>PVJN01000462.1:0-203983 GCA_004026805.1 Lasiurus borealis
TATCCTTCATGGTGTCAGAGACATTTTCAGAAGCAAATGACCTTGAAGTTAAAACCAGAACTTCAAGAGCTAAGCAAGCTGAGTTCACAAGTAACAGGATGTACTAACCTAGACAGATGTAAGACTTCTGTCCTTGGTAGAGTATGCTTTCTTCTGTAGCCAACGATAAATGTTGCCTGAGGATACCAAGACCAAGGGTGGAGGTCATTGGTTGGGAAACTGACACCATAGTCTGGCAGCTGTTGAGTTACCTCTGTCATGTCCTGTAAGGGTAGAACACATTGTTGTTGCCTCCAGTTACCCATCTTTGTCCTTTAACTTCAGAATAACCATGGGTGGTAAGCTCTTTCCCTTTAAGACTAGCATGTGGGACTCTTGGAAAGTTTGAGTATAAAACCTAAGGCTAAAGCATATACTCATCGCTGACTTAAAAATCCTTATTGATGCATCTAAGGAAGTATAAATAATTTGGACATAATTATATACTTGCTTCTCATGTGAGCTTTAAAAGACTTGGTTAAATGATTTACTGGAGTAGTAAAAGCCCTAGGATTGGGGAAATCTAAACATTCTCGTTTGTGAGGCACTGAACTGTTTAGATATTCGAACATACCACAACTTATTTGTTGAGGAGTAAGAGTTGAAGATGAGGGTGGGGGAACTTGGGAGCTTCCAAATATTTTTGTTTATCTTTTAGAAGTATTCGATTTAAAAAATAACTTTTTTGTCCTTAGCATTAAAATAGAAAAGAACAAAAGGAAGTCACTCTGACCTTAGGTAGTAACTAGTTTGGGTTGCTTTGACAGCGTATTTTATTCACACAAATTGCTTTGTTCAGGGGAATGGAGGATTGGCAATTAAAGCAGAGAAGACCTTCAGAGGTTCTAAGTTAGAATTTGTAAGCGTTACTCAGCTATTTTATCTCTAAGGAAGGCAGTACTTTGGAGTTCCCCTAGATGATTTTCTCCATCATTTATCCTAATGCCGGTTTGTTTGTTTTTCATGTTGAAAAGATGTGTATTTGGTTGGCCTTATTACTCTTTCTTTTTGGTGTTCTGTCTGCTTTAGGAATTTGAAGTGATTGCCCAAATAAAGCTCTTACAGTCTGCCTGCAACAGCTATTGCATGACTCCTGACCAGAAGTTCATCCAGTGGTTCCAGAGGCAGCGGCTCCTGACAGAGGAGGAGAGGTAGGCGGACCTATTGTCCACCACGATGGTGCTGTGGTGCTAGTGAGGGGAATACCACACCCAGTTCCTCATGTGGCCATTTTTTCAATAGCTGTTTAGTGAGCAACTACTAGACTCTAGACCAGCGGTTCTCAACCTGTGGGTCTCGAACAGCTAGCAGGGTTTCCTAAGACCATCAGAAAACACAGATATTTACATTAAGATTCACAACAGTAGCAAATTACAGTTATGAAGTAGTGACAAAAATAATTTTATGGTTGGGGATCACCACAACATAAAGAACTGTATTAAAGGGTTGCGGCATTAGGAAGGTTGAGAACCACTGCTCTAGACTCTTGGTTTTCAAAGAATACTGATGTAGCAAGAACAGCTGAATTGATGACATCAGAAGATGTGCTTTCAGATTCTTGCTCTCCCAGTGATTATCTTTGTAACCTCTACCATTGATTACTCTTCCTGATCTTCAGGATGCTTTTCTGTAAGATGTTTGTGAGGATTAAATGAAATCATATTTGGGGAAAACATTGCTAAAGTGCTTACATCATCATCACCACTACCACCACCACCAATCTTCACCATGTTGGTCACTGTTGTTAATGGTGACCAGCTTTCAGCCAGAGAGGGCCGAGGCAGCTGATGAAGAATTAAAATAAAATGCTGCAGGATCAGTTCATTTGGCCAAGGATCGGGGAAACGGAAGATAGCCATGAAGTGTAGTCATTTGGGCAGGTCTGGGAAGGAGAGCGGGTTGCACCTGGAGAGCTGGAGAAGAACATTCCAGACAGAGAGAATATGAGTGAAGGCTCAGTGGCTTGACACGCTTGGTGTTCAGAGGGACAGTGAGAATTCTGGTGTGGGTGGGACACCAGGGACAGGTTTCAGAGTAGGGGTTGGGGAGCGTGGAAAGGTACATTAACTCCAGAATGTTGGCCCTTCGGTGGTGTCGCCTTTACCGTGTAGCCCAGAGGAATAGAATAGAGTCTGCAGGCCACATCAGCCCACTGCATGCTTTTACATTTTTAAATGGTTGGAGTTGGGGCAGGTGGGAAGAGAGACAAAAGGATGTGACGTGGGGCAGTTATTTGAAATTCAGATTTTATCCATAAATAAAGTTTCTTTGGAGCACAGCCCATTCATTCACATCGCATTTATGATTGCTTTCATGCTTTCAAGGCAGAGTTAAGTAGTTGCCACAGAGACTATGCAGCCTGCAAAGCCTGGTCCTCTATAGAAAGTATATGTGGACACACACACACACACACACACACACACAGTAATAGGAGGGAGACAGAAAAAGGAAATGATTCTTCCCCTGACTTAGCAGTGGGAGGAGAATGACCAGCAAACAGAATGGAGTCAGCCTTTGATGCTGCTTCAAAGCACACATCTATTTTTGAGGCACGTGGAACTAACCGGCCTCAGTCTGTACCATTTGGGGTGTCGGGAGGAGGCACGTGTGTAAATTTGTAAGATCCGGTCATTGAGTCAGTGCCCTCTGACATGTGTGATAGAACAACATGGTACATATATTTACTTTGGGTAATCAGAACCTTCCTCTAAAATAAAACCAACAAATCACATGGATTTCAACCTCTTTAATCGCTAAGCCCTGACCTCGCGCTCCCTTCTCTTCCCCAGCTACGCCCTGTCCTGTGAGGTAGAAGCAGCTCCTGATGCCAGCGCCACCTCGCCCAAGCCTCGGAAGAGCATGGTGAAGAGGCTCAGCCTGTGAGTGTCCCACAGGGTCCTGGGCCTCAAGGCCCCGTCAGAATAGGGGACTGGAAGGGTATTCAACACAGACGCCTGAGCCAGGGCAAAAGTGAAAGACAGTTCACGCACTTGTTAAATAGCTTATTTCTGTCAAGAACTCACTGTGTTTGTTTTCTAAGTCCATTCATTCTTCTCTGTTCTGCCTGGTATGAACCACCCTCCTCTTTTTCCTGGAGCACCAGCAACACCTTTCCCAGCTTCTGCCCCACCCCGGCCCCAATGATCCACATAGTCTGGAGTCTCTTAAAGTGCACACCAGGTTATAGCATTTCCTCGCTTAAAACCTCCAGTGGTTTCCTGTTAAGGTAGCACCCGGACATCTTATCCTAGTTCACCAGGCCCTGCATGACCTTCCCCCAACCTTCTTGACCATCTTCCTCTCATCTGATGCTCCACATAGTTCATTGTCTTCCAGCCCCTTCAGTCTCACCGGGCTTGGCAGTAGCTGTTCCTTTGGCCTGGCGTGCTCTTTCTCTGCGTTAATATTGGTAAAAGTGTTACCTCCTGAGAGCGCACCCTCTCTAATGCTGCTGTCTCCCCTCTCACTGCCGGGAACCTGCTCAGCTCAGATCCAGGCACAGGAGGGGCCCTCCGAAGCTCACTTCCCATCCGTCTCCTTTTCAGTAACATCCAGGGTCTTGACATGACCCTCAGGACTCTTGAGGGTCTGCAGCATCTCCCCAGCCCCACCCAGCTGTCCCACACCTCTGTCCTCATCTTTCATGCTCACTCTACTCCTCATGCGCCAGACACCCAAACCTCCCTCTCTTTTGAAGACGTTCCTGTGTCTGATCTTCGGAGTTGACACATCTGCTTTGGCCAGAGGCAAGCCAGAACAGCATTTGAGTGTTGGACAGTGTTTTCTGGGCAGAGTGACCTGACACATCCCCACTCTACCAGTTACTTAATCGTGTGAATTTCTGTTTACGAGTTTTTTTGATACTTCCTGGCAGTCTCTCCACCTGCGTCTGTGAGTCACATTGGTAGGGATGGTGGATAGACTTGTTGTTGTCGCTTTCCCAGTGTAACACAATGCAGGCCCTTATTGGGCGTGGATGGCACAATCTCCCGCCATCAGAAGTTGCTCAGGCTTCTTTCTATCTGATACCAGGTGATAAGAGGCGTTTGAGGATTAGAACATGGGATTTTTTAAAAAAAATATATTTTATTGATTTTTCACAGAGAGGAAGGAAGAGGGATAGAAAGTCAGAAACATCGATGAGAGAGAGACATCAATCAGCTGCCTCCTGCACACCCCACACTGGAGATGTGTCCGCAAGCAAGGTACATGCCCCCGACCGGAATGGAACCTGGAACCTTTCAGTCAGGGTTCCGACGCTCTATCTATCCACTGAGCCAAACTGGTCTTGGCAGAACATGTGATTTTTTAGAAAGCATTTTTAAGGTAATCTTGTTGTCTTGCCAAACTTCCCTCCTTGTCAGGATTTCTACCCTGACTGACCCTCCTAAATGCTAGATTTTTGAGCGTTTAGTATCTTGCTAGCTTTTCATTGCTGCAATCATGGGGGAGAATGAGTTCTCTTCAGAGATAACGCAAAGGCCTGACCAAGCCTTGGCAGCTGGTAAGATGGACACCTGCATGAGGAATCGGGCTCCTTGATAGGTGAGATGAGGAATGCAAGGAATTGGGACTTTCTGGAGGTCAGCACAAGTAGATCGTCCTACGTGCTGCGTCCTTTGCCCACTTGCTGTTCTCTCGTGTCTTTGGTAGCTGCCACAGCGCACTCATTTTCTATACCTGCTTCTCTCACATTCCTCTCCAGCTCAAGTATGCGTACTTTATCTCTGCGAAACTCTGGCAAGTGCAGCGCCTCTGTGAGGACCCGTGTGAAGTCCAGCAGAGGCAGGACTGCCGGGGCCAGAGCCCTGTGGTGGGATCTTGCCGAGATGCTTGAGTGTAATGCTTGGTAATTGTTGTTAACTTTGCACATTTATTATGAATAAGAGGTCACATGCCCCCAACTTATTTCTGGTACAAATAAGGGTGTTTTCACGCATTTTCAAAAGATTATATGACCTTAGTATTTATAAAGAGTGGAAAATATATTTTTTTGCTCTCCCTGCATTTAATGGTTCACTCATTCAAAGAGCTTGGAGAGTCTTTGGAGCCTTAGGGGAGGGGGTGCCTAGTTTGGAGGTCGGAGATGTCAGGTATTGAGTTAGAATGAGCCTTTACAGAGTAGAATGGCCTCATTAAGTTGCACAGCTGGAAGAGCCTTTGGTAGGATGCTTTCTTGTATGTATTTTATAATTTTGTCTTGTGAGCTCTTTTTTATCAGAGAGCTCTTTGCAGTCTGGGTTGAAGGTATATATACACACACATACACACACAATATATATATATATACATATATATATATATATATATATTTTTTTTTTATTCTAGTTTCTTCAGGAGTATTACCGTCCTGAGAGTTCCTAAAGTGCTTAGGTAGCAAATCTAAGATCACATATGATTTCTGGAGAGACGTTTTCCTTTTCTTTTTCTTTTTCTTGATTTCAGAGAGGGAGATAGAAAACATCAGTGATGAGAGAGAATCATTGATTGGCTGCCTCCTGCACATCCCACACTGGGGTGTGCCCTGACCAGGAATGAAACCGTGATCTCATGGTTCATAGGTCGATGCTCAACCACTGAGCAACACCAGCCAGGCTCCAGACACTTTTTTCACCCAAGCTCAGGCAGAGACAGAGAAGCTGCCCTGCTGTCTTCCTGTGCCGACAGGAAGATGTTGTTTTAGCCCAGTTTTTCACTAAGGATGCAGCCCTTTGAGGTCCTGTCTGTAGGGAAGGGGTCTCAGTTCCCACTCCCTGCTTTACCCAAACAGCAGCCCTCACCTCTGGGGCTGTTATGTGCTACACCCATGCCCCTCATTTGCCGAGGCTGGCGCCTCCCTCTCCCCACCCAGAGCAGCTGCAGGCCCGGCTTCAGTTCCCTTCCTCTCTAGCCTTGAGGGATTTCCCCCTACTATCTCGCATGCCCAACTTTAGAAAGATTTTTTAATGTTTCTTATTGAGTTGTTTTAGAGTGAAGTGATTTAGGTATTACAGTTCATTAATTTGTAGGAAACAGAATCTGCCACGTTGGTTTCTTGTCTACTCAGGGCCAGTCTTCTTCACCCACATGAAGTTAGTCTTATGATGGGATTTTGAGTCTGTTAAAAAATAATGAAGAGCCCTTGACCTAGAAAGACCTCAGATTAATATGGCCCTTGGTTCAGCTAAGCAATCTGTGTGTTCTTTGAGGCTGGAAATAATCCACTGGAACAAGATATTTACTATGATCTGTTAGAAACGTTGTAGCAAATGTTTTCCTACAATAATAAGGACAGAGCCCACAAGACTGAGAAAACATCAAGGATTTAACACAAAAATACTTGCTGGATCACGGATTCCAGATTTGTAAGCATCAAACGCCTGGCATTGTGTTTTCTGCAGGCTGTTTCTGGGGTCGGACATCATCACCAGCAGCACTCCCAGCAAAGAGCAGCCCAAGTCCACGGCCAGCGGCAGCTCTGGCGAAAGCATGGACTCCGTGAGTGTGTCCTCCTGCGAGTCCAACCACTCTGAGGCCGAGGAGGGCTCCATCACCCCCTTGGACACCCCCGATGAGCCTCAAAAAAAGGTAAGGCCATAACCCCGCCCCCTAATTCCTCATTTAGCATTGGCCTATTGTTCGCCACATGGGACGTGTCTGTTTTCAGGGTTATCACTCCACAGTATTTGGAAAGTCATCTTTTTAATAGATGTCAAAAGCAGACTTCTAACTGGGGACTCGTTCTTTATAGACACAGGTCCAAAAGCAAGCAGCTGGTTGGTTTATATCTCTAGCTTTTGAAATATTGTCCCATACCCACACTCAAAGGCAGCTGAAGGATTGTAACCTATAACCTGGGCTACACTTTATTGAGGAGGTGTAGGATTTTCCCAGAAGGAGCAAAAGGTCAAGAGACAGAGAGCTGTCAGCTTCTTGATGTCATACCCGGTCTCAGCCAACCTTTACCACAATAATGACGAATAGCATAGCACTTTAAAACTCGGTGCTTAAAACAACAGCCATTTATTCTGTCATGCACAGCAGGCTGGCTGGCTGCTTCGGGTGGGGCGTGGCCCTAGGCCATGGGTTTGGTCCAGGTCTGCTCTGTCTGCCTTCCATTCTTTTTTGGAGTATTGGGCTAGGAGAGATGGATAAACGGGCAATCCCAACCTGTAAGTACACATTAAGCCTTCACCTGGATCCTATCTACCTTCTTATTGGCCAAAGCAAGTCATGTGGCCAAATCCCACATAAATAAACGAGGCAGGGAACTATATTCCACGTCTAGTGGGAGGAACTGAGGAGTCACAGAGCAAAGGGCATGGATGCAGAGGAGGGTAAGGAATTGGTGACAATGATACCGTCTACCATGTTCCCCAAAAAGGAAAGTGATGACGGGTGATAAAAGAATTTCCAGAGAGGATTTCCATTTCCATGTTGCATAAATAAATGAAAACCAACGATCCCTCTTAATCTTATACAGATCTGCTTCAGTTGTTGATCACTGAGCTAGAAAGAGAAGCATCCACTTTGATGTAACTATAATTTGCACTATTTTAGGAGGTTGGGGGCCAGACACTCTTGCTATGTAAGTGACTTCTGGCCCTTGGGTTATGCTTAGGCCAGCAAGGTGGAATGTCAATAACAGTCCTTCAATGTGTGTATATCACTGTGCAAGGGGGTCTGTGTGCTTTTTCACTTCGTGTTCCAAGCAGCAGCAGCAGCAGCCCGGGGCCTCCAGGGCCCTTGTCACAAAGTCGCCAGTGCAGGAGGACACCATGCTCTGGGCCCATCACCGAGATGACTCTGGGCTGTCCCAGCTGGGTTTCTCATCTCTGTTTTAGAATCCAGAGAACACTGTCCAAATTGTGAGGAAAGTCTCTGCAAACACATGCAGCTCTCTTGGGCATTTTCCTTAAGCCAAGGGCGTGATCCATCCTCGTGACTTTGACCTGCAGCATTGCACCTGTCAGCCTGGAGTGAAGTCTCATTATTCACCTTCAGACAGGCCTTTATGGTTTGTAGGTCCCTTTTCTGATGATGGACAGTGTGCGGAAGTGACAACTGAGGTATTGCCCACGTCTTTGTGGGATTTCTGCCCGGTCAGGAAGGAGACAGCCTCATTCGCACCTGTTGCTGCAATGGACATGCGCGGAGGTCCAGGTCATCCCTTCTCAAACGACACTGAAGCCCCCTGTGACCTTTGCTCGCCCCTTGCTTCATTCATTTTTGTCTGATCACGCCGGTGCTTCAGTTTCTTGCATGAGTCAGACATTTTTACTCTTTGGCTGAACCTGGCTCTGAGTCACGAATTTCTGTAGGTTTAAAAATGAGCCATTGAAGTGGATGCAAGTAGTTTCTAGGCTTCAGCATCCCTGAAAGCTAACGGGAAAGGCCTCAGTTGTCCTGCTCAGTCCAGAGCTGCCCCGGTGACCTCCACAGCCCCTCCTGCTTGGAGATGCTGCAGCCTCCAAACTGGCGCTCTGCCTTCCCCTCTGGCTGTTTATCGAAGTGTAATCCCCTCCCGTCTTCACTTCCTTGATCACAATTTCCAAACATTTATTCTCACACTTGCCCCTCCGAGTAAATCCTGAGTAAGAAGATGCGGCTCCTCAGGCCATCTGTTTATAGCTACTGTAACCCAGCTTTATCTCCCAGGCTTTACCTTAATTGTAAATGTCATTAAGATCGTGGGAAATCTAACAAAGGACAGTAGATTTATATGAATGAAAAAGAAGGTGATGAAATTGAACCAGTAACTAGAACATGGGCTCTAGAAAGGAAATAGGCTGGGTGACCTCCAGAGGCCTCACCCTGAGCCCCGGTTCATTCACTAAGGAGCATAAGGAGAGAATGTAACTAGCCACAGTTAGACGCCTGCAGTTTAGAGCCGAAACATCAGCTTGCTGGGCTCTAATTAAACTGGCCATGCAGAATTTAATGTACGTTTATGCCACAGGAGGAAGTCCAATAAAGTAGACTCCATTCTACTTGGAAGCCAGGTAATCAGAACACTAAGTTCCTGGAGCTCTGTTTCCTTGGAAAGGTAGACTGGTATGAAAGAAATTAATGTTGCTTATTTTTTAAAGGACTTCCAGGTTACTGGATAGGACTAATTGGCTTAACTCATCTGAGAGTTTACTTGTAATTTTGTACAAGTTGATATTTAAAATAATTCAATGTAATGACTTTTTAGAACACCACCTTGTGAATTTGGGGCATCCTATTTTTTTGGTAATTGGTATTGCACACAGGAAAAACGATGTGGTTAATCAGAAAAGCTCATGGACTATAGCACCTCATTCTTTAATTATTCTTGATATACAACATTGAAATGTGTACAGTTGGCTCTAGAGGCAAACATGGAAAGGGGTGAGCCGCTCATGGGCTGTGTGCCCTGGGGTAAGTCACATGTTCTCTGACTCATCACTACAGTGTGTTTTGTTTACACGACATGTGCAAGCTCATCACATCCTCACGGTGATAACCATCACCAAGGTGACGGGTACTATGTTCAGTCACCTCGCCATCACCAGTGCAGACGGGGCCTGGCTACGTGATGGTACACCTTGGCTCTGTGAACCTGACCCCGGGCGCCAGGGAACTTGGGAGCGTGTCCAGGTGGTATTGTCACCAGTTTTCTCTCTGGTCAGGAGTAGAAAGGAAATAGGCTGGGTGACCTCCAGGGGCCTTTTTAGGACTAATAGTTCATGTAGGGCTGTAAAATGTATTCCTCACTTAGAACCTTCTGAAATATTAACATTTCTCTCCTGCTGTACAACCTGATGGCGAGGTGGAATCAGGAGGGAAATTCTGTCTGTGGGTGTGTCAGGCCGCATTCCTGCTCAGGGCAAGTGGGGCTGGATAAGCTGCAGGGACGCTCTCCTCTGCGCTGTCAGTTTTCCCCACTTCCTGCGGGAGCCCCTCTTGCCTCCAGCTTCTGGTATCTGCTGCCACCTGCTGGTTCAGGTTCTGAAGAGCAGCTACTGAGGGGGAACGAGAGCGCCCCCTTGCCTCGCACAGAGGCAGAGCGATCAGGTCAAGTACTGAGTCACTGACCGGCATCTGCCAAGGAGGTGCTCACGCCAGAGAGGAGACACACGTGTGCTGTGGGCTGTGTGGAGGGGGGTGGAAATGTGCTAGTCTCAACAACTGTGCTTTGAGAATTGTGAGGCGCACTGTCGGCCAAGAGCCTAACGCTCCATTTACTTTGGGGTGTGTTTACCCTTCCAGCTCTCCGAGTCGTCCTCGTCGTGCTCCTCCATCCATTCCATGGACACAAACTCCTCAGGGATGTCGTCCTTAATCAACCCCCTCTCCTCCCCTCCGACCTGCAACAACAACCCCAAGATCCACAAGCGCTCCGTCTCCGTGACCTCCATTACCTCGACTGTGCTGCCTCCCGTTTACAACCAGCAGAACGAAGACACCTGCATAATCCGCATCAGCGTGGAGGACAACAACGGCAACATGTACAAGAGCATCATGGTGAGGTGCCAGGCCCACGCCCCAAAACACGTGCCGGTGGGATTTACGTACACGTTCACATAAAATGAGTATGTGCCAAAGGATCAGTTCGTTGACCTCCTTGGGCGTACACCAATGGTGCATATCTGTAATAATAAAAGTGTAATATGCTAATTAGACGGGATGTCCTTCCGGACAACCTTCTGGACAAAGCTGGTTTCCAGGGAAACTCAGGTCCCAGGTGCCAGAGGGAAGCTGGTGCCGGCAGCTGGGGAAAGGCAGGCCTATTCTCGCACAACTTTCGTGTACTGGGCCTCTAGTATCTAAATATCTGCCTTTTCAGTCATATAGGATATTTTTTACATCTTAAAATATGCTAAGGTTTATTCCCCAGGCCAGTGCTGTCCTTTCCAGAAATGTCTCCTTGGATGCCTCCATAATGTATTCCAGGGAGACCGCTGTAGCACACCTTCTTGAGAGTCTTCCTGGGGGTTCCATGTCTGGGTGCTAATTGAGTGGCCATGCAGTCTTGGCAATGTCCTCTACGGTGGTTTTTCTTTCAGTTATTTGGGATCAAACTCAGTAAAGTGGATGATCAAGCTGGAAATACAGTGTGAGTCCACAAGGAACTGTTGACAGATAAATGAGACTGACCTTGAGGTTCTCGTATAAACTGGGTATTTTTTAGCACAGTCCCAAAAGCTCTTAGGATGATGGCAGTCTTTTCAGAACACAGAGCCTCTTCTGGTGTGTATGTGTGTCAGGTCTGGTGTGTTTATCTCAGGAATAAAGTCTAGTTTATAGGAAATATCGTAGATGGAAAAGCGGGTCTCCTTTGCTATGAAATCCCTTGATACATCATACATCTCAGCTTCATCGCTTTGTCTTTTCTGAGGGCACTTTGAGTGCTCACAAGCTGAGCTCTGAATATAACGAGATACGAAGCCAACTATCTTTTAACATTCTAAAGAAAAACTTTACTAAGGCATTCATTGAATCAATAAAGTATTTATTAAACTTGGTTGTGTACCAGTGGTTGGACACAAGGATTTGGGATATGGAGATGAGACATTTTTGTCTTTGAGGAACTTATAATCAAATGAGAGATAGTAAAACATTTTTCAAAATGTTTTAACTACTCTAAGAAAGGTGAGATTAGATCAGGTCATAAAAGGCCCCAGGCCCACATGAAGGAGTTTGTGATAGTCCTTAGGGTCTTATAGAAAAGACCCTCAGAAAAGACAAGTAACTGGAATTGTGGAATGTTGGTGCTGGGGTGCAGGGATGGGACCAAGGTGGGGAAGCAAGTTAGGAAGCTGCCATCATACTCCATGTGGGAGACAATGAGGGCTTGAATGATGATCATGTGATTGGAGATGATACGAATTTTACAAATATTTTCACGAGGTAGAGTGGTAGAACTATTTATTCATTTCTCAGCTTTTGGTTACTATCGTGGGAATGAGGAAGAGGGAGCACTCAGGCTCTCCAGGCAGCTTGATGATTGGTGGTCCCGTCAAGTGAGGAATGAATTATTGGAGCAGGACATTTGGGGGCATTGAAAATGGAGGCTTTTGCAATTTTGCAAGTCTTGTCCCAGTAGGCTATCCAGATTGCCTTGTCTAGTAAATGGTCAGAGACTGGAGTCGAATACTGGGAGCCATCCAGCCCTGCTGGGTGGATCCATCATGGGGGAGTGAGTGTAGCCTGAGACTGAACTCAGTGGTAGTGAGGGCGGGGCTGGTCCAGGAGCCTCGTTGGAAAGGTAGGAGAAACTCTAGGAAGCCAAGGTCATTCACGTTACTGTGTTTTCAACAGCTTATTCACATGCCTACCAGAGAAGGAAGTTTCCCCTCAGCAAATGTAGGGTGTCTCTGAACTAAAAAGAATTAAGAAGTGATACATACAACACTGTGAACCAATCTCTAAAACATCATGTTGAGCCAAAGAAACCAGACACAGAAGAATACATCCTGTAAGAGTCTGTTCTTTCAAAAACAGGCTACACAAACTGGTGTTAGAAAACCAACCTCAGGGAAGGGGCACAGGGCATTGTTTAAGTTCCTATTTCAGGTGCATGAAAGCGACACCCAACCACCAATGCACGTGGCTTCATTCAGTGCAGTAGCCACTAGCTACAGGTAGAGATTAAACATTTGAAATGGGAACAGTATAAAATAAACACCAGATTTTAAAATATATATGTATGTATGTATGTGTGTGTGTGATTTTATTTTTTTTCTCCTTTTTTTGGCAAAGGAATCTTAGGTATGATTATTATTATTATTTTAAATTAATAACTCTTTATTGTTCAGATTATTACAATTGTTCCTCTTTTCTCCCCCCATAGCTCCCTCCACCCAGTTCCCACCCCTCCCTCTGCCCTTACCTACCCCCCACTGTCCTCATCCATAGGCGTATGATTTTTGTCCAGTCTCTCCCGCATCCCTCTCACCCCTTAACCCTTAAGAATTATCAGTCCACTCCCTTTCTATGCCCCTGATTCTATTATATTCATCAGTTTATTCTGTTCATCATTTTTTTAATTCACTTGGTTTTTAGATTCGCTTGTTGATAGATATTATTTGTTCATAATTTTTATCTTTACCATTTTCTTCTTTCTCTTCTTAGAGAATACCTTTCAGCATTTCATATAATACTGGTTTGGTGGTGATGAACTCCTTTAGCTTTTTCTTCTCTGTGAAGCTCTTTATCTGCCCTTCAATTCTGAATCATAGCTTTGCTGGGTAGAGTAATATTGGTTGTAGGTTCTTGCTATTCATCACTTTGAATATTTCTTGCCACTCCCATCTGGTCTGCATAGTTTCTGTTGAGAAATCAGCTGACAATCATATGGGTGCTCCTTTGTAGGTAATTAACTGTTTTTCTCTTGCTGCTTTTAATGTTCTCTGTTTGTCTCTTGCTTTTGGCATTTTAATGATGATGTGTCTTGATGTGGTTCTCTTTGGATTCCTTTTGTTTTGGGTTCTTTGTGCTTCCTGGACTTATAAGTCTATTTCTTTCACCAGGTAGAGGAAGTTTTCAGTCATTATTTCTTCAAATAGGTTTTCAGTATCTTGTTCTTTCTCTTCTTCTGGTACCCCCATAATTCTGATGTTAGTACACTTGAAGTTGTCCCAGAGGCTTCTTACACTATCTTCAAATTTTGCTTTTCCAATCGAGTGTTTTCTGCTTCTTTGTATTGCAAATTTTTGACTTGAATCTTACATTCCTCTAGTCTGCTGTTGGGTCTCTGTATTATAATATTTTTTATTTTAGTCAGGATATGTTTAATTTCAAGTTGGTCCTTTTTCATATCCTCGAGGTCTCACTAAATTTATCGGCCTTTTCTAGGAAATTCTTAAAAAACCTTATAACCATGGTTTTGAACTCTATATCCATTTGTTTTCCTCCATTTCTTTTGTTTGTGATCTGTTTCTTTGTCTCCACATTTTCACTGCTTCCCTGAGTTAGTAGAGTAGCTTTGTGTGCTAGGTGTCCTATATGGTCCAGTAGCTCTGCTTCCCCAGTTAACCTGAGGTAGACACTCTTGGTGCACCCCTTTGTGGACTGTGTTTACAGCCTTGTTGTAGTTAAGTCATTTTTGTTGTTGGTATCACTGAGGGGAATTGACTTCCAGGCCAATTGGCTGTGAGGATTAGCTGTGTCTATGCTGGGAGAACTTCTGTGCTGGAGACAGCCTTATGGGACAAGACTTGCAAAATTGCAAAAGCCTCTGTGCTCAGCTTGGATGGGGTGGAGTCTTGGGGATGAGCAGACAGTCTTGGCTTCCCATCAGCCGCGGGTCTCAGCATCCCTCGGCAATCACTGCACGCACCTCTGAGAGAAAGCTGCCCTCAGGTCTTGCCTGCTGCCAGACAGTCCAGTTTCTCCCCAATGAATCTGGGTTCCCAGATTCTCACCCAGGACTGGAGTTCAGCGCAGCTGGGAGCCTCCAGTTTCCTCCAGCTGGAGAAAGCCAGCTGCACACTCAGCATTCTGTCCTCTTTGCAGACTTGCACATGTGCGTGCGCCTCCAGACTTCTGCCTTTCGTGGCTCCCCTGAGTTTCTGCCTGACAGTCCAGATTCCTCCCGTATGAGCCTGGGTCCATAGGGTCTCCCCCAGAACTGGGGTTCAGTGCAGTCGGAACTGGGGTTCGGTATAGTCTGGAGCTTCTTTCTCCCTCCCACCAGAGAAAGCCAGCCAGGCACTCAGCTGTCCTTCCTCTCTGTGCACATGTCTCCATACCTCAGCCTTTTGCAGCTCCTTTGACTCTCCATGAGTTTTTCTCTTTCCTTCTAGTTGTAGAATTTCCACTCAGCCAGCTTTCCTGTGGTTCTGGATGATGTCCTTTTTGTCTTTTAGTTGTAGTTTTGAAATTGTTGTGCAAGGCAGCAGTTTAGGTGTTTACCTATGCCACCATCTTGGTTTCTCTTCTATGTATTTGATTTTAAAGAGGAAAGGAGTAAGAGAGAGAGAGAGAGAGAGAGAGAGAGAGAGAGAGATAGAAACATCAATAATGAGAGAGAATCATTGACCGGATGCCTCCTACATGCCCCCTACTGGGAATTGAGCCTGCAACCTGAGTATGTGCCCTCACCAGGAATTGAACCATGACCTCCTGGTTCATAGGTCAATTCTCAGCCGTTGAGCCATACTAGCCAGGCTAGATACCAGATTTTGAAGACAGTACAAAAATAGAATGTAAAATATCTCATTGACAATTTTTATATTGATTATATGCTGAAATAATACTTCGGGTATATTGGATTAAATGTTATTTAAATGAATTTTTCTTTCAAGCCACTTTTTTAATGGGGCTACTAGATATTTAAAATTACAAATGTGGCTCACTATGTATAACTACAGGATGGTGCTGGTTCAGTACATCGGCATGCAGCTGTGGGACTGAGCGGTTAATACTAATTGTGGTCCTCAGTTTCCCCCGTAGCTTTTATGGTACAAAGTAATAAGCACTCGAGGAGAGCCTATCCCATCCTTGTTTGGACTCACCTGGGGAAGATTAAGGTGAAGAAGGTAAGGGTAGCCTGGCAGTAGGTTTCAAGTTGACAGCCGTCTTTGTCCAACATGCGATCCTCACGTGGTGCCTCACTTCTTGGGTTTCATCCTCCTCCTCCACTGGGACTCAGCTGTGGGAGCATTTCCTTCAGACCATCCAACAGCACATTTTCCTCCTGTAAGCTTCTGTGGACACTTACTTTTCCTTGGAAATGGAGATGCCAGATGTTTTGGTAATGGACAAATGTGCAAGGTCTTTGTCGCCTAGAAGGACCCCGTTGTAGGACATGTTGTTTATTGAATCACAGATGCCAGCCGCTGCCCTGATTAGAGGGAGACATCTTGGCTCTGCCATCCTTGGGCTCTCAATGATGTTTTCTGGAGGACTTTAGACGTCTTGTTTGTTATTTTTTGTGTGTGGTTGTCTCTCCTTTTACCTCCTGGTGAGAACAGCATTTATTTTTAAGTAAGAATAATTTGTGTTTCCATTTGCTTTCTGTCCTACTTAAATCCGTCAAGGGATGGAACATGAGTCAGCCCTCGGTGTGCAGACTGGCCATTTCTGAGCACCCTGCAAATGGGTGGCTGATGGATAGAGATAAAGGGGAGAAAGTCAGAATTGGTGGTGAGGGGAAACTTTACTTACACTTAAAAAAGTGCTAAATTTATTGTTTTTACACATTTAGAAGCTGACTTTTATTGGAATATGATTTACAGTTACATACATAGATCTTGTGTTCAGTTCTTTGGATTGTGAGAATAATCTCTATTTCTGTCTGTGACTATGTCTATGTCCATGTCTGTATCCATGTCCATGTCTATGACTATGTATGTGACCACCACCCCAAGTCTAGATAAAGAATCTATTCTATGTCTATATCCATGTCTTTGATCATGTCCATGTCTATGTCCATGTCCATGTCCATGTCCATGCCTATGTCTATGACTATGTATGTGACCACCACCCCAAGTCTAGATAAAGAATCTATTTTTGTCCTTTCAAAAATTCCTTTGTGACTTTTCCTGTTAATCCTCTCTTAACCTGGTTAAAGTTAAAGTTAATTAAAGTTAGTTTTCTTATACCACAGGCTAGTTGACTCTTGCAGCTTGTAATCTGATATGTCTGGTTACTTTGGCTCAATGCGATGTTGTAGAGATTCACCCCCATTGTTGCCTGTATAAGTTCTTAATTTCCTTTTATCTGTTGAGTAGTGTTCTATTGGGAACATATCCATTCCCTAATAGTCTGTTGGTGGAGATTTAGGTTGATTCAGTTTTTAACTGTTACAGGTAAATCTGCTATGAATGGTTGTGTACAAGTCCTCTGGTGGACATCTGTTTTCATCTCTCTTGGTGATACCTGGGAATAGCGTTGCTGGGTCATAGGGCCATTGTGCTTTTAGAAATGGTCGGTGTGCAGAACAGGCCATTTCTGACCCACAGGTTTTACCCGGTGCCATAGCAGCAGCTCAGCAGATAAGGATCAGTCTGGTAGAACCTCAACCAGTGCGAGCGAGATAATTCAGGCATGCATTCTCTCTGTTAACAGGGGAGTCACTGTGACTCTGGGAGCAGATGACTGAGAGTAGATGGCCCATCATACCTTGAATAATAAGGCTGTAGCCAGCACGAGAGCCCAGCAGTTCTGGCTCTTGTTCCTGTTCTCACTCCCCTGGGCCATTTCTCCTGAAAAGGACACATTAAGAATAAGGGATCGGCTGAAACCGGTTTGGCTCAGTGGATAGAGCGTCAGCCTGTGGACTGAGAGGTCCCAGTTTTGATTCCAGTCAAGGGCATGTACCTTGGTTTTGGGCACATCCCCAGTAGGGGGCGTGCAGGGGGCAGCTGATCGATGTTTCTCTCTCATCTATGTTTCAAACTTTCCCTCTCTCTTCCTCTCTGTAAAATATCAATAAAATATATTAAAAAAAAAAAAAAGAAGGGGGTTGGAGAACTCTTTCAGGAGACAGGAGGCTAAGTACTCTGAACACCACTTCCTTGTCTTTCAGCTGACGAGCCAGGATAAGACTCCCGCTGTGATCCAGAGGGCGATGCTAAAGCACAACCTGGATGCGGACCCAGCTGAGGAGTACGAGCTGGTGCAGGTCATCTCGGAGGACAAAGGTGAGCGCAAGTTCCTTCTGTCGGCTCCGCACGCAGGTTGCCCCAGTCTTAGAAGACAGAAAATGGGTACAGTGTCTTTAAAAAATTGAATCAGTGGAGTTTTTAATTGTGCAAAGGTGGAGCTGTGTGGAGAACCTTGCCAACGTCTCTTGTTAGAATTAAGTGTCTCATGCTACCCCTCTCCCCAGCTCTGTTATTTGCTGAGCATTCCTACTCCTCATTCTTTGTACATTTTTCATCTTATGTCAGGAGGTGGGGAGAGTTGGGGGTTCTTTTGGGTCTTTGCAGATGGCCACACATCTCCTTTACCCAATAATGTGTGTCTAAGTTGTGTGTGAATCTGAAATGTAGCAGTTTCTATAATCATTTATCATTGTTTCAGTTAATCATTTAGGAGAAGCTTTTAAGTTTGTCTTTCAGTTTGCCTTTTTTTAAAAAAAGATTTTTATTGATTTTTAGAGAGAGGGGGGGAGAGAGAGAAACATCGATGTGAGAGTGAAATATTGATCGGCTGCCTCCCACACGTCTCTCACCAGGGATTGAGCCTACAACCAGCGCTTATAACCTGACCAGGAATTGAATTGGCAACCCTTTGGCTCATGGGACAACTCCCAGCTGAGCCATTATCTTTATTCATGTTTGACCTTCAAGTAGCAAAAGCTTCTAACATCTGCATCTAAGGACCTTTCACTCACACTTCTTGAAACAAAAAATTGATGAACTGTGACATACTTCAATATGCCTAGAACCCATTATTTTTAAAAATTCCTCTTATGAAAACCCTGGGCAAATAAACACCCTGAATGTGTCTGTCTGCTCATTTGAATTGGGGTTGTAAGTCCAGAGGAGCAGCAGATACGGCTGACAGACCTCATGCTGACCAGTGCGAGTGCCTTTAACCAGCCCCCGGAAGGGCAAAGGAGAATTCTACAGACAAAAATGTGGGAGGTGAGCAGCTGGTCATACTCCATTTGACCCAATCACCCAGCGCTGTACCTTGGACCCAGAGGAGAAGGGCCAAATTAGTAGAACCTATTTTTAGAGATGAAAGACTAAAGCTCATGGAAAATTCATTCTCAGCTACCTCTTACAAATGTCCTCACCCATTCACTTGTAAGATATAGTTTGATCTACTCTCAGTTAAAATTCTAAGCCTCAAAAGTGGTCTCTCGAGTTCTACCATGTTACCAACAGAACAGCACTAAGGTGGGGCTGGGGGGTCTGAAGAGCCAGGCCTCCCAAGGTGCAGGCTGGGCCCAGCTTGCTCACCGCTGCGCCGTCCTGGTCCGGCTGCTTGACTTCCTGAGGTCTTGGTCCTTGGGAATGTGTGGGCAGGAGACTGCAAACACTTTAAGGGAGTTTCTCTTTATGGAACATTTGTGCAACATGTTTCCGAGTCGCCTGGGACCTGATTGCATCAGTCTTGCTGTAGAGTCTTCATGTTTGAAGTTCACTCAGGTTGACTTAGCAGCTAAGTCTTAGCCAGACCTGCAATCAGATGCCTCTCCATCCGCTGCCACGAAGCTACACTTGCACAGTTTACCTTTTGTATTCCCGTTGTTTTTTTAGATACCCATTACCTCTGAGTGCTAAATAGTATATACCTTCTTTTGAAAAGAAAAGGGAATTAAAATAATTTCGCTGGATAATTTCATATCTCACTTGGAGTAATCCTTGTTCAGAAATTGCGGCTGTCTAGTTGGGAATCACTGAAGTAGACAGTAGCTTACATGTTAACAGGTATACCCTGTCCTTTATGATACTGTTTAATGTTAAAACGCAAGCTCTTGATGAAGCAGGACCTCACAAGGAATAAAGTACTGGTTGGATTAGACATTGCTTTAAAAATAATTTTATAGTAACAAAAAAGAGTTCTGGAAAATACTGTAGAGTTTTCCCCCATGTCATTAGACCCTCTCAGTCTCAAGAAAAGCTACATATTGGAGTAGAAAATAGACTACAGGAGGAATGAGACCTGGATTCTGGTCCCAGTTCCGATGTTTACCGAGTTGTGATCTTGGGAATGTCATTTAACTCCACTTGGGCTCTGTCTCCTGTAGAACCTTCCTCCAGTTAAAACATTCTGCACTTGAACATTTAGCTCATGGGTTGAATTTCTAAGCTCCTGTTTGCACTCAGTTTTTTAAAGTTGGGATTAAGAAGTTGTGAGAATCTGTTTTTTGTTTTGTTTTGTTTTGGTAGCGGGCGGTCATTATCTGGTTCAGTTCACATTCCCGGGACTGAGGGCCACAGTCTCAGACTGTTTCTGGGCAAACTCTGCCCCGGCCACTGTCGGTGCTGGGCTGACCTGCCTCTCTCGCTCCTGTGTTTTAGAACTCGTGATCCCAGACTCCGCAAACGTCTTTTACGCCATGAACAGCCAAGTGAACTTTGACTTCATTTTACGCAAAAAGAACGCCATGGAAGACCCAGTGAAACTGCGGAGCCGGACGAGCTTGACCTTGCCCAGGACAGCTAAACGGGGCTGCTGGAGCAACAGACACAGCAAAATCACCCTCTGAAGGGGGGACCACTGGCCCTTGCTTGCCCACGGCAGAGCTGGGCTAAGGACAGGCCGTGGTGAGTGCAGCTACCATCCAGTGTTAGAGGATCAGTGGTGAAGTCAACAGCTATTTATTGAGAACCCGTGGTGTGACAGGCACCCCGCGGGGAGATCAGAGATTGAAATGAAAAGAACGGACGATTCACTGATTCTCTTTGACCAATTTGAGACTGAAATGCAAAATTACCCACATTTATAAATACATATAACACATATTTGGTATGTATGTGTGTATGTGAAAACACATGAGGGACTGAGAGGATATTCTGGACTCTGGAGAAACAAATTTGCACAATGGCCTGGGGAGTTGAGGTCACATTTTACAGGGAAATAGAAGGAACTGAGAACCCCGGTTTCCTACCTGCCAAGTAAGTGGATCCAGTCCCAGGAATGCAGAGTGTCTTCGTGCCAGTATTATGAGGAGCCCACACCGTTTCACAGGGAGAGGAGGGCTTCCCGATTAAGTGCCACCAGAAGAGAACAGCTGCAGAGGCTGCGGCGCCACGGGTTCCATGAGAGGCCGCTTGGGAAAGGGTTTGGATGAGCCCGTGGCTTCCCCGGCCGGCCTCTTGCCTTCATCCCACCTCCTCGACCCCAGAGAGGCAGGGAGGCCCAGCTGACCCACTAGTCCAGCGTCAAGACGCTTCTGGAATCAACTCGAGTCCATTTTGATGTCTGGCAACCGCATCGTATTTCTGTTTCCCCCTAACTTGCACATCATAGTCCTCACCGCACCAGCAGCCGTGTTCTTTGGTGTAACCGGTAGGCCTTTTCCGATTGCCTTTGCTTGGGAAGCTCTGTGTCTGGAGCCTTTTGCATCTAGGTGGTCGCACCTCCACACTATGTGCAATTTGTTCCTCAGGTGTAGAAAGTTCTACTGCGCTAGACTCTCGTTTGATCATTTTGAGCCTGTGAAAGATTTCTAAGCAGCGACCGCGCCATCAGCAGCCCCTGGGAAGGGGTCCCTGCTGGCAGCCGTGTCCTGTTCTACGTTTAACTTGTAGCATTAAGTGCCTCCTCACGGGGAGAGAAGCGGGCTGCGTGTGTCACCTAAAGCATTTCTGAAGAGGTACAATTCTTCCACATGGAGTCAATGAGTTTTTTTTGTTTGTTTGTTTTTGTTTTTGTAGGTCCCCATTCTTGCTATCACAGTGTCCCTGTTAAGTGACTTTTTTTTTTGGTCTCTAGTAACACCATCAACCTCTCCCTTCCAAATCTGAGCTGTGCTGGGATTTGAACTAAAAAGCCATATGTGGGATGTTGACATGTGTAAGAAGCACTTTCAGAATGTTACCCTTTTTTTAAAAAAAAAAAATTTCTCAAAATACCAGATTTCATTCCAGAAATAAAGAGAACAGAACCACACATGAAGTGTAGACTGTAGCAGGGAGCTTCTTTTGTCCCTGAATCCTGTAAGAGGGCTCCCAGGGTTAGGTGAGACTTATGCTACGTGAATGACTATATGAAATCCGCAAGAAACACCAGGGACAGTGCAGAGCCTGGGGCAGTGGACCAAAGAATGAGCCGGGAAGGGGTCACCATTTCTCTATACATTCCTACGAGACCAGTCCGTGCATCGCGAGGACCGACCGGGTTCCAGCTGGTTCGAAGCACTTTCTGACTGCGAGGCTTGTCCCGCCGGGCCCGGCGCTGGGAGGAGATGGCCAGGGAGCTGGACCTCATGGACACTGGAGTAAACACGGCCTCCGCCTGGATTTCTGGGTCTGGACGTCAAAGAGGAAGGAGAGAACTGTCGGCCTCATTTCGAGTGCAGCTACCGAGACACACGTGTGCCCATGTGCTCGCCCTGTGTATTTATACTGTACATGTAGAGTCTAGATTTATATACTGCAATGTCAAAATATATTTTCCTTTTTTAAAAGACCATGGAAATTCCAAGTAGATGAAATGTAGCCTCATTTATTTAATGCCACTTGAAATGTCTTAAACTTGTTTCCTGGTGGACAGCCGGGTCATGCCTTTAGCTGCTCGCATGCTTGTCTCTCTGCATCTCCATCGTCTGTCTGTTTACCTTTTGGTTAAACTAATAAACTGGTTGGGACTTGGTTGGCATGTGCTGCCGGCCCCAGAGGGATTGTATCTGGAGTCTCAATGAGGCGGGGGCTGGGTCCAGATGTGTCAGGAGGCTCTGTGGTTGCCCACTCAGGCTCCGTGCGGGGAGCAGAGGGTAAAGCAGCGGCAGAGACCAGAGGGACCCTCTCCCCTGGCCACGTCCCAAACTCAGCACTCAGGTTTGAGGCAAGAGTGACAAGAAACTGCAGTCAGATGCCCCCATCTGCTAGCTCGTTCTTCCTGGGAGCCATGCTGGGGTGGGGCGGCGGTGGTGGTGGTGGTGGGGGGGCACTTTTTCTAACATGGAACTTCAGGCTAGGCTCGAAGTCAGTACTTCTCCTGCTGATCCCTATTCCGCACTTGCAACCATCTAAGTAACCCTCCAAACCCGAGGGCCTCCCTGGGCGAAGGTCTTCCCGAAAAGCAGCCATGCCGAGGCCTGCTTTGCTCACCAGCTGCACGTTATTGTCATCCCATCATATTATTTCCAAAAAGCTCCCAGAATTATTTTGTTTTTTAAAATAAGTGTTTATTGATTTACAGAGGGGAGAGGGAGAGATAGAAACATCAATGATGAGAATCACTGACCAGCTGCCGCCTGCATACCCCACACTGGGGATTGAACCCACAATCCAGGCATATGCCCCAACCGGGAATCAAACTGAACTATGACCTCCTGGTTCATAGGTTGATGCTCAGTCACTGAGCCATGCCAGCCAGGCCCCAGATTTATTTCCCAGTGAATTCTTTTTTTTTTTTTTAATATATATTTTATTGATTTTTTTTTACAGAGAGGAAGGGAGAGAGAGATAGAAAGTCAGAAACATCGATGAGAGAGAGACATTGATCAGCTGCCTCCTGCACCCCCCACAGTGCAGATGTGCCCGCAAGCAAGGTACATGCCCCTGACCGGAATCGAACCTGGGACTTTTCAGTCCACAAGCCGATGCTCTATCCACTGAGCCAAACCGGTCTCGGCCCAGTGAATTCTTAAATGGTTCCAAGTCACCCAATTTTCTAGGCCTTTTTGTTATTTTGGGAGAGAGCCAACCAGGTGTGTTAATAATTGACAGTACGGGGTGGGACAGGAAGGAAAAGGGGTTTCTGTTTGTGGCACCAGGCGACTACTTTTCCAAGATCATTCTAGAGAACAGGTTCCCTTGGTTAGCCTCTGTCTGGAAACTGGACTGGGAGACTGTTTGCCTGAAAGAATAATGTCTCAAAATTTCCTCTTCTGGAGCTTTCGCTATGCAGCATAGGACCGCCAGGAGCCTGTGGCCTGGGTTTCTGTATCCAGAAGGTTCCCTCAGGCCATCTCTTTCTATAGACGCTGCCACAAAGGCTGTGGTCACACCCGCACCACAGTTCCACTACAAGAAGTGACTTCCATGGTGGTCAGCATTGCTGGTTCCCTAGAATCTCTCCCCTTAAAATGCAACACTCCTGGAAGGGAGGCACTAGGTGGGCTGTGGTGAGAAACCCTGACATCTCAGTGATCTACGAGTTTTACTCTCCATGGTGTCCTGGAGTTCTAAGGGTACATGCACCAGGAGTTGTAAGGGTGGCCACGGGTCCAGGCAGGGTCCTCGCAGTTCTGCACCTCAGGTTTCCAATGGCAGAGAATGCAGAACTGTCCATAACGGCCTTGGGGCACTGCGGCAATGTCACCTCCATCCACAGCCCTTAGGTCCGTCCCTGGGGCCGTCTCGGTGCAGGGGAGGCGGGAAATGAAAGAGAACCTGGAGAGATGTCGACCAACATTGCCACCCACACCACGGAGGAGCCATGTCTTCTGAGTGGGGTTCATGTTCCCACAGTCATCAAAAGGGTGGAGGAGAGGCAGGGAGGGCTGCAGGGGGAGGCTGCGCAGAGCCAACAAAGTTCTGAAGAAAGGCATCTGCTCACGGAGAAGAAAACGCCAGAAAGAAACGCGATTTTGGGGACAGCCTTACAGAATTTATTTTCATTTGTCAGCACAGTCCCACCAGTTCACCTGCTTGTAATGCTCCTACTTTGACTGAACTAGGAGCTCCTGAGGATGTAGTTGAAAACAAGTCTCATAAATGGAAACTGCTTGCACGTGACCCACAAGGTCAACTAGAAGCCAGGCAAATGCGATCATTTTGGCCTCAGACTTTGAAAGCCCCTGCGTGGTGCGGGTTTCCAGCACCGCTGCCCAGAAAGCTGCGGGAAGCAGCTCACCTAATGGTCGGTGAAACCCAGTGAGTTAACTTTTGGGGCGTCAGAAGGCATCTCGACATGAAGTGTCCGCCTCCTGTTATAGAGGCGACTGGGCCGCAGGTTGGGGGCGGAGCTCTGGATTATTGGCCCTACTGTGTGCTCGTCACGGTGGGTGGGCGCTGGATCCAGGAGGTTCCCCTGAGGGCCACTCGCCAACACTTGGACAAGCTGGACTGGATGCCTGGGGTTCTCCACCCCCAGCACCCTGGCTGCTTGAACTCACACCATCCGGTTCGATGGGCAAAAGGTTCTTTCTGTCTCCGAGGAAGGCTGTGCGGCTGGTCAGAGCACTGCTACCTGTTCCCCTGAGCACGGCCATCTCACAGGTGAGGAAACGGGGCCATGAAGTTAGCATTCCTGGGCGTTAGGTCCCCTCTGGGACTGGAATCCATTTCTGATCCCTCACCGTGGCCGGGCCATGGAGGGGGTGGGTGCTGGAGGAGAGTCTCCTGTGAGAAGCACCAGCTGCGGGAGGGCATAAAGGAGGAGTGGGTGTGGTGGGCAGGGCTGCCCTGGAGAGAGCTGGGACCTTCCCTTCAGCCTCTGGCAGCCAAAGAATTCATTCCATTCCCCCCATTGTTTTATCCCAGTGCAACACTGGGTGCTGCAGTTCCAGTTCCCTCCATCAGGGGGACCAGAGCATCACGTGGGAAAAGGATGCAGTGAATGGTTTGAAACTGTTTCTTGTTTGCTCACGGGCATGAAAAATACATATCAAGGCATTCTTTTCCAAACGGGACTTAGCTTTCCCCGCACACTACTTCTGATCCTTGTTTATGCGATGGCTGCAGCCACGCCTCCAGCTGAAGCCATCAGACCACAAGTCTGATCACTGAACAGTCAATACATGAGCGGTCACAGGTGGGAGTGGACAGGGGTGGAGCTGCAGGCTGTGTGTGTGTGTGTGTGTGTGTGTGTGTGTGTGGTAGGCTTTCAGAGACAGACAGATGGAAACATTAGATGTTGGTGAGAAATAAGACAGACTACACCCGAGGCTTTGTCACTGGCTACCTTAGGGAAGCCACTCAGCTGTGACCTCACCTGGAGAGTAGGAGGTGAGGATGACAGCTCCCACCTGTGGAGGTTCACGTGGGATTAACGGAGGGTGCACGTGCGTGAAGAGAGCACGTGGGCGCGCACGGTGGGAGCCAGCTGTGCTGTCCCCGGAGGCTCTGGGGTAAGGGCAGCGCTGTCTGCCCAGCAGCCCCTCAGCCTCCTTCCCTGCTGAGCAGCCGCTGTGTGAGCAGCACCCCAGGACCCCGGGCTGCTGCTGCTTCGGGGACAGACTCCCGGAGCTGGAGGGCAGCCAGGGCCGCCCCAGCCTGTTCCACAGCCGCAGGCCAGGGCTCCCGGAGACGGGACCACGGGCCCTACAGGGCCCTGCGCACCAGCTGGGCCGGCTGCAGGCTGTGCAGGGTGGACACCGTGGCTGGGCTGTGACAGGGCCGGGGGAGAGGAGGCTGCTGACGAGCCGGAATCTGTCTCTTCTCCTCTGTGCTGACGCTTCTGTCCCAGGTGCTGTGCTGGGCCTGGAAGCCACCCTTTCCTCTTCCCTGCATTTCCCTCCCGCAGGGCCTCTCCTCTGTCCCCTGACGCTCAGCTCTGGGGTTCCTCCCTCTCCTGGGGAACAATCACAGCCCCGTCCAGTCTCCGCAGTCCGTGCTGGCAGTTCTCAAAGTAGCTCACACCCTGCAGCCCAGAATATCAGCACCGGGGGCCCCTCCTCCTGCTGGGGGTCCCTCTTTCAGAGCAGGATGCTCTGTCACGTTATTTTCTAAGCTTTTCCAAAGGACGCAGACAGAGGTCCACTGCATTCTGAAGGTCAGGTTCTCTCATGAGCAAGAGCTCAGACATCTGTCCAGCCTCCCCTAGACCCAGAAACACCCAGGGTGCCCCCTGGACCCGCGGCGGGGAACTGGGAAGCTTGTGCCCATTCTAGAGGCAGCTGAGCCGAAAAAAGCGCAGGGCGGGGCACACAAATAAGCGCAGTAAATGAGCCATCAGGAGGCTGAGTGCTCAGAGGCAGTTCATTCTTTCCAGCCCTTTCGGGGCAGATGGGAGGCGGCTTTGGCTGGGAGCAGCCCAGCTGGTGTCACAGGCGTGGCCAGAGCAGGATCATCTCGGTATTAACACACCCGTGGGTGGGAGGACTCACAGCGGCCATTTCAGGTCAACTCACAGCGCAGGAGTCAGTCCTGTCTGGCCCTGGGGTCCCCTCGGTGGCGGACAATCTGGGAACCGACTCTCCCTGAAGCACCTGACCTCTCGTGCTGCGATGGGGAGGCGCGGCTTCCCTGTCATCTACATACGGGGCCAGACCCACCGTCACCTCCTCTCTTCTCCAAGGAGGCAGAAAGGACCCGCGGCCAGGTCATGTGTCAGCCGCAGAGTCCCTGCAGTGGCCCAGGGACCCCGCAGCCAGGCCATGCGGTGTGTCCTCTGCGAGCGTGGCCGCTCAGTCCCCACTCAGCAGCGCTGACTCGGGCCGCCATCACCTGCTCATGAGGGTCCCCTCACTGCTCTCTCCTCCCTCGGCCACATTTCATCAGAATGTCCCGAGGGAGTTAGGTTCTCTCCAAAATAATGAACATCACCACAGTGTCACGATGATTTCCAAGGCTGCGTGCTCTCAGCGTTCTGTGTTACCCATGTCATGCTCTTTTCTTATCAAAGGACCAGCCCCATTTTCACTCTCACTTTGTCATGAACTCCTCAGCCAATGAAAGGCTTCTGATTTTTCACAGAGAGGAAGGGAAAGGGATAGAAAGCCAGAAACATCGATGAGAGAGAGACATCGATCAGCCGCCTCCTGCACGCCCCCTACTGGGGATGTGCCCGCAACCAAGGTGCATTCTCAACCAGAATCGAACCTGGGACCTCTCAGTCCCCAGGCCGACGCTCTATCCACTGAGCCAAACCGGTTTCGGCCAATGAATGCCTTCTGCATCATTTCTCTCCCGCTCTGTGCACCTGCAGAGAAAGTCTCAAAAGCACCTGCCAGACACTCACCTGTATTTGACAGCTGCTTGTCAGAGGGGCTCACTCCCACCTCAGGTGGGAAGATTCCCAGTGTGTAGGTGAGTGGGAACGTTCTGTGCAGATGCGAGCATTTTACTGGAAACCTCTGCACTGTCTGTCAGGAAACCAAGCCTGGGACCCCCCACCCCCCACCCCGGGGAACAGTGGCCTCTGCATTCCTGATGAGGCAGCCTGTGCGGGAGGGAGCCGACTTACCTGGTCGCCATTATCCGGGCTCAGCCTTGTTTCTTGTCATCAACCCCAACTCATACCTGACTCTCCAGTCCCACCGAGCTCCCGTCCCTGCCACAGCCCACGCCTCACAGCACTTAGAGGGCTGGCCCACCACCTTGCCCAACTCTCTTGCCTCATCTAGACTTGCATTCATGCCCCCTCCTGTCACCCCCAGACCAACACAGCGTCACCCTCCCGCAGAGCTGCCTCAGCAGTCCTCCCCGCGGAACTGGGAATTCGGGGCCCTTTGGCCCACTTTGTTCCAGCCGCAGAGAGCAGCCATCCTGCCCTCGTGGCTGCTCCATGGACCACAGCAGTGGGGCTCCTCGTCCTCGGAGCATCTCGGTGCCCAGCACACGGCCTCAACAGGCAGTGCTCAGACCTGGTTTTTGAAGTTTGGGGGCAGCATGATCTGAGGCTAATTTTTTTTTTTTTTTTTTTTGCCTCAGGATAAAGTTTTTTGGCTTTGGACAAACATCACATTGCCTTCCAATGAATAGACTGACGTATAGCACAAAAATGTAAATGCCCTCTCCCTCATACCCTCCCACTGGGGACTCCTGTCTTTCTGTAGCCCACAATCCCTTCTAGCGGACCCACCTCCACCCAGCCACCTACCACCACCCCACCGGGCAGCAAGGTCAGGGGCCGTGAGGATCACACAGCCGTGACAGTTATCTCTGGCCTTCAACGTCTTTGTAAAAGTGAAAACCCGAAAACCCCAATATTGGCCATTGATCATGTTGGAAGAACCAATGAACAATCATAGCATTGAGCCAAAAAAAAATTTTTTTTTTAATTTTTCACAAAGAGCTCTAGAAGGCAAGTAGTAGTTTATCACATCCTCTCCGGAAATGACACAGCATGACGGAAGGTGAGGGCGCTGGGATGCCGGCTCTGTATCATTGTCCAGAGTCCCTGCAGCGGCCCAGGGACCCCACAGCAAGGCCATGCGGTGTGTCCTCTGCAAGCGTGGTGGCCCAGCCCCCACTCAGCAGCACCAGCACTGCTGAGGTCACAATCATCTGTCCTGAAGATTCCACCTCAGATCCCAAGATCCAGACCGGGATCCTGGTGGGGAATCCAGGTGGGGTTTGCCGGCCAGAGGCAGAGAACAGGTGTCCTGGCTGGAGGCAGAGCTCTGACACTGCGAAGGTCAGATGTCTTGACTGAAGACCAGAGGGGAGGCAGGAAGAAGGGTGAGGTCAAGGGAGTCCTGGGTTGCTGAAGAGACAGCTTGAAAGGAACGCTGGGTCTGCAGTTTGCAATGTTCACAACGAAACGTTGCTTAGAATTCCAGACCTGCGCAGGGAGAGGCAACGGCTGGGCAGCGGCTGGGCTAAGAGAGCCAGAACTTTCTTCACAGTAGAACAGCCCTAATCTAAAGTTCTAGAATTCAAGACCAATGTCTTTTAAGAACAGGAATTCGGAAACCCATCAGACCAGCTGATGGAGGCAAAAAAAAAAAACAACAACAAAAAAACTCTATTAAACAAAACCACACAAACAACTTAATCCTCTCCACTCCCAATACCCCAGCCACCTCCCACCCCATTAAAAAGCATCATGAATGTTAACCCACACTCGCACACACTAAAATACACAAACAAAATACAAGACACCCAAGGAAACCTTACGGATTATTTAAGGCATTTTCACAAGCTCTCCAGGTGCTCTATTTCGTTTAGCTTTTAGAAAAAAAAGAGTCAAGTTCTGATGGTTTGGCTAAAAACTGAAGTCAGCCGAGACCCCTTGCCTCAGTGTCCTGGCTTATGAGTCTATGTGGAGGACTACCAGCCGTACTTCAAGAAGGGAGGCCTTGTCTGTGGAAGGAGAGCTGCCTTGTCCTGCAGCCGGTCCTCACCAAAGAGCACTCAGCTGTCACACGGGCTCTGCTTGGACATCAGGACACTGAGGGACACTGCATGTGCACACAGAATGCCTGGGAGGCTACTTCCAGAGCCAAAGCTCTACTTTGTGGCACAAGAACATAAACCTGAAGCAAACCGTCAAGAGACAGCCGAGGACCACAGACGGTGGAGCTGGAAGAGATGATGCCGTCCAACTCCGCCTTCGACGGAAAATCAATCCGTGGAGAGAGCAGAGGTTGTCTGTCAGATCCTGACTCCACCTGAAGCTTCTTCCCTGGTGGCTGGCCTCAGTCAGTTGATCAGTCCGTTGTTTCTGACCGACGTCTCTCACCTGGGTCGTTTGTTTCCAGATGGTTAGAATCTCCCACTTGGCACCAGTCTGCCTGGGACATGCAGAGCCAGACGATTGAACCGATGTGTCTACACTGACCGCTCCCCAAAGTGCCATTGTGTTTAGTCTCCAAACACGATAAAGCTCAAGACATCTGTTTCTCTGCCTTATCACCCAGATATCTCTGCCCCCACTTTGTAAAATAAATAATTCAAACTAGACTGAAACCTGGGCACGGGCAGTTGCTGCCTCTTAACAGGAACACATGAAACGCACACCTGCCATTCATTCCCATGTACGGGTGGCAGGTCTGACATGCTGAAACCCTGGGATGGAAGTCAGAACCAGCCCTCCCCCCTTATATATTAAATTTATCTTCATAAATACAGCATCTTGATTCCAATGACCACAATAAAAGGGCCAAAGTTTGAGTTCTTTTTTCCTCAAATAGTTACACAAACCCCCAAATATCTGCTAAGCTACCCACGTGACCATTGGAGCCTTGTTCTGAGAGCTCCGACTGCCACGATAGTCAAAGGCTGAGGCTCAGACGGACCCCACGCCCATCCCTGTTGGACGGTGAGGACTCTGATAGAAGATGCACTTTGCAATAAGGCTCATGAGAGAATTTTTTTCAACACAAAGCCCAATAAATTTGATTTTAAACTATTTGATTTCCCCCCACAAACTCGTTACTTATACAAGTTTTTAAGGTCACATCTATGACATGAAGTGGGCTCACTAGACTAATAGACGTGGCCTCAGTGGGCATGGCAAGGTTGCCTACCCATTCACTGATGTGACACTGTGCTGATCACCTTCCTCTTGGACGAGTCTCTGAGCCATACTTTCCACCTTAATGTGAGTACCAGTATCAATGGGTAATTAACTAACGGACTAGGTGTCTACATTAAAGTTTATCTTCATGGGTGCAATAAAGCCTATCTTCTAGCCATCCTAGGAAATTTGGGGTTTAATTTTCTAATTTCTCCTCCCCTATAAAAAATATATATTAATTTTGATCAATCACTTTGGTTAAGCGACCGTGACCATAGGAAGAAACAGGAGCAAACAGATGGACAGCCCGTTAGAGAAACCAAAGGGACTCCGGGTGGAGTCTTCATAGCTCGTCCCTCGAAGGCACGGTGTCCAGGGAGGTTGGCGGTGGCAGGGCCTCTGTGTTCTTGGCATTGTGGTGGATATGGCCTTGCTTCTGGGACTTCCAGGAATGTGTCCTGTCCCAGTCAGTGGCCACTGTCTCATTGTCCCAGATGGTCGAGGTCTCCGTGTCACTCAGGTACCCCGGCTGGCCTGTGTAGTGTGTCGGGTAGATGAGCAAGGGTTCTGCGGAGAAGGCTTTCAAGTCCCTGGATTTGTAATGCTCTTTGTACTCGGCTCTGAAAACAAGAGGTGCACAGGCATGAGGGGGCAGGGCGCTTACAGAACAGGGGGAGAAGAGAGGCCCTGCTTGTTACCTCTTCACTGGTCAGGGGTTCATCTGATTATCTTTTAAGTTGTGTCCTTTTGGAAAACGTTGGTCTATAAATACAATAAAGGTTCTTTAGAAGCTTTAGGATGATCTAAGCAAATACATAGAAAAAAATCAGGATATTTCTGTTGTATCTGGATAGACTAGTTTAAAATGAATTCCAGCTCTTACTCTGAAAGTTAAGAATTAAACTCTGTGTGGGACCGTAATAATACATAAATGTGACCACTCTGCAGAAAATGCCCTGTTGCTGGGTTAATAAATTAGCAGGATCTGGACGCAGCGAAGAGGTTAAGTGAACTAGAGTAGGCTTGGAGGCAGGCCAACGTGGCTTTGTATTGCAGGTCCCTGTGAGATGATTTGACCTCCCTCCCAGGGCTCTGGTGCAGATTATGTGAGGTGACATCTGCTCAGCTCCCATGTCAGTGAGTGCCTCATGGGTGTTCATTTCCTTTCTGTTAAGAGGATGATGGTTGGCCTCTCTGTTTCTTCAGGATTCAGAGATAAAGTCAGTCTCTAGCATGTTGTGTGAAAGAGGGCAAGGAGATAAAATGAGCATGATGGAGATCAGGAACTCTTAACCACTAAAATGAAGACCCTCTCCATGAGGAGATAACCCAGCAACTGAGAGAAGGAGCCAAGGTTAGAACCTGGTCTCCTGCTCCATTAAGGAATTTAGGAATCATTTACAGACAGCAAGTATGTATAGAGTTTGGCCTAGGCTCTAAAGACACAGAGATGTAAGATGGTGCCTACCTGAGGGCTCAGGTTATTGGGGAGACTGACAAGTAAACTATCAATTACCAAACCCCTTGGTAAGTGTTGGTCAGAGCCAACTCCTGGATTACAGAATCCCTGAGCATCACACTGCCTTCTCCCATGGATCCACCCCAGAGACCAGCTGCCTTTCCCTGGTCCTCTAACACACCCCCATGATCACAGGATGATTGCTCATGGGCCTACGCTCTTGATGAGGCTGTGAGCCACTGCCTGGCCAACAGGTCACACAACAGACTGATAAATGAATTGAAAATTTTGAGATGCTTAGGAATATGACCTTCACCTTGAGGTGTATGAGTTTATGAAAGTAAGGAGATCGAAGACAAAAAGAGGACAGAGCAGATTATGTCAATTTAAATGATACAATGGGTATTAAAAGGGACCCCTATGCAAGACACCCTTTCTGCTTCACCTTCCCCATAAGGGGATAATCACCCGAGTCAACCTCTCTGGGTCATGATTATGGAAAGATCATCAAGGAAAGCAGTACTCTGTTAGAAAATACCAAATTCTGCCCCCAAACTGAGGAGGCTGATTCACAAATGCACTGTGCTCATGGGACGGGCAGGGAGTTCAGGGCAACTCACACAGGATGCTTGTTGTACATGATCGGCAGGAACTCATCCACTGGCAGCATCTTCCCAAACGGGTCAGCTCCCACCAGCTTCTGTGCTCCTTCCAGAGAGAGGGCGTAGCCCAGCGTCCAGTAGGAGTAGTCAGCTTCAACCAGGTTCACCACGTTGGGCACCGCCTTCTCCGGCTCTTTTACTTGCATCCTCTTCCTCCCAATATAACTAAAAGGAAGTGGGCAGAGGGGAAAATTCCAATTGGAATACCTGACATCCATAGGAATGGAGCACGGCTTTGCAGACACTTTTGAAAGCTTGGACTCACTGTGTATATGAAATGCATCAGGCCACACAGCACATCACATCTGTCACCAACCATGACTGTCACCTGCTATCAGTGGGGCCATTTCCCTGGCTCAGTTTATCAGCATCTCATCTACTCTTGTCTAGAAGGCAGTGTTTAAGCCAGAAAGTTAAGATGTAAAGAGATGAAAGGTCTTTTTAGAACATTTCTCCAAGGTGGTATGGGATTTCCCACTGTGTTTACAGGGGGTAGCAGGGGACACAAAAGGCCAGATGTGAGAATCCTGAGTTTATGTTCAAGTCCCCCAGGTTTCAGCCTGCTGTGTTGTCTGCAAGCTCTCCAAATGCTGGTGGTAAACAGGCCAGAACAGGCTGTGGGAAAGAAGCAGTCTGCAGGAGTGGCCCCCAGAAAGCTCTTCCTGGAGAGTATGATGCCAGTGCCTCACACGCCCCTAGCTCTGCCCACACTCCTCCTGTGTGCTCTGCTCTGAGAAAGGCGCCAAGTGCATGTCCTGTTTTCCTTAAGCATCTTAGCTGCTGTCTGACAGGGAGCCAGTCTCTCTATTACACTGTACTGACTGCTGGGTCTATTTCCCACGGGTCAGTGGAGCCACTGTAGGTTGCTTTTGAGCTCAGAAGGGTGCATTTTCTGAGAGAACAAGTATTCTGCCTGGGCCCCTAGCTGGCTCTCCCTCCAAGGATGGGAGGGGGGTGGGGACAGCCTGTCTGAAACAGGTGCTCCAAAGGGACAGGCTCTGATGGGATGGGGTTGCCTGTGACACACAGCTGGGAGGAGAATGCAGGGCTTGGGAACTTTCTGCCTCACGGAGAGAAGAAAAGTGTCATTTGGGTTTAACAGGAAAATGAGAGAGAGAGGGAAGGAGGAAATAGAGAGGGAGGGAAAGAGAAAGGAAGGGAAGGAGGTCAGGAGGGAGGGTTAGAGAGAGAAAGGGAACTCAATTCCAAGAGTATTAACCCATTGTTAACTCATTAGTGTCACTTCAGAGCCATCAGGCCCTTGGTGAACCCTGTTTTCCTGCAACAGCCTCTGACCCTCCACAAAGCCGGCTGTCCGTGTTCTCCCTGCTGCACAGCTTCCTTTCCCAACAGAGATGCCCTCCCCTTGCTCAATCTCCCACACCCACAGAGGGAACCTGCTCTACTGAGAACTGAGGCACAATGTGACCCTGGACTCTTGCCCTGGAATAAACCCCCTCCCTGGGTCACATGGTGTCTACTGTGCTCCCGAGTGAGTGCTCTGCCTGAAGGCCCCTGCTCTGCAGGCTGACACCAGGTCTCATGAAGAATCTCGCGCAGTTTCTTTCTCACCCTGCCGAGTACACACATGCAGAAGCAGTGGCTATCCTCCGCTCACTTCTTTGGTTCCTGGTAATGTTTATGGAGAGAAAAACCAGTGGAAGCGTGAGGTGTGTCTCCTACCAGTGGGGGAGGTGGGCTCGCTGCCCCTGGGAAGGACCCCGTGCCTCTCGGAGCTCTCTGATAAGCCTGCCTTGTCACTCACATCAGTTCCCAATCCAGCTGAGCCTGGTCAATGTCATCCATCAGCTTCATCAGCTTCTTCTTAAACTGATGTTCAAAACGCACATCATCCTCAATAACGAGAGTCTTGTCCAGCTCTCGGTCAATGACCTGCGAAGACCATCAGTGGGAAGACGCTCTATGAAACGTTTGATACTTATTTTTTTTTATTAGACAAATCAGTATTAAAACGCCAGCATATGTAAAAGCTCATAACTGGGTTCTAAAGCAACAGTAGAATGAATCAATAGATTGTGGTGTATTTATAACAATAAGAATGTATGCTCTACAATCAAATTGAGTGTTCTAGATGAATCTCACAAACATAAGGTTGAGGATATGGTTCTATTCATATATTAAAAAATATTACAAAAGAAGACAAAACTATTCTTGCTGTCATTACAAGTCAGGATGTGATAACTGGAGGGACGGTGACTAGAAGGAAATGTAGACGGGGTGCATCTGCGGTGCTGGCAGTCTGTTTGGGATCTGGGTGCTGGTTAATGTGGGTGCATTGTTCAGTTTGTGAAATTTCATTGGCTCCTGTTTTACAATCTACATATTTTTATACATTTATGTTTCATTTAAAGTTTGAAGAAGAAAAAAGAGGTAGGCCTAGACTGGAGCATTCTCAGAGAGAAGGCATTCAAGGGGCCCTTCTTCAGAGCCTTCTCCTTTTCTTGTGAGAACTGAGCCTTGATCAGGAACCCCACACTCCATTGCCACCCCATCATCTGATCTGTAAGATATGGGTTCAAGTCCTGGCTCTGCCACTTCCTGCTTAGACAACATATTTATTTCCTCTTGGATAAAATGGGCCCGTCCCTTCTGACCCACCACATGTAGCTTCTGTGGGTCTTCTTGTATGAAGTCACTACATGATGACACGCTAGACACATACAAGGCATCCCTACTAACAATGAGAATGCATCAATAGGAGTGTGACCCTAAGAACATGGGGTTTCTCCCCTGTCATTGTCCCAAAGGGCCTAAGGTCAGGTTACCCCTCCTTGCCTATGGCTGGCTTTGTGTTGGAAAAAGACACGGAGCAACTGCAGCTTGCGAGTGTACTTCCAGAACAGGGATGGGCTCACCTTGCACCTGGCCCTGACCCACGAAGTCCCACTCTCCCTCCTCCTCATTACCAAATGCATATGTACATAAAGCACCACCTACCTCTTTCCAGACAGAGTAGTGGCTGAGGAAGCAGCCGATTTCGCCCCTGGTCAGAGGCCTGGACGAGTAGGGGTCTCGATAGCCAGGCAGCATGTCAATGTTCAGGGCCTTCAGCTGGCTGGTGTTGAGCGCCCTGCGTGACAGAGAACACATCGGAAAATGAACAAGGCGAGATGCACCATGGAAGCCAGAAAGAGAGTTCCCAAGAGCCTTCACGCACACGGAGAAAAATGTCCCAGGTTTCCCATAACTCCTTAGGAGCTCCCAGGGTTCACGTGTCCTGGGGACCTTATGAGCTTTGTGGAGAGCAGAGGGTGTCTTGTAGTTGGTGTATTCCTCACAATGCCCAACATAGCTGTAAGTATCATCACTTTCTGACAACTTTGAAGAATATTTTCCTCTTGCAGGAAAGTGGCTAATAGGATCATGAAGTCCCCTTCCCAGCCCTGGGGACTCTGCTGTGGGTGTCCCGGCCACACTTCAAGAAACACTGATGGGATTCTCTAAAGCAGTGGTTCTCAACCTTTTCAATGCCGCGACCCTTTGATACAGTTCCTCATGTTATGGAGGGTGCTCCCCAACCATAAAATTATTTTCATTGCTATTTCAGAACTGTAATTTTTTTACTGTTATGAATTGTAATGTAAATACAGTGGTACCTCGAGATACGAGTGCCCTAACATACGAGATTTTTTGAGATGCGAGCTGTCGAGAGAGTGATTTTTGCTTTGAAATACGAGCAACATTTGAGATAGGAGTAATCGCGCGGATCGGCCAGCTGCATACACCCACTAGTTTACCACGACTCAAGGTTATGGAACAAATTAAACTCGTATCTCGAGGTACCACTGTATCTGTGTTTTCCAATGGTCTTAGGCAACCCTGTTAGCAGTTCTCAACCTATGGATCACAACTCACAGGTTGAGAACTGCTGCTGTAGAGTCAAATAAAAGGTCAAAGCAAAGCAAAAGAAAATAACAGTAATAACGAAATCCTCTGAAGGGAGCTAACGTGTACCCCATGTGACTTGCCTGCCATTCTCGGGAAAGTGATCATCCCAGACCGACTGTGGCCAGCATCTCATGCAACAGCATACACAGACCATTATGAACTTTTTCCATTCATTTTCGTTGGGTCGCCCAAGTTTACTAGTAGATATTTTGCTCTAAATGCAACTCTGAACGCATTCTTTCCAATACCCTGCAGGAAGCTGAGACCCACCCCAACCACTGCAAGAACCCCAGAGATGGGAGCATCACTTTCGGCGTGAGCTTCAGCATCATGAAGACCAGAGATGGCTGGACGGTGAGTGGACTGTGGTCCAGATCTATAGGGTGAAATTGACTTCTATGCTGCTATAAGTCATAATGTCTCCCCAGGTAGGCTGCATGGGGCTGTTATAAAAATGTGTCTGTATTCCAATGACCACAGATTCTCCTCACCCAGAACTACTCCATTAGACAGGACATGTCCCTACTCCAACCCCATCTGCAAAGGTTCAAGAGAAACCCTACTCACTTCCCATCCACAGCCTCCACAATCTTGACCTCAATCTCCTGCTCGTACAGGGTGCGTAGCATCCGGTCCCGCCGGTCCTTCCTGCGTTTGAGATTTATCATGAAAATCTAACGCGGGGAGAAAAAGAGAAGGAAACACAGATGATTCAAGTCTTCTTTTAGGCTGTTTGAGGATTTAAATGTAGCATCAATGTTTTAAAGTTTCAGTTAGAATAAGGGGTGGAAATTGGCGATTTGTTAAGGTTTCATATCAGGTCAAATGACATTAATCCAAATGGAATTACTTTATAAACTGAGCCATTTGTGGTGACTTAACCCTCCCTGTTTCTCTGATATTCGTTGGTGAACACCTCCATTTTATTTTTGAGTCCGGAACGTTGAAAACGTTGCTCTCCGAGAGGCTAATAGTGACTTAAATGTAGGCATAGGCATTAAGGGGTGGGAGGCAGCTTGGCAAGTGGTTAAGTTCATCAGGAGACCTGAGTTCCCTTCTTGTTATTTACTAGAGTTTGCCTTGGATCAGTTCCTCTGCCTCAGTTTCCTCATCTGTAAACCTAGGATAATAATGGTCCTATCTCATGGGTACTAAGTATCAGCTATTAGTAGAATGTATATCCTCTGTCTAAATTTAAAGTCAAAGAATAAGAAAAATCTAGACTTAACACATTCCTTTTATTTCAAAAGGTTCCAGACAGAAATATCAAGGTATCAATTTTAATAACTCCAGTATCAAAATTCAACTTCCTTAAAGACAAAGGCATTGTTCTGAAAGGGGTAAAGGAAGGAGCCATGGCCTCAGGGGCAGCCCTTTGAGGAAGAGAGAAGGGAGAAATGGAAAGAAAGGCTTAAGTGAAGGTTTAACTGAAACTCTAAATTTCCATGTGGATCTGTGGGGAAAGGTACAGAGAGGACTTTTACTGTTCCCAAAGAAGGTACACTCAGGTCATCCCCCACCAGAGTGGGGTCCACGTGTGCACCCACATTAGTCCCGACATTCCTGATGGCTGCACTAAACACACACATATTATCAGGCCATGACAGGAAGTGACAGATAATGACGCTGTCCTAACTATTCCTAGGTTTAAGGGGCCACAGAAGGACCTAAAGCCTCATGAATGCTATTATGGGTAAATTAACATATTAATAAGGTCTCTCCTATGGGCAGTAATAAACCCACTTAGTCCTCCAAGTGAGGGAGACGTCAGCTGCCAGCAAGAAATGATTGACACATAGCATGGAAAAGGAAAAACCTGCAGGAGTAAGTCAGATGATGCTGGCTACATCTTTAACCATCGAAATGATATTTCATGTCCAGAACTCATTTGTAAAGACAGGGAGTTGAACAAACTCATCTCCCAAATCCAGTATAGAGGAAAACTTTTATGATCCACGCTTCATAATAGGGTTTCTTTATGCTATGTCCGGAATAAAGAAGTAACTGTAACCAGCGTGCAGTTCAGACTGGATTGGGTAAAACGTTGGTTCATATGTTCATTCTGAGTGTGTTTATTGGTGCTGTACGATTTATTGGGATACAAAGCTATACTAACAAACATTGCAACTCTTCCTTACAAAATATTCTCATTTCCATTCATTTATAAAGCGCTGGGCAAAGGAAGTGAAGGGGCGGGTGTGCATGGTGACCTCTTTAAAAAATCATCCACTTGATTTAGGGCAAAGTGTGTCAGGCGCGTCATGATTTCATCTCCTCCTTTGTTTACCTAACTGGGTAACTATTTCTTAAAAACACAATTTCTATGGTGACCATTTGCCTCGGACTTGTGATTTTACAACTTCATGGGTGGTGTTCTTTCATATTTCGCTTTCTTCCTGTGGAGACTCATACTGCAATGGGCCCTATTCTATCCCTTCGTTTCACAGATACAGAAAGGGCATTGCTTGTGGGTACACAGGAGCTACTTGGGATCGCTCCAGGAGAACAAACCACAAAACAAAAAAAAATGAACAGAAATACAACAAAAAAGTCCCCTCACACCAAGGACCTCTGGCCTGGGTTGACTTGAGGAAATAACAAGCCTGTCCCAGTTCCTACCAGGACAAGTGCAATAAAAACTGCAGCCACGAAGGAAAAACACAGACAGCTCGCTCCTGCTTAGTGCACGGTAAACAGAACAAGAGCCACACAGCCAAATGCAACCCAGACACTGCCGCCGTGGTCGGAGAGGCCTGGGAGGGTCGGAAAGGTCCAGAAAGTCTTTTTTTCCACCCTCCTGTTCAGGACAGAGAGAAGATTACCTGGGCCCAGCAGAGTGGAGTCCCTGAGGCTGTGTCACTTCCTAGAGTGGGCACCTTTCAGAAGGCAACTACGAGTGACTCAGTCATCACACTCACATCCAAATGCAAGGCCAGAGCTAGAAGATCCTTTTCCTGTCCCGTTTATTTGCTTCTGTTTTTGATCCTTAAGGGCATGTGTTTATAGAAGGAAGATGGACATATGTGAAGACACAGGCTCTTTTACCTGGGAGCCAGGAGCTCCAGGGGAGGAAAGCTACAGTGACACACAAGAGCCCGCCCAGTGCACAGTGCAGACTGATGTTCTCTGCAGCCCTGATGGTTTTTAAAAGCCACTTCAAGTCCTCTCTCCTACCCTTCCAGCCACCTCTCCCACCCTTCCAGCCACCTCTCCCATTCCGCCCTCTGTGGAAACTGCTTAGTAGTGCTCTTTCCCATTTGATATTCATGAAAGACTTCTTCCCATCCCAGTAGTGTAGCCCCCAAGTCAATTTTATAGACAGAACTCCATTTCCCAGTGCCAGCAGCTCTTTAAATGGCTCTACGTAGGGGACATGCATTATATGACACCAGGTGATAAACCAGGACTTCCCTTTCGATGGAACAGCTGCAATGGGCACAGAGCATAAAGCTTGGCCTATAACCTATCAAGATTCCATGAGAGCTGAAACTGGTTTGGCTCAGTGGATAGAGCGTCCGCCTGCGGACTGAAAGGTCCCAGGTTCGATCCAGTCAAGGGCATGTATCTTGGTTGCGGGCACATCCCCAGTAGGGGGCGTGCAGGAGGCATCTCTCATGGATGTTTCTAACCTCTATACCCCCCCCCTTCCTCTCTGTAAAAAAATCAATAAAATATATTAAAAAAAAAAAAAAGATTCTGTGAGAAAGCTTCCAGTGTGTGGATTCCTGACTCGCCTCTAGACCATCAAGCTCCTGAATACAGGACATGAGGAACCATGAAGCAGTCAGTGACTTGGGAGTCACGTTTCCGGTCCTGCCAAGTATCATATCTGTTGGGCATATTACCAAGAGAGGCATCTCTTTATATTTCTGCTTCATTCTTTATGCAATTGAAACTTACTGATAAATACGGCCCTTAGTGAGCTACTATGAAATTCTTGCCCGGGGAAAGGCAGAATTTTAAAACAGTTTCTTTGTTCTCTTTTTTCCGTGTCCTCTCAATGCTACCCTCCGACCTTTTCCCTAGGAAGAACAGTGAAGAGAACATAAAGCTCAGAGTGGTTCAGCACAGTTTCCACCCACTCAGAGTCAAGTTCAAGTTCTCTAATCCTGAAAAATTATTTCCTCTTTATCTTACCCTTGAGTCTTGATAAAATATGGCAATATTTTAGAAAAAAAATATCAAATTTCACTCTCACCATTCAACAGTAGCTTCTTTCCGACTCAATGATTAATTCAATTTAAACATGATGCTCCTCTTTTAAGATAAGAAAACTGCGGTACAACAAACAGTGAGTGATTTTTCTCAAGACCCCAGTGCCTTTTCAGCAGCCAAGCCCATCTTGTTGGCTCCCAGACCTATGCTCAGGCCTGTGCGTCAATATAAACATACAAGCATGTGATACACTTGCACACATGTGCACACACATAGACAGCTTTCCTACCTCATCAAATCCCATCTTGTCTGGGTATTTAGGGACAACTGAGACAAACTGGGAGGGTTCCATTGGAGGACGGTCAACTGGAAGACAGAAAAAACACACAGAGAGCTTTGTTAGTCAGGTCAGAGCACAGAATTGCATCCACTTGCCTGATCTCTAGGAACACAACCTGTGTGTCCAGGGCAGGGACAAGCACTCAGCACCTCTCCAGCACTGAGTGGCTATACCAGGACCCTGCCAGCCAGAGCCCTGGCTTTGAGAGTGCTTGTTTATACACAGATTGCAGTATTTGCTCTAGTTCCCATAGACTTATTGTCAGATACCCTGCCAGTGTGGCTCAGTGGTTGAGTGTTGACCTATGAACCAGGAGGTCATGGTTCAATTTCTGATCAGGGCACATGCTGGGGTTGTGGGCTTGATCCCCAGTAGAGGGCGGGCAAGAGGCAGCCGATCAATGATTCTCATCATTGATGTTTCTCTCTCTTCCTCTGCCTTCTTTTCTGAAATCAGTAACAAAAATTTTTCTTAAAAAGACTTATTATCAGAACATTTAGAGCAACGGATGAGGTTGAGGGCTCTGTAGTCAGATGACCTGGGTCCAGACTTAGGTTTGTGAAAGTCTGGAACAGTTAGGTGACTTCTCTTAGCCCTTTTCTTTGTGTGTAAGATCAAGACAATAAAAGTGTATCTTTTAGGATGTTATGAAATTTAAATGATACCAGCATGCCAGGCAGGCACAGTAAATTAACATAATAAATACTCAATAACTCAGCCCAGGATAACTTAATGTGGCCAGCGATGAAAGAGCTCAGAAAAAGGCCGGACTCTCTCAGAATAATGCTTTTCCTATACAGTTAAAATGGTCAAAGCCTCGGACTATTTTTATCCCAGCCAGGCAGGGTTAGCTACAGGTACACAAAAGGTCCTTTATTTCAATACAAACTCAGCTCTGAGGGCCAGCCCACGTCCCAGAACCTTGAATAGGGCTAACAAGGAAGTTTTCCGATGGAAGGGACATTGTATCTAAATTCACAAGAGCTTTAATTATTTAAAACTAAAAAATAAAACCATCTTTACAAACAATATATGTTAAAGATTGATAGCCATATTGGTTGAAAAACCTGAGAGAGTCTTGACGGCTTCTGGTATCACACAAATTCAAAGTTCTCATTTGGTTTTTCTTAAAGAGACAACACAGAATTTAAAATAAAAGCTGGTCGGTGGGTTGTTTGAAGACTTATGGGTGATGGTCCTTATGGTGTTCAGCAGCATCCATTCTTCTCCGCCCCACGGATGTGAGAGGAAAACAGTTCCTCACCCTTGAAGTTAGTTACGACCATGTGAATTCCCATTACTCCACTCTCCAAACCCTCTTCCCACCCCAACCCAGCCCCCACAGTGATATGGAGGAGCCACACATCTGAAGCAGCCCAGAGTGAGGTACCCCCATATGGAGGGCAGCCGCCCAGGGAAGACAGACCGTGGCAGACTTTGCACAGCCAGGAACAAGGCACTGCTGGATTGAGCTGAGGAGATGTGGGCACCGTTTGATATACCAGTATCACTTGCCTCGTCCTGACTGAGATACTGTCCAAAGGGCATTATTTAACTAGCTTACCCTTTACTGGGATATTAAAGAGGAAGCAGGCAGACTGATGGCTGTGGTCTCACTAATGACCAAGTAATGTGAAGTTCTAGAAGACAATCAGACAGGTTTCCTAAGCCACACATTAGAGCTGGGCTCTTACATCAGCCCTGACCCATCCGTCCAATTTTTGTGTGAACATAGAGCACATGTTTCTGTTGCCATTAGCAACCCCGAATGTTTTGGTCCTTTCTGTTCCACCTCGCTCCTCACTAGTTGCTTTTAACATCAACAAACATTTATTGAGGGTCCACCATGTACAGAGTTCTATTTCTAAGAGAAAGAAACATAACATATAAACTCCTCCTTGTTCATACCGTTGTTTGAGGAGTTGTCTAGCTCTCCCTCCTCGGGCCCTCTTAGACTTGGGAGGGGGGTTATTTTTTTGAGTTACCCTTTCCACACCCTTGGTCTCTTTTTGGCACTCACATGGCCTCTGTGGCTTTAACATGTCAGCCAAACAGACTGCTTTTAGCCACTTTTGCTTCCATCAAACATGGGAGGTCATTGCATTCATAGGAGAAGTGCTCCCAAAAAAGCCAAAATGGCTGCCTCCTGAAAACCGCTACCGAGCAAAAATTAGAGGAATATGCCTGGGTTTTGCCACTGAAGGCAGAGAGCTAAGCTACAGGAAAAACAGGAAATGATATGAGCTAGACCTAAAAAACTTGACAGTTAGGTATATCCCAGGTTATTTGGAGTAATTTCTGACTCCATCATTCATAATTGATCTAGACCCTCATTGAATCCCTCTTGATATATACTCCCTCCCTGTACCAACATTTCATTGGCTCTTGGATAGGTTCAAGATCTAGGAATAATAATAGCTATTATTACAGAATTCTTATCACTTACTGAACTGTGGGCTACACACTCTTGATATATGTAATCCCATTTATTTAATCTTTACAACATGTAACATGGGATAGCTATGAGTGTCCTTATTTTACAGATAGGGAAACAAAGGTTTAAATCAGATCTGATAGAACTGATATCTGAACCTAAGCCCAACTCTTGCACTTGAACTCTTAACCACCAAGCTCTCCCCTGCCACCAAAGCTATTGCTTGGGAGTCCTTGGAGCCAAGTTGGCCTTGGGCAATGGGTCTGGGTTCATAGTAGCTCAGTTAGTTAAGTCCTTGCATCTGGAGCACACCATCCTGCAACCAACATACCAGCCCAGTCACGCTTGGAAAAGTATTTGAGAAATTATGCTTGGACCAAATCCTAACTCTTCTCTATAACTTCTCCTGAACTTCCATTACTCTAGCCACCACCCTGGGTGCTCATTCACCATGTGTGGGGTGTTTTAATATTTTTTTAAACACTCATGTGCTCTTACTTTGCCTCATTCTAACTCATTGTGCACACTGCTGTCAATATAATTTTTTTCCACAAAAAGAGCTCTGTTTTTGACCATGACACTCAAGTGCTTTATAATTTAAGTGCTTTCATATGCACCATGTCATTTTATAGCTTCTTTTTTATTGTTGTTCTTTTGTAGAGATGAGGAAATTGAGACCAACCTAGATAGAGATTTGCCCAAGGTCAAACAGTGAGTGATGGGAGGAGCTAGAACTCAGTTTTAGACCTTATGACTTCAGATCCAATATTCTTTTAAGTATTTTTAATATTTTTATTGATTTTTAGAAAGAAAAGGAGGGAGAAGGAAAGAAGCAGAGAAACACTAATGTGAGAGTGAAACATTGATCAGCTGCTCCCTTCATCCCACTATTGGGTCAAGCCCGCAACCTGAGAATGTGCTCTGACTAGGAATCGAACCAGAGACCTTCTGTTGCAAGGGATGATGCCCAATCAATTGAGCCACACTGGCCAGGGCAGGTCCAATATTCTTAATAATCTACATGACATTCTGTTGCCTCAAAATGTCATTGCTGAAAATGGGCACCTAAGATTTCCATCATATCACGCTCTGATTTGCAAGAGCAAACTTCACATACCTCATACCCATTTACTTCTAACACTTTCATAAGCTCTAGCTTCCTGTAATTCACCCCCAAATTTGATGTACAGAAAGCACACTCACAAATTTCTGTGCAGCTCCCACCACTCATTCCAAACTGTTTATCCTTCATCCTTCAAAACTCCTAGCTTCTTTGATGATTATTTTCATACCACCTATCTCCTCATCAGGTCCCTTCAGACACTGATAGCTACAGCTTCTGGCTCTTGGTCTCACTGTTACCATTCTTAGAAACCTCAGCATCCATGTGGATCTGTCTAACAGCCTGGTGGCTCCCAGGTCCTAGACCTTAGTAAAAGCATTCCTTCAGTGACCCACTACCATGCCTGTACCCATCATGGCCTTCATGCCTTTGCTTCCATCAGTACCCAACACAGACCTCATGGTCCAGCACTCTAACCATTCCTAGTAAACACTCTTAAGTCTCTCCCATTGATCTGGTTTAGCAAAACCCCAATCTTGGTTTAAATTCAATTGTCCATTTACACAGCATCAAGAAAAATACCGCAAGAGGAATTCACACAGTTGTTCTGACTGAGTCATTTCAAAACTATAACCACAGATGTCAAATTGGCACTCAACACTGCCAAATATGCAACTGTACACGTCCATAGTAAATTTACTTTCTGAGCTCTGAAAGATATATTTTATGCCTTTTTCTTTCTTCTGAAATCTCCAACATCTCTCTCACGCTGTTGATTGGACTACATATGTCATAGAGAAAATATTCAAAGTCAAATTAGACTTGCCTTTTCCTTTGACCTCAAGTTTACAAACTCAGAAGCGTCTGTACCCACACGTTCTGACTTCTACACATTGGCTACAGTGAGAGAAGCATCCCCGTTCCTATCTAAGACAACCTCTCCAATGTTGTCCAGCATTACAATGCCTTTTGTTTTCTCAACGTCTTCAGCCTTAACAATCATCTTCATCTCTTCTACATCATCAAGTTCTCCTTCTCAGCACACACGTATGCTAAAACCTATCTTAAAAAATAACACACAAAACGTAACTTCTGTCTTGATCTCTCACTGCCTTCCAGACAGCATCCTATTCCTCTGTTCTCCATCCCAACAAGATCCCACGATCTCATCTCCCCATTGTTCTCTCTCCTGTCCACTCCAATGGGCTTGTGTCCCCATCGTTTCACTGATGTGGCTCTTATTAAGGTCACCACACATCTCTACCTTGACAGAACAAATTCTCTATCCTCACTTTATTTGTCTTCTCAGCAGCATCTGGCTCCTTCTTGAACAGTTCTCATTTTTTCCTTCCAGTTTTCTGGCTCTTCATCTCCCCCAGGGATCTGTCTTCCTCCATCTCCTCTTCTCTTTTCGATGTTCTATTACTAAACAAGTTCACTCTGTTCCATGGCTTCAAATATTCTTTTAATTCGAATGACCTCAAATGTCTGTCTCCAGCTGGAGTCTCTTCCTGAACTCCAGACTCATAGAGCCAAGTATCTCCTAATCTTTCCATTCAGATGTTCAATAAATACCTTAAACTTACATCATCAAAATTTCTCTCCCTAATCTTTTCCCATGAAGCTTTCCCACTTCATTAAATGGTAAACCAGTCCAAAATCCTGGAGCCATCCTTGATTCCTTTCTTTCCTGGCAGGCTGCATCCAGGTCTCTGTAAGTCCTGTTGGCTCTACCACCAAAACATGTCCTAAATCTGCTTGCTTTTCATCTCCTCCCTGCTACAGCTTACATCCCAAGCACCATTATTCCTCACCAAGGGAGATATACTGGACTCCCCATGCTGTAGTGTCCATAGCACAGTCTGAGTGACCTTTCTTATACATTAGAGGTCATTTTGACTGGGTTAGCGTCCTGCCCACTGCCCACATGCACACATCCTGTGCTCTAGTGATGAACAATTGAATTTCTTAGATCCTGTGTGACAATTCAGTGTAAATATGCCCTCCTTTGGGAAGCCATTCCCAACAACCTTCCCTAGGCAGGGTGGATCTGTAGCTTCATCCTTAGCCACCTGTACATTATACATAATAATTAGTGTAGCTACTGATGGTTGAGCATCTACCAATCCTGACATCATATAGACCTGGAGGCAATAACTACACTGTGTAAGGACACAAGTTTTGGAGAGAACAAAATTGGTTCAAAACCCAATCTGTCATTTCCTTAGCAGAATGATCTGGGGCAAGTTACTTAAACTCTCTATGCCTCAATTTTTTTCATCTTTAATATGGAGATAATAAAACTCCTTTTATTGCTCTGTTGTAAGGTTTAATGAGATAATATATAAAAAATGCTTAGTAGCCTTAGCCGATTTGGCTTAGTGGATAGAGCATCGGCCTGCAGACTGAAGAGTCCCAGGTTCAATTCCGGTCAAGAGCACATGCCAGAGTTGCAGGGTTGATCCCCAGTAGAGGGTATGCAGGAAGTAGCCAATCAATGATTCTCTCTCAGCATTGATGTTTCTTTCTCTCTCCCTCCCCACTTCCTCTCTGAAATCAATTAAAAATATATTAAAAATGCTTAGTATGGTATCTGGTACATCATAAGCTATTATTAAGATGAAGTCATAATTATTGTAGTTATTAGACTTTTTATATATATCATGGAACATCTTCCCCCAAAGTCTACAACTTTTCATCATCTCCACTGTATAACTACAGAAGTTAGATTACTTGCCCAAAGTCATATAATTAGAAAGCAGCAAAGTTAGAGTTTAAATCCCAACACAAAGCACCACTATACCCTAATGACATTGTGTGAAACGTATTTACTGCTGTACCCAGCTCTCCACCTGGACGGATACTCCCTGAGGGAAAAGACTTGGTCACGTTCACATTTCACATTAGGGAACATTTAAGAATAAATGAACAGATGAATAGCCAGGTTTCAGCCAAGGCAGGCTGATGGCTGCGAGACTCCAGTCCTAGGGCAGGGGAGGTGTGTCTGTTGTGGACACAGTGGCAGTGGAACAAGAGCCATCACAGGCTCTTGGATCACTCACTCATCGCTTCTATCTGCACATGGATGAGGGTCTCCACGTCGTCCTGCAGGGTCTGATGGGGCTTCAGGGGGATGGGCAGGTAGCCGTAGTGCTCTCTGTTGCAGAGGTACATCTGGATGCCTGAGGACCCAAGAGAGGGACAAAGCCGACCAATCAAAACACAACACTTGTTAGTTCTATAGTGATAACGATGGAAAAAGAGGCTGGCCTGTGGCTGGTGCTGGGTTTGGCTCTGATATTGAACAAGTAGCTGTTTCAGGCACTGTCTGCAGACCTCAAAAATGCTCCTTTATTAAGAAAGTATGACACAGCATTGGGGTCTAATAAAAAGCCTAGGCCATTCTTCAGCTCAGAGGAAATTGATTTTTTTCTCTCTAAAGAAAAAGCATAGCTGTGGTCTGAAATGAACACTAAAGACATGAAGGGATCAAAAAGGAGGCAAGGAATTCCCGTTCCAGAGAACAGAATGGAACACGGCAATCCACCTACAGGAAATAACGAGAGGATGAGAAATAAAATCCATATTTGATATGAAAGCAAACAGGAAAATCTGTAAGGCTGACAGATTACTAGAGCTAAATCTAGGCATAGATAGAACAAAAAAATAAAAAGCAAGGAAATTTAAATTCTCTTTGACTCTCTTTGGTTTTATTTCTTCTCTGAGCAAACTCCCTGAGAGCAAGTTCTCTGGATTTGGCGTCAACCAATGGACACGAAACTCCTAGAACAAATTCATAAAGAAATAAAAGAAAGTCTGCATCTCAAGTCCTGTGAAGAACCTGCCAGAAATATGCCACAATCCTCTCATATTCAACACTGGTCTTATAGTCCTAGCTGGCTAGTTCCAAGAGTTATATTACACAGCGTCTGTATTCAACCAGATAGCTGGGAATGTAGGGATCAAGATGGTCTCCTAGGGATTGAGCAGCAGACACAGTTTTGACTAATGAGAAGATTGCTTAATTAAAAGATTGAGTCTGCCAAGATCTGGTCCATGTGTCCAAACTTCTGACTTGTTAATTGCTAGAGTCATCTATGCTTTCCAGAGAGAATTATCTGCACAGAGCCTTCTCTATTCTGTGCAGATGAGATTTCCTCCCGTCAGCAGGACCACCTCCCAAATCAGCTGTCTCATGGCATTAACAGAAAAGAACAGAAAGAAAAGAGCTTCTATCCTCCCCTTTGCTGACTCTGGCTGAATCAAGGTTGGTCCACCAATCACTGTCACTTCTCTTGCCTTCACCAAGTGAAGTCACTAGCTCTGCTGTGTGCCCACACAAAGGCTTCTGGGGGAACTTCAAACCCAAAGCTACCCTCTTGCAAGTCATGAAGAATTCAGCAAGAAAAGTGATTTCAGGTTCATGTTGCCTCTCAAACCTTCAGCTTTCTGAAGTTACTATTCAGCTTTCCAAAGCTTCAGTAAAAAGAGGACACAAGACCTAGCTGAACTATCCATCAAGTGAGGAAACAAGAGAGGCATGTTCCAACATGCAAGGTCATACACATTTACTTTCCATCACACTGTCTCGCCAAGTTACTGGGTGATGTGAAAGAAGAAGGAGGAGAAGGAAGAGGAATGGGGAGGAAGAGACGTGGAGGAAGGTTACAAACAACAAGGAAGATGGGACACAGTAAAGAGGACAGTTAATGAAGACAAGAGAAGAGAGTCCCAGGTTGACAGTTGTGGCACCACTAAGATTAGAGTGTATCAGAGGCTCCAGGCCAAGCATCATCATCAATAAAACAGCAGATAAATATGACCATTCTAAAACCCCAAAACACGAATTCAAAATAATCTCATCCTGATGTTTAATGCAGTGTTATTTACAATAGCCAAGATCTGGAAACAGCCTGTGTCCATCAACATGGATAAAAAAGCTATGGTAGATCCATCCAATGGATCCATATAATTAGCCATGAAAAAGAATGAAATCTTACCATTTGCAACACTATGGATGGACCTAGAAGGTATGCTAAATGAAATAAGTCAGAGAAAGACAAATACCATATGATTTCACTTATATGTGAAATTTAAAGAACAAAATAAATAAACAAAATAGAAACAGACTTAGAGACACAGGGAACAGACTGATGTTTGCCAGAGTGGAGGGAGTTTGGGGGACTGAGTGAAAAAGGTGATGGAATTAAGAACAAATTGGTAGTTACAAAATAGTCACAGGGTTGTAAAGCACAGCATAGGGAATATAGTCAATAATATTGTAATAACTATGTATGCTGCCAGTTGGATACTGGAAATATCGGGAGGAACTCTTGGTAAAATCTATGATTGTCTAACCACAATGATGTGCACCCGAAACTAAATAATGTTGAATGTAAACTGTAAAAAAGAAAAAAAAATGAATGCAAACTTACTTAGCTATGAAAAAAATCACAATTCTAACAGGAGTTTTAGACAATTAGGGATTACATTTTAAAAGGAAATGTGTTGGTAACTAGATAAAGTCTATGAAGGAATCTGGTACTCTCAGTGAAAGCTGCTTCTGGGAAAACAAAATTCTCTTTGATGCCGCATCTTAAAGAACTGTCCCTACTTACCTTATGAAGATATCCATCATTTTCTTATACCCACATAGTACCTTAATATTTTAAATTGATATACTTATCTTTACTCTGATGAAAATTCAGAGAGGTTTTAACTGGACCAAGGTCATACAGTAAGTCATTATTGCCAAACCTCTGTCTCTAAAGGCCAATGCCAAGCCTCTTTCTACCCACCCAGAATTTGGAAGCCGAGTCTCAGAACCAGTAACCACTCTGGATCACCATCCCTGCACATGGGGGAGGGGGCACTTTTGATCACTACCAGTGAAGTGCAGGCGGCAGATCACCCTCGTCTCTTGCCTATTTTGACACTGAAAGATGACTGGCTGGCGCCAAAGATGGCTCCTGTGGCCACAATACAGACCCAGATCACTGGCCACAGTGGGAAGTGAACTCCTGACCCTGCCCTCATTGTAGCCACAGAGACTTGCTCTCTTCTTGGGCTAGATGCCAGGCGCACTTGGTTTGACTCTTTCACTCATCACCCGAATGTGATGCCTGAAGTCCAAGCTTAAAGAGTAAGGATCAAGGTCCTAACTGGGACACACAGACCCTTTATTTCCTTCTTGACAGTTAAGAAAGGACGCTCCAGTGGATGAGGCACAGCTAGGGAGCTTCACAAGAGTGAGATCAAAAGAATGCAGGTCATCCTTCATCAAGACTCTTTCAAGGGGGAAGGGAAGTACTTTGCCTTGGATCCCAAAACAGAAAAGCCCAGAAATACTCGCTGGGCTGCATTCATGTCTCTCCTGAAAATACTTCAAGACAAGTAAAAGGGCTACCTTAGGACACACCACCATCTGGGAAGCTTTTCCATTCTTCCAAATGATGGTCATTCTTTCCATCTTGACACCTGGCCTGTTCACGGTTTGTATCACCCATCTGACCCTCAGCTTTCATTGTTTCATAACTCTCTTTACGTTTCCACATGTAAAGGTCCTGTCTCCCCAAACACAGAGCCTAACACGATGCTAGGCACAGGAGGAAGGCCTAGAGCCCCGATCCCCTCGCCTTCCTTTGCTCCCTCTCTTCTCCCCAGAGACAGGAATCACCAAGCAGCTTTGGGCCTCTGCACCTGCTTTCAGTGTCCCGGGAGGACCCTCGGGAAGCCTGACCAATAATGGATGAAGGCCGAGTGAATAGGACAAGCGAAGGGCAGAGCTGACAAATTCCTTCCCAGCCGGTGTCACTCTCCTAGCCACGAACCCAGTTCTTGGTTTGGAAGAATTATCAATAATTTCGTGCCTGGCTCACCATAATGCCTTGTGCAGGGCTGTAAAGGGGGACTCTGTTAGGCAGGGATCATTACTGTAACTGTTCACAGGTCCCTTTCTTGGAACTTCCTCGCTGCCAGCTCTGAAGCAAAGGGCATGGCACAAACAGAAGGAATGAGAAGGGCCTGCGTCTGCTTCTCCTCCCGGGGAGGTCAGAGCCGATTACAGAACAGGAGGAAAGAAGCAGTTTTATTAACATTGACAAAGAACCTTCAGGAAAACTTCCAACGCACAGGAGAACAAGAACCTTGCTTTTGCCTTGACACAGGCCTGAAAATGGCTGCCTCTGGCCAAAGATTCCCAATGGCCTTGGCAGCCAAGGGGGAAAAAAAAATCAGCCTTCCACATTTCCACCAAATAGATCTCATTCCAACCAAGTCTACAACGCAGTTGAGTTTATTCACCATCTGCCTGGTTTCTAAACGCACTTTGGCTAAGTGACACATTTCTGGCTCATTGATAATGGGACCTAGCTTCCGTCCTGAGAATAAAACTTTGCTTTAGGAACGTTCGGTATCTTCCTGTTGAACTGCTTTGGTGAATTACATCCTCCCTGACGGCATGTGCAGGTGACACAAGAGAAATAACTTACATTCTTTAAAAGACTTACACTTGCATCTGGAAATGCTTTCCGATGGTTCATGAAAGGCTTAAGTCTGGCTTTGCCTGACCTTCGATGGGGACTGTGGTCGACACCCCAAATCTACTCCTTCTAGAGCAGGAGAAGGGGGCTCTTGACTGCATAGACAACATTCTGAGCCCCCTACATGTTGTCCTGGGACTAAGTTCTGGTTAATGGGTTATGCATGGAAGTGATGTGTTCAACTTTCAGAGTGCACCCTTCAAGGGGAAGACACTGCAGTCCCTCACTGGTTTTCACTCGATGGCTGGAATGCATCCCTAGCAATGAGACATCTTGGATCATACATTTAAGGATGATGCTTCATGGAGGGTGGAGAAGCAATGGAGAAGGATCCTGGATCCCCTGAAAAATGTGTGGATTGGAGTCATTACACCAGCTCAGACTTTTAAAAGAAGAAATAATCTTCCCTTTTTAAGTCTGGGATTTTTGTTTTGGTGTTATTTGTTTTTATTTTGTTTTGTGTTGGTGCTACTGTTGTTTTGGTCTCTGTCACAAATTCTGATTAATAACACCTAGTGGGGCTCAGAATGTTGTCTATGCAGTCAAGAGCCCCATTCTCTTACTAGATGAGTGTTCCAGCTGAGCTAACCCTAACTCTAACCCTAACCCTGACCACTAAAAGGACTAACCCTGACCACTAAAAGGACTTCTACAAGGAACAAAGCAATGCACCATAGAGAACCAATTACTGCCCATGGCTCTCACCACCAGCACTCTCCTCCCACTGCTCAGTAACAAGAGTGGATGCTAGGTAAGGGCTCTTGGTCATCGGTGCTTACAGGGACAGTAACCCAGAGGGTCCTGGGGTGAGAACGGCAGCAATCAATTGCCTCTAACACTCCCTGCAGAGGACGTCCATTTCCTTAGAAACAAAACTAAGAGGCTGGCCATTTGCAGTGTTTCCCTGTGGGCGGTATCACCGATACCAGCAGTACCTGCTTGCCTGCTGGAGAAGGCGAAGACGATGATGTCATCGAAGGTCCAGGTGTAGTCCTGGTGCGGGGGATAGAACATCAGCTTGTCAGAGGCTTCCTTCCTGAGGTCAATCAGGAGTGTGGAGTGGACCATGGGGACAGGAAAGCAGCCCATCCTCTTCCATTCTCTGATCTGGAGGTAGTCCGGCGTCCGTTTATAGAAGCCCTGGGAAGGAGCAAGCAGGGAGGCTGTGTTCTCTGAACTGAGACTTCATCGTTCATGCTCACCTGCTAGCTGATTCCTTCTAAGTCAGCACCAGTTAAGTGGAAGTCCCCAAGCAAAGTCACCTTCACTCTTTTTATCTTGGCCTAAGAATTTGTATTGAGCTCAAGAATTGCTATGCACATATTAAGCAATACTAAAAGGGTCCTGTTAACAGAAATAATTTTGGTTTCAGCATATCTCTTGATTTAATAATTTCATATAAGTACATTTTATGTTGACCTATAATTGAAGCATGAGTATGAAGAGGTGGCAAAGCCAAGCAATGAAGGTGTCTGCTAGCCTGAGTTCAAATCCCACCTCTGCTGCTTATTGTCTGCTTATTGGTCAGAGTATTCAACCAAGTTCCTCATCTGTAAAACAGAATGATAGCCCTATCCACTCTATGGGATGCCTTAAAAATGGTTTATAATAGTGTTGGCACAGAGAAAGCATTATTGGCTATTCTTAAAATTGCTACATTACACCGGTTAATATTTTTAACTCAACATGCAGTACTGAGACCTAGAAATAGGGTCTTCTTTCTATGAAGTTATTTGTTCAAATTCTGGGGAGCTGTCACTGCTCAAAAGAATTACCCTTTGGAAAGTTCCTTGTGAGCAAGAACACAGGGCAACCAATCCCTTTACTTTGTAGTCACATTTGCTGTTGTGATGATGTCAGGGCCCACACATTAGGCATTGCAGCCTCTTTCGGGCTTCGGACAATCCCTTTAGTGTCTAGATGAATGTTCCAGCTGAGCTAACCCTAACCCTGACCACGTGGTAAGGCTGAAGCAGTGCAAATTGAAACTTAGAGGATATGAGGCTTACAGTGACTTTAACCATCTCCCAGCTGTTGGATCTCAGTCCATGTTTGCTCTCTTTGAGTTTCTTCTCACGGGGTGTAGAATGGATCACAAGTACTAAGGTCTACGAAGATACTTTGAAAACTGTGATCCATTCATTATAGGAAGTATTATTAGTAGTATAATTTCTTATTAGCTTTTAAGGATCACTTAATATCGTTAAGTTAGAACATGGGTTCTCCTAATACTTGAACTTGAAAACATTTTCCCCAAGGGATAAAGGGAATGCTGGTCTGTAAGAATGCATGTCAAATAGAAAGTTCTAGACAACTTAGGCACAATATTCTCAGAATGAAAAGCTTTGAAATTTCATGAGGATGATGAATCACTGAATATCCTGGGGGCAGGGAGGAAGGGAGCAGAGAAAGAGAGTTAACATGCCTTCTGCAGACAAGCAGAGGTCAAAACTGTGTCCCGGCCCTCCTCCCTCCCCGCCACACACACATAAATTGAATGTAGTTGGTAATCTTGTTCACTGTTCAGACAACAACACTTTGTTGTTTGGGATGCTTTGGAGACCAGGCCCTGCCTTAAGCATATGATGTCTCTGACTGCCCTAGCAGAAGCCTGCTGGGGATGGCAGCCAAGAATAGAGGGGCAAAAATTAGAATTACCCCTAAAGTGTTCAAATGTTTACTTAAAAAAATCCTCACCTGAGAATATGGTTATTGATTTTAAAGCGAGAGGGAAGGAGGGAGAGAGGGAGAGCAACATCAATGTGAAAAACATCGATTGGTTGCCTCCTACATGCACTCTGACCAGGGGATCCAACCCATAATCTAGGTATGTGCCCTGACTGGAAATCAAACCCCAAACCATTTTGGGGTACAAGATGATGCTCCAACTGAGTCACACTAGCCAGGGCCAGGTTCTTTACTCTTATTGTGCAAAAAAAGGGAGTCACTTATCCTATTTGCTTTTCATAATGAAAGCAAATAAGAAGTTAATTGAGGCCGTAGTCCCTAGAATAATCCACCCTTTTTGCTGATGTCAAAGCATAATTCATTAAAAACACTGCAGATCGTTAACCACTAGTGTGTGAATTCAAATGCACCTATGTGACATTCCAGACCAAGAACAGAATGAGTCGTACAAATATGAACTTAATGCTTCCTTAAAAGAGATGTGGATAATAACATGCATTCAAAACCTCTTAGGACTGCGGGAAATACTGTAATGAAAGAGGAATGCCTCATCCCGTAGTGTGGTAGAGCCACTGACTGTTATGTTTTCAGGAACTGTGTAAGCCAGTTGACATGTTGATAGCTGTGAAAATAAAAATCAAGTTAATGCCCACCATCTAACGGAACCACAGATGTCAGCTATGCATACTTTTGATAATTATCTCATCAAGTAGCTACACTGCAATTTATTTAACCTTCCCCTTAGCTTAAACAGCATTTAAGTAGTCTGCGTGGTGGGAGTAACTCACACCATGAAAACTGGCAAATGTTACCAATCAGGACTGTCCTCCCACAGAGAGCCAGTCATTAAACATTTATCATGTGGCCCCAAACCAACCAAAACATAAAAGACTCACAATTTTAGCCCCTTGGGTCTGAGATCACGCTTAATACAAACACACACACACACACACACACACACACACACACACACACACACACACATATATTTTCTCCTTAAGCATGTCTTTATTCTATATTGATATATACAACATTGATCAGTTTATCTCTCGCATTTATTAACTAAAGAGTAAAAATATAATCAACCATAAGCATTCACTGTAACAGATCTCTAGACTTTAAAAACTTTACAGTGGAAAAGAGAGGTGATGGTTCTGTTTTAACATGAATTTTGTAAAAACAAGCTACCATAGTAGTTCTAATTATTGGATCTCTTTAGAAATAAGTTTGGCAACATATTAAGATCATAAAAATATTTATACTCTTTGACTAAGTAATTCCACTTCTAAGAAGCTATTCTAAAGGAATAATATTAAATACCAAAAATTATATTAATCATGATGGTCCTTATAACAGTTAAAAGTTACAAACAACTTAAATGTTTTTAAACTAAGAGAAAAGTTAAGTTGCACTATAGCCACTCGATATAGTTATTAAGGACATACAAACTGTTATCTATGATGTTAGAGTGGTGGGGATTAGCATGATATTTTTACCTTTTTTCATTTTTAAAATTTTTTGTAGTATTCTTATGATAACGTTAATGACCAAAACAAAAACCCCTATTAAAATTTTTAAAAAAATCTCTGAGTCAGAAAGAAACAAAATACAAATCCCAGTAAGCTTTATGGGTTCATGTAAGCTTCTAATGCTAAAGTCATTAGGATATTTTCTTCATAATTCATTAACTCAGAAGTGCTCACTGGGTTGTGTGGCAGTGGGCCTGGATTTTCCTGAAAATGCTTGCTCAGAAATGGCATGCACCTTTCAAAGGAGGAAATGAGGAAAAGGTTAATAGGTCTTAACTGCTGGTGACTCATAGCTGCCCTGTTAAAACTCATAGCTTGAACTCATTAGCCAAAGACTTGCCTGAGGAGTGATTCCACACCAGAAGTTAGAGTACAGGCCCCGAGACTCCAGCATGGGGGCCACGATGGTTTTGTTCTCTGCAATCAGGAGGCTGAGCGTCTGTGGATTAGTCAGGAAGTTGTCCACGTCTATGAACTAGGAAAAGGAAAAGATCAAGTCAGATGAAAAGATACTTGTTGTCATGGATTCAGGAGTAACCCGGCTCCTCTGGAGGATCACAGAGGCTGGCTCGTGAGATATGAAACCAAGTTATCTATGTTCTCCTTATGGGAACTCACTGCAACAGGATGGCTTTGATTTAGACTAAATACACTTAGTCTAACTTCTACACGTTCAGCTCCGCAAAAGGCACCAGGCAATGCATTGGGGTTACCACGCTGGGGACACACGCAACGAGGACCCAACCCACAATAGTCAAAAGGGAAGTGGGAACTGGGGCTGCTTAAGAAGCTGTCTTTTCCAGTGGAGAGAGGTTCATGGAGGACGAGGCTGGAACACAACATTGATTCCTGATCATCAAGTCTGGCACGTTCTGGACCAGCTCGAAGTTCTAACGGAAGTGATGGAACCTCCTCCGGGAGAGAAATTCACCACCAGAGCCCAGCCAGCATCCTGGGGAGCAGCTAGGTATCCAAGAAACAGATGCCATTTCTCCAAGTCGCTCAGGAGCGAAAGGGAATGTTGTTTCAGAGCTGTTAATTTGAATCTCTTTTTATACAATTAATTTAATTCTTCTGAAAAGTTATTAAGACTGTATTATTTTACCTACAGCATCTCCCATGAGCTACAAAGATTTGGGTTTTTATGCCTGTTCTACGAAAGAGAGTGAATAATTGAAGAGCTTATTTGCTTACGAAAAATGCATATCCAAAGTGGGTCTGAGATGAAATTCGGGTATCTCAATATTAAATTCCCAACATTCCCTCCGTGCCTTTATTAAAAAATGGAGAAGGTAGGGCCTACACATAAGATTGTTTTACTTGATCCCACGGTCCTAATTTTCAGACAACTGATCTGGACATATTCTAGATAACAGCTGTCAAGAAATCAAACATCTGATTTTACCAGAATGTAGTCTGACCATTTTTCCCTCGCCGTTCGAAGGGCTGCCTGTCGTAGTTTCATCACGTGGGCAAACCGGGAGGCGGGCCAGTGCTTTGGACCAATTTCATCAGGATAAGACCTAAAATAAGAATAAATAGTAGTGGTAATAGTAGTAGTAGTAGCTTTAATTATTGGGTGCCTGTATATTCCAGGCACTCTGTAGAAACTCATTTAATCTACCACTCACCCTCGCTTGAAGTAGATACTATTATTGTTAGTATCATCCCTACATAAGCATAAAGAAACTGGAGCAAGGAGAGAGCAAGTAACTTCTGCTTACCGTACACAAGAATCTTTATATGAAATATTTCAGTGGGTTCTAAAGGGAACCCGCTGAGTCCCTACTAGCTAAGTAGAATTGTCTCTGAGTGTCCAAGAGGTATTGGTTTTAGGCCACCATGGTTACCAAAATCTGTGCATACACATATAATAAAAGAATTAAAATTAATTCTATAAAATGGTGAAGCATTTGCATATAACCTGCACACATCCTCCTGTATATTTTAAATTGTCTCAAGATTATTTTTGAATACATAGAACAATATAAATGCTATGTAAATAGTTGTTATCCTGTATTGTTGAGCGAATAAAGACTAGAAAAAGTCTGTACATGATCAGTATAGATGCAGTGTAGGTCTAACTACACAGTACACACACCAGCAAAAAGTAATAATTTTTTTCTGAAGACTTTCGATACACTGTTAGTTGAAATGCAGATATGGAACCCGCCAACTGTATTACTATTATCCCCATTTCACAGATGAGGAAATCAGTATAGAGCAGTTTAAGCCATTTTCTTAGTGCTATGTAGTTAATAAAGGGCACAGACAGGATTTAAACCCAGGCATAACCCCAAAGCTCATGTTCTTAGATACTTGTTAAAATATATTTTGTGCTGAAACCCTTTTGGCTCAGCGGATAGAGCGTCGACCTGCGGACTGAAAGGTCCCAGGTTCTATTCCGGTCGGGGGCATGTATCTTGGTTGCAGGCACATCTTCAGTGTGGGGCATGCAGGAGGCAGCTGATCGGTGTTTCTCTCTCATCGATGTTTCTAACTCTCTATCCCTCTCCCTTCCTCTCTGAAAAAAAAAAATATATATATATATATAAAATACATTTTGCCATCAGGTACATTTGGAAATTTGTACATAAAAATGTAAGTTTCCCAGGGGAAAGAAAGGGTTACTTTACTTGGGCAAGTCTCATAAAAGGATGCCACAGAAGGGAACACATGGCTGTGTCCTGGGTGAAAGGGATCTCCATCAGCATCTCAGAACGGCCAGCCCCAGACTCCGCATGGCCACATAGGCCGATGGGTGCTGTATCCTCGAGAAACCTTCTGAAAACTCCTAATTGGCATGGGCATTGATATTGCCACAGTGGCCCAAACTGGCCACCCCTACAAGTTCTTAGAGCTGTGCTGCTAGTACATGAGCCTTGGTGAATGAAAAAACACAAAAACTATACAAATAGCATGAATACAACTATATATGGCACAGGAATTACCTGGGATGTCTTCCCCTATTATTGCTTCAGTGAAAAGCAGTGCAATTCCTGTTTTTCTGAATATATCACCCCGCTCCCGAACGCCTCTCCTAATATTTTTCACACTGACCTTGGCATACAATATACTTAGTAAGAAACTGGCTATAGAGAAAATTACCAGGATGCCAGGTAGGAACGTAAAGTATTTCAGGGCCATTCTAATGATGTCAGATTCTATTATAAGGCATTCCAAAAGGGTGTTCAAAAAGTTTTTAGTTCAAATTTTGTAGTTAAATGTTGCTTGATATATGATGGACCACAAGCTGGGATTTGAGCTATGTAGATACATGCATGCACATATAATAAAAGAATTATGTATAGAGAGACTAGAAGGACAAAAATTTGTTCTGGAATGGCACTTATAATACAAATTTGGCTTTCAATAAACGACATATCCTGGGCAAAAATTCTGGCAACTCAATTCATTCTACTTGTGCAATTCCATAAGCTGAAACTGTAGTAGTCTTGGGAATACATATACAATAGTAATCTATTTACTCATTCACTCATTTTTCATCCAACAAGTATAAATTTTGTGCCTGCCAAAAACTGCAGTGGGGGTAATACAATTTGTGTAATTTAGCCTCTGACAAAGAACTCAGAGACTTGGGAAAATGCATAGATTATATAGTTTATGTTCGTTAAGTGTACAGTTGTGTCAGAAAGGATGGAGAAAATAAGCAACCCGCGTGTGACGGGAGAGAGAGCTCTGTAACTGGAATGACTGGCAACAGCTTTCGGTAGGAGGTGGGATTTGGGGTAAGAGTCGGTTATAAAGAAAGAAGGGTCTTCTAGGAGAACAGACCTGCACTAGCATTGATATTGCCACATTGAAAAGCTTGGGGTTGAAAATAAAAGGAACATTCTAGATAAAGCAGGCGTTTTGGGAGAGGAGGAGAATCACGAAATGTGGGTGCATAGGTTTGAGAGTCACTGGAGTCCTTTTAACAGAAAAATTAACCCCCATCATTAGTATTTTAGATAGATTCAATAGCACGGTATGTAGAATGACTTGAAAATGGAAGCACCTAAGAAATTGGTCTGATGAAGATGAGAAATAACTTAAATGCTCATCAGTAAGATATTGGTTATATAATTCTGTTACAGTGGTACCTCGAGATACGAGTTTAATTTGTTCCATAACCTTGAGGTGTGGGAAACTATGAGACGCTCGAGTCGCGGTAAACTGGTGGGTCATGTGCAGCCGGCCGATCCTCACCATTACTCGTATCTCAACTGTTGCTCGTATTTCAAAGTAAAAATCGCTCGCTCCACGGCTCGTATCTCAAAATTCTCATATGTTAGGGCACTCGTATATCGAGGTACCACTGTATTTCCATACAATGGATACTCTGCAGTCATAAAGATAACAAAGAAGCTACTTAACTATAGAAGGATTACCAAGATATGGTAAGTGAAAAAGCCAGGTGTATATAAAAAGCATCCAAACTTTTCACTCTGATCCTTCAAGTATAAAAGGTTTATACTCAAAATGTGAATAGATATTATTATCACTGTTTTAAAACATGGACCATCATGGTGCTTTTCTGTGAACTCATGAGAACCGGATCTTGGCTGGGACCTGCTGGGGTAAAGAGGAAGGGAGAAAGATGAAGATCTGCCAGAGGAAGGAACTTGCTAGAGATGCAGATGAAAAACAAAGAAAGGTCACAGGCGCCTCCCAGGCTAGAAGCCTGGATGTCTGGGAAGCTGGCTAAGGGAGGAAGGGTCCGTAGTGAGTTCACAGAATGTCCTCTTGCTACTCACTCAGGCTCGTCCATGGGCCGCCATTCCACGTAGTGATAGAGCCTCTGTACATTTTTCAGCCACTCCCTGAGCACTTCTGTTGTGTTATCCGCGTTGTGATCAGTGGCTGCCCTGCACGAGAGAGAGCACAACAGGAGTCAGTTATGCCATGCGAAGGAAGGGGGAGGAGGAACCCAAAAGACCCCAGATGAAGCAACAGGAGAATGACCAGTTCTAAAAACTGTACCTATGAAAACAATCCCCTCACAGTCCAAATGGAACAATACAGTTCTAAAGAGAGAGAGAGAGAGAGAGACACTGCTTCAAATCATCCTGTGTCATTAGATCCTTAAACAAGGCTCGGCCAACAGCGGAGTGAGTGGTTGGACTAAAACAGCGTATGCATGAAATGAATTAAGCTACAGTGAGTTCATTACTCTTCTTGGAAGTCTTCCTATTTGCTTTGCTTTTCATTTAGCCAAGATATAAACTCTGCCTTTTAACTTCACGAACAATTACCCTTCATTTAAGCAGTCATTCAGCTGCATTTTCATTGCAAGTTCATTTGCAGGGCCACAACGTGATTTCTAGCCAGCGCTTCTTTAATCCCGTGCAGCAGAAGGGAAAGCCACAATAACAGTTTCCAGTATAAAACTCAAAATCTAAGGTACCCTCACAGATCCAGTTTGGATTAACTTCGCTTAGACAAAAAGAGAGTACAATCGAAAGTCTTTAAATAATGTATGCAAAGCTTACTTCTGTTCTACATTGAAAGCTGAAACAAACTGATCCAGTTATAAAGGAGCTTAACTAACCTATTCCAACAAAAATATTTCCATATTAAATCACAAAGCAAACTCATACTGTGTATCAGATACACATCTAAAACCAAGACAGAACAGCTCTAACCAGTTTGGCTCAGTGGATAGAACGTCGGCCTGCAGACTGAAGGGTTTTAAGTTCAATTCCGGACAAGGGCATGTACCTTGGTTGCAGGCACATCTCCAGTAGGGGTTGTGCGGGAGGCAGCTTATCAGTGTTTCTCTCTCATCGATGTTTCTTTCTATCCCTCTCCCTTCCTTTCTGTAAAAATCAATAAAATATATATTTTTAAAAAGATTAAAAAAGAAAAATTCTAAAAAAAAATAAAATAAAATAAAACAAAGTCAGAACAGGTAGAAATGAAGAGATATACCAGTCTTGGAAAAGGAAGAGGGAAATCAGGGCTTATAATTTTGACATCAAATAAGGTAGAATTCAGGCCAAAAAAATTAAGCATGATAATTATAATTTTAAAGGATATAATTCACATCAGAGATATTACAAATGTGAATATGTTTGTACTCTGATATAGTACAGGGGCTGGCAAAACTTTTTCTTTAAGAGCTACAAAGTAAATATTTAGGCTTGCAGGCCATATACTCTGTCCCAGCTACTTCCTCTGGCGTTGTAGCAGTAGAGCCATCATAAACACACACAAAAGAATGAGCATTCTTGTATGCCAACCAAAACTTTATTTACAAAAGCAGGCAGCTAGTCTGCAGACTGTAGTTTGTGAAATCTTGATATAGTGGAAAGTATAGAAGTGCAAGGAATTCTCTTTCATTGGAAGACGGTGCAAATGGGAATAAAGTAAATACACAGAGAGGATCTGTAGAAAACATTAGAGAGACTCTATTGCCTTCTCACATACACATGGAACAGTCACAAAAATTGATCAACAATTATATGACAAAGAAACATGATAATGAAATAATATCAACAGCATATTCTGGTCACAATGCAATAAAACTAGAGATTAGCAATAAAATAAAAACCAAAAGCATTCCATTTTAAAAAGTCCCTATTAAACAACTGTTGCATAAAAGAATAATTACAAATACATTTCATAACTTATAAAAATGAATAATGAAAATACTATATATCAAAATTTTGGGAGACAATTATGAGAAAATGGTAGTTTTATCTCCTTAACTCAATCTAAATAAAGAAGTTGAATTACTACTCAGAAAAGCTAGAGAAAGAACAAGAAAACAAACAAGCATAAAGAAATAAATAGTAAAGATACAGGTAGGAAGTCACAAGGCAGAAAACAGAAAACGAATAGAAGTAAATAAAATGCTGAAAAAAATTTTTAAGGAAAAAAAAATTACCAAAAGACAACCAATAGTTAACCTAATCAAGACAACACAAATAAGAAATGACAAGGATAAAGGGATTGTGACTGATGAAGGACATTTTAAAATCATAAGCAATTACTTTGTACACATCAATGAAAACTAAAATTTAAAACTAGATATAATGGGAGATTTCCTAGAAGATGCATGTTAGCACAACTAACTGAAGTAGAAATATAACACTTGAACAGAACAATTTCCATGGAAGAAACAAAGACAGAAAAACAACAACACTAGGGCCAAATGGTTTCCCAAGGGAATTTTACCAGATATCTTAACAGACTAGATATCTCCAATGCTATGCACCTTGTCCTCCAGCACATGGGGAGGAAATCCAAGTTCTTTTAATAAGTCAGGTACTATTGATATCTAAACCTAATGAAGATACTTCCCCCGATACACACACACAACTATAGACCAATATCTTTTAATTAATATGCTGCAAAAATCCTAAATAAAATATTAGTAATTAGAATCCAGCATCCTATTAAGGAAATATTATATAAGATGTCCTAAGATTGTTCAATATAAAAAAAGATTGTTCAATATAAAGAAAAATCATTAATATAATTCACTATACTACTAGACCTGAAGAAAAATCATATGATTATCTCTGTAAATGCTAGAAAGATCTTTATCAAAATTGAACATTTATCCATGCTTTTAAAAAATCATACTGTGTAATTTTATTGAGCAATGTCATCTCAATGACAATTAGAGCTGATTCCCAGTTCCAGGAATTTCCCTGGACAGCGTTCATACTGTATGAAATTTAAAAAACATACTAAATCAAATTTCAAATGAAAGGAAGGAGGGAGGAAGGAAGGAAGGAAGGCCAGAAAAGAAAGAGTCATGGGAAGAAAGAGATGTCTGAGATTCATACAAGGGACTAAAAGTGCTTAGATGTTATTGGCAATTCAGCAAGTCCTGGGAGAGAAAGCCATGGGCATTATCAGCAGCAGTCGTTCCCTAGGAGCAAGGCCTTGATAAGAGCAAATGAAAAGCGGCGATTTCAGTAAATAGAACTTTGTTCAACCCAGTCCACAATGGCTTCCCTTCTTTCTACTTGAGCTTTGGGAGGTCACTGCAGCTCCAAAAGTAACAAATGAAAATCTTTAGTACAGCGGTTCTCAACCTGTGGGTCGCGAACAGCTAGCAGGGTCTCCTAAGACCATCAGAAAACACAGATATTTACCTTAAGATTCATAACAGTAGCAAATTACAGTTATGAAATAGCGACAAAAATAATTTTATGGTTGGGGATCACCACAACATAAAGAACTGTATTAAAGGGTTGCGGCATTAGGAAGGTTGAGAACCACTGCTTTAGTAGAATATTCAGGAATGTTCAAGAAAAAAAAAATTGTTAAGTTAAGCATAGTGGAACCCAACGCTACCCAGGGGATAGATTTCTGTAAAACACCAAGTAACTTGAAACAGATATGGAATTCAAATCACACGTAAGTCGCAAAGAATAAAAAAATGGGATAAGAGGTGTGCAGCTGTATTTGAAAAATCTTATTTTGTGAGGTGGATATTTGAACTAAAGCCAGTCTTACCAAAAAGCAAGGTTAACATATCTGCTTTCAAGCCTCTCCTGGGAATCAGACTAGAACCAGCTCTTCTTTCCAGAACAAGGTCTGCCTGGCGTCCCACCAGCTGGAGCGGGAGAGCGGGGTGTGTGTGTGCAGCTGATGGTGCCGAGGGTCACCGGGGGAACCCCTTGGACAAAGATGGGGTAATCCGAGGAGGTGGGAAAGTGGCAGAGAAAGCAGCGTGGGAGAGGGCTCCAAGCTCCATCTGGTTTTCAACTGGGCTAAAACGGACACGGCAGTGAGAATCACGTGCACTGTGACATGCGGTGACATGCCACTGATGTCCAGCGAAACAGCCAGGAAGGGCTCTGAGAGAGCTGGGCCATTGGTCTCCCAGTATGAAGGCTGTTTCCAGGGAAATCCCTGGAACTGGGAATCAGCTCTAATGCACATTATGCTTCACGCACAATATTAAGCATGTTAAAACAAAGCAAAACAATATATCGACTGCAAGGTCAGCCAAATGTTTGGAGAATTCTATGATTCCCAAATTACTTATTAACGGTGTAAGATCATTTATACAGCATCTATTTCTTTCCTTGATTATTGTGTCTCCATTACCCAGGACTTAAATGCTTTCTGCCCTCTGTATGCATGGATGCATTTCCTAATCATTGGAACAAAGTTGGCCTTATTGTATAAAATTTATTTTCCTGGCATACGTACTAGACAACTCCAAACCCTTAAGTATCCACTACTGATAAACCTCCTTAGATAATATTCGTTGCTTGGAGTAGGCAAAGATCATGTGTCTAATTTAAAACAGAAGCGTAGATTTTAAATACTCTTTATTGAGTTGAAAAGTTTTCCTATTTAGAACATGCCGGCGTTTTTAAGGTTCTCTTTGTTCTCGGGCATCGGAGGGAAGGAAGAGGCTTCTGGCCGTGGTTGGAGGCCCGTCCACACTGCTCTCTGATGAGCAGGGCCAAGCACTGTCCCAGAGGAAGGGCAGCGCTGGCCACACCAGCCCCCCGAGAAAGGCCTGCATGCCCCACTCCCCACTCCCCACTCCCCACTCCCCGCCTCGCAGTCCCTCTGACACAAATGTGTTTCTGTTCAAATACATAATCATGAAAGCATGCAGGCTCCGGTCCATCCAGAGAACTGGAGAGAGAGATAGCAAAGGCCCAGATGCGAACTCCCTGGAGGAAACACGAGGCTTCAGTGAAAGGCTCCGTTCCAGCACCCGGAGAAGCACACAGCAGCATGGTGCCTAGCCTGCTGCGAGACTGCATGAGCACTGGATGCAAAACACTGCGAGGCTCAGATGGATTTTTCCATCAAGCCGGGAAGTGGAGGACACGGGATATGTGAGCTGCCCAGGAGCCCAGGCATCTCTCCCATCACCTGGAAGCTCCTTCCAGGCCCGTGGGCAATGAGCGCCGTCTCCGATCAGCCATCCTCCTCGCAGGCAGACCAGGAAAGGCACCCGGGGAGGGAACAGACATGGCTAAAGGATTCCTTGAAGAGCACAAATGACGGGAAGAGACATCAGCCACGGTGATCTGCAAGTGATTTCCAGTCCTCAGCAAACCAGAAACCCGCTGTGTGAGCATACAAGCGTGCACTGGCTGGAAGACCATGCTCTTGGGAGTCGAAGACCATTGAATCTTTGCCTCAATTCCCCAATCAGAGTGAAGTCACATTTCCTCCTTCCCTCTCTCTTTCTGGGTCTCTCTGGCTCAGGATAGGAGGGTAAGAACACCTCAGCTCTTGAGCCTGCCAGTCCTCACGTAATTCCTTTTCTTTGAAGGCCATGTTGGAACGTTGACTTCTCTCGATCTCTTAAGGAGCACCAGGACCTGCCATCATTAAAAGATCTCTCTCCTCGGCATCTAGGAGAGCTGTGGCTCTGACTTGGCTGGGGTGCTTGCAGTCGGTCCCCTCTCTGTCCATCAGTCTCGCTGCCTTCCTTTGGAGCTAGTACCTGGAATGGAAGAGCTGGTAGAAACCGGGGCAAAATTCACTTGGCCTCTGAGGGAAGTCCAGGCCATTTCTCATCGTCATGCTGCCCACCTACTTTCTCTCTGATTCTGCTGCTGCTTCTACTCCTCTAGCTCTGCGTGTTAGCAAAAGCCCATGAGTCTCAGGTTCAAAGTCAAATGAGGACAAAGGGAAACACACACCACACACACCATCAATAGGATTGGGCAGGGATCTCCTTGGTTCCTAGAGTTCTCTGGCCAGCAGGTGCATTGTCAGTGCTACAGGGAAAAGCAACAACTCCTGGAGCAGACCACTGAATAAAATGTCTGCAGGATGCTAGAGCTTTCCTACTTTGGCTGAGCCCCCCATGTCCCAAATGAATGGCGATTTCTCTGGTAATATCTAAATACCCTGACATCTCTCCTTTATTCCAGGACAGCTTTCATTCGTCAAGCTTGGCTCTTAAACTAATAGCCAACTTGAAATAATTAGCGCTGACTCATTTATTTTCACAAAGCCTCCTAAGGTGTGAGGACCAAACTCACATTGGTAATTGTAGGGCCATGGGAGCCATATACACACTGTGGGTCAGGTCTCCCAGGAGATGGAACAGAGATATTGAGGAAACAATACTCTTGATCATGTCCATCTGCACTAACCCTCGGGGAATGTCCTCAGCCTCCCCGCCACCCCAGAAAGTCTAGATTTCTGACACTACAGAGCAACAGGATTGCCATCGGGTGGGCAAGATGGAGGCAACACTGTGATCTTTGCTGCCTCGAGGGTCAAAATACAACTCGCAGAGGCTCAAGGGAAGAGTGGTGAGATGAACAACAAAGTTAGTCACCACCTGGACTAATACCATGGATTCATTCCATGACTAGTGAGTTGGCAAAAATGAATTTTCCTACTCGAGACTTCAAAGACTGCCCTCTTAACTGTCCCTTGTTTTCATTCAGTAAGGAAGGCTCATTGGTGTAGATGTAGAAAATAAAAGAGCTCCACCTTCAAATAAATCTGCACTTTTGGAAGCAACTAGTAAAATCCAATTCATCAAGTCCCGCCACTTCTGTTTCTGTTCTCAGGGACAGCCTCACCAGCAGCTGTGCTGCCAGCAGGAAGAGATATGCTTGGCCCCTCGGCAAAATGTGATGATGGTGCTTGCTTCTTGGGAATGGTAAGACTGTTTAAAATCTAGAATCCATCTGCTGGGTGGAAAGTTGATATGGATATGGGTAAGGATACAAATATGGACTATGGAGGTCAGGGATTTCTCTCCAAAACAGCCTTTTCCTTGGTCCTACCAAGTCCATTAGTAGCAATTCTTCCTAATGAATGAAGAAATCTGGAAAACTCACTTCTCATGAACCCGCCTCACCAATAAAATGTGTATACTCCCTCAACACCCCTCCACGGTATGTCCCGCTTAATCCCAGAAATAATCACCATCTTCCCACACCTGACGGTAGGGTAAGAGTGATGTAAAAAGAAATGTTTGATTCTGGAAAGGCAGCCAAACAACAAATCCATTTTCTTCCTAAGGGCCAAAAAGGGGAATGGTAAAATCTGCCGATTGACCATTTAACAGTTCATTCAACATCAAGATGAACTTAATAAAACATATTACAAATGAGCCTTATGTTGATACCTTTGATTCTGAGATATAGTTTTCCTCTCTTGGTGTTAAGAACCTCTCACCTTTATTTCATGTAGTATCCCATTTTAAGCCTCACTTAGGCTTATTTTGATCTGCCCATTTTATAGAAGAGAAGGCTGGGAATTAGAGGTTATGATTTGTACAAGTCATGCAAATGGTGGGTATTAGAGCTTGGATTTTTTTCTTCAGACCTTTGATACCCTATTCCAACCTTTATCTCAAACTCCCCCCACCACACTCACCCACAAAGAGTAAATGCCCACTTGTCAAATTAGAAGAAATTATCTGCCTTGTCAAGGACATTAATAAACATGACCAAAATGAAAAATCTCAATATGAATAATTTCAGGGGGACTTTTCCCAATCCAACCCAATGCCTACAAAGGCTGAGCATAGATCACAAATGTGCTATGTGTTAGCTAACGGTGTGAGCATAATGTTTTCAAGCTTCATCCATGTTGCAGTATATATCAGTACTTCTTTCCTTTTTATGGCTGCATACTACTCCACTGTATGGATATACCACATTCACTTATTCATTCATTCATTAATGATATTCATTAATCACTTAGTGGATATTTGGGTTGTTTTCACTTTTTACTTTTACGAGTATTACTGCTATGAACCTCTATATGCAAATTTTTAGGTGTACATACGTTTGTCATTTCCCTTGGGATTATTGCTCACCTCCTGGAACCCTGGTCTCTTGCTCCATTTGAGAAAAACAAACTGGTGAATAATTCTAGGAAATAATGTATTTTTCTAAACTGTGGCAGGTGTTGCCTTTAGCATGAATCTATTCTTTTAATTCATCAAAAAAAAAAGAAATGCTGAAAATACTATGAAATATTAGACTACTTTATTCCATTTTCATGCACAGGTTCAGCTGCCATATTTGATGGCTTTTCTGGGAAAGGTGTGATTTTTTAACATCCTGACCCATTTACTGGCAAATTTCATTTGTACTTCTCAGACAATGTGCCCAATTATTATTATTATTATTATTATTATTATTATTATTATTATTAAATATTTTTAAATGTTGACATTATTGTAGGATTTCCCCTCTTCCTCCCTTTTGCCTGCCCCCGCATCTCCTACCACTTCCTTGGATTTACCAAATTACTGTCCAGGTCCCTGGGGTATGCATGTATCATGTGTCCACATTTCTCACTCAAAAATTATGTCTAGCGTATAGTAAATATTGAGCACAGGTTTACTGAATGAGTCAGTAAATGCTGGAATAAATGGATGACAAAATAAAAATAAACTCTCCATATTTACTAAGGGCCTGCCACGTAAGGAAAAGCAGCACCAAATGTAACAGAATAATGCTAACCCCACATAAAGCCTTTATCAGACTTCTTCCTGCTAGGGCCCGTTTCCCCACTGAAAAAGGTGGGCTAGACGCATGAGCAAAGACAGAAAATGTCCAATTTGCCACAGAGTCACTGACCATGGGAACTTGGCTCCAGCTAAAGAAACATTTCAGTTCAGTGCATTGCTGCAGCTCAAACCTGTTGTCTTGGTTCCAGTAATAACAGGCCTGGCCAGCTCCGGAGGGAGAGAGAAAATGTTTGCCTTGAGTTTACCTGCTGTAAAAAGTTTTAAGTCTGGCCTTCCCCCATCACTTCATTTGAGATTTCTGTTCACTGGGGGAGTGATGGGGGGATACTGTTTGGCAGATGTTAGCCCCGTGTTCATTTTCTATCATCCCATTCAGGGCAGACTGCGGAGTACCGAGACATATGGGTGAGGAGTTCGAGTTATTTACTCTTGTCCACTGTGTCAGGCTGTTCTGATGGCATTTTTTCCTCCATCTCTATTATGGAAAACTGCTGTCAGAAGGAAGGAACAGTCTGTGCTCCCAATATTTCCAGGGTCCACGTGGGGTTGTCACGTGTTGCCGGGGAGGGAGCCATGCACAAATCCACAGGACGGAGAAGTTTTCCTTCTTTATCACTCACTCCACTTGTGCAGGGAGCAACATGGCAGGAGCTAACAGCCGGGCGCTCACTTCTGGTCAGGCACTAACTTGTAACCTCTCACTTCGTCACCTCTGCTGTGTACTCTCATTAATCCCATTAGGAAGACGAGGAAAAGCAGGTCCAGAGAGGTGACACCTCATGTCCAAACCTCAGAAGCAACAGAGTCAGAGAGCAGGGTTCAGATGACTGTCTTGTTAACCACGCCTGAGGCTCATTTGGAAATTGTACTTTCGAGTGACGTTTGAAACAGAAAGAAATATTTTAAAGAAGGCAGAGAGTAAATTGCAGTTGTGTCTTCACAGTGCTAGATCTAGCAAGGGCTTGTGTGCTTAGTAAAACTGCCACGGCTATAGGGCATTTCAGTTATTTCTGAATAACTGAGCAGACCCTACCAAGCCCTCCAACATTTCAATAATGCCTTGAACAGCAAATGGCACTTATCAATAACTGGTTGGTTTCACTCTTTGTTGTTGCCCAAGCTTTCTGTGATCTTGGTTTTCTCCTCTCTACCAGAGAAGTTTAAGGACCTTTGCCTTTGCTATAAAAGGAGAAGTAAGGTTTAGGAGAAAAATAATGGAGACACTAACGTCTCAAAAGCCTGACACGAATGTCACCTGGTGACTTTGGAAGATAGGATCCTGGATCTGAGATTTCCAAGGGACCAAGGCCTTCCCTGATGGCCCCACATGGGGCAAACCCCTGGAGGTCAGTTCTTTTGGTGCCACACACCTCTTCTCTCTGGTACTATCACAGTTGCAAGTTGATCTTTACTTCTATGGTACAGTGGTACCTCGAGATACGAGTGCCCTAACATACGAGATTTTTGAGATACGAGCTTCAAGCCCAGGACAGTGTCTGGCAAGGACCCGGAGTTGAATGAATGAACTGAAGTGCAAGATTGCTGTCCCCATCCTTCTTCCTAAGCACTAGATACTTAAAAGTGTGGATACCATACCCGTAAAAAATAAAACACATAATTATACCAGTGTGGGGAAGTATCTTTTGGGGCACTTCCACTGTTTCCTAATCCATATCTGGCAAGAGTGAGATTCAGCAGGCCCTGGACACAAGCATGGGGGCAGATGCTGTCTGGTATTGAGCTGTTGGAAGGCTCTGATGGAGCCTAATCATCTATCCAGGGGAAAGTGGGGAACATGATCAATTGCTCTGAAGGCAGCATCTAGAAGACGTTTGGCCAGACCAGAGTGCAAGCAAATGTAACTGTGGTCCATGATAAATATGGCAACAGGTGAGTCATTCTTCTTCCCGGCTTTCATTAGGGTGTGTCCTCTGAGCCAAATTAGAAATCCAGCAACAGGACTTGGCATGCATCATTATAAACAGAGTCCAGTTCCAGCCAACAAAGGGAGAAAGCTACAACGTCCTTCTCAGACCTAGAAGAGGATGCGATGGCTTCCTCAGGACCCAGCAGGATGAAGGTAGCGCCTCCTGCCCTTTCTTCCCCAGCCGCACCCAAGGCATGCTTTAGCCTTTACTGCAGCCACGTTCTTCTAGAGGCACCGTGGGAACACAGCCAGCGATGTCCAACATTTCAAGGTCACGTCCCCAGAACCTCCCAATGTTTCAGTTCATGTTTTCTGTAAATGATATCATGGCATGTCGCTGATGAAATTCTCATTTTCATTCCCGCATAGCCGACATTTGGAGAGGGCTTTAGGCATTGCCAGAGCCAGATTCAAACTCACCGACTCAAGTTTCTCCCGCAGAGGATCAGAGCACAGTCTCAAATGAACAACGTTTTCATCAGAACAACTGTTGGCAGGAAGACCTGACACAGTCCTTTGGTACAATGCAGTTGTATTCAAGAAGGAGGATTTGGTCCAATGAATCATTGTATTTTCTCCTTTAAAACCCACCACATTCCGGGAAGTAGGTATTCTCCCCATCTTATGAATGAGAAAGCAGTCACAAAGCTAGTAAACGATGAACCTAGGATTAAGCCACCCAAAATCCTGGGTTCAGTGCTCAATAAAGAGACCCCCAAATGAGGACCATTGAGACACATTGGAGAGAAAACTCAACGAAGATGCAATAAGGAGACCTAGCCCAAAACATTGCACTCGGAGCTCTGGGAAGGAAAGGCTATTTTCTGCCGAGTTATCTCCCCTTAAACCAAAATAAATGCTTTGACATTCCTGCTGGCTCGGTGAGTTCTCTGCCTGTGAACAAAGCCTGCCTGTCAGCTGGCGAGCTGCTTATCTGCCTTATACCCTAAAGGATGTTTCTTTAAACACAGGCAACAGTTTTTCTTGGAGAAGATGGGCAGCAGGTTATCAGGGATCCTGAAGAAAACACACACACAGGCTTCTCCACTTCTCCTGGGGTTACCTACAGATAAACTCATCATTCAGTTGAAACGATTGTAAATCAAAATGCATTGAATACACCGAACTCACTGAACAACACAGCTTAGTCTAGCCTACATTAAACATACTCAGAGCACTCACATGAGCTTACAGTTGGGCAAAGTCATCTCACACAATGGAGGCCCTGTATAGTGTGGGTTGCTTTCCCTCGAGATCTGTAGCTGACCAGGAGCTGGGCTCATTGCTGCTGCCCAGCATCACAAGAGAGTATCATACCACCTACCATTAGACCAGAAAAAGACCAACATTCAAAAATCTGAAGTATGTGTCTACTGAATGTGTATTGCTCTTGCGCCATCATCAAGTAAAAAGAATCACAAGTCGAACCATTATAAGTGGGGGACCAACTGTATTATGCAGGCAGAAGAGATGGCCTGTCAAAAATAGGGTGAATGCACCCAGAAGTCACTGCCACTAAAGTAGTGAAAATACTAGCTGCTAAAGCCTGTTACATGATTGAGCTTTTAATATTTGAAAGAATTTCAACTGTGTAGTACAGTCAACAAGGAGGGGGGAGGGGACCCACATTAAATGAAGGAATAGGTGGACAGGAAAATAAATGAATAAATGAATTCATGGCATGAGACTGATAATCTGCAAAAATATTTCCATAGAACATGAGGCTTGGGATCCTGCCCCAGCCAACCTAGTGTGGAATTTCAAGCAAATAAATTTACACCTCAGATTTATTTTCTGCAAAATAAGACTACCTTTGCTAAACAAAAGTGTTCTCAAGATAAATATGAAATAAAAAGTTTTCACTGGGCAGTAGTATATAAAGATACGAAATTATAAGTTCTTGCTTTTTAGCCTTTATGTGTTTAATTTTTGTAAAATTCTATGTGTGTCTGAGGAATGGTAGTGTATGTTTTTTTTAGTAGATATTTATGTAAATTATGAGGTGATCATCCTGTAAGGCTAATACCCATCTGATATATACATAGTTATTACAATATTATTGATTATATTCCTTATGCTGTACATGACATTCCCCTGACTAGTCTTTCTTTCAATATTTCCTCTCTTGACTTATTTTAGGTTGAGATATTTTCCTCTTATTTCAATGTTTTCCCCTCCAATAGTTAGTGATTAGCATAGAAACTAGAATATATATATTTAATAACACAGTTTAAATGTAATAAACATTTTTACTTTCTGCCAACCAACATAAGAATCTTAGAATGATTTAAATCATCACTCCACATCCCCAAATAAATGTTGTTATCACATATTTTGCTTTTCCCTTGATTTTTTAATACTTTAAATTAGAACTTACTGTTATTTTATAAAGTCAATAATTTGTTAGGATTCACCCACATGTCTACTATTTTCTTTGTTCACTGTTGCTTTCTGCATCTTAAATTTTCTTTCTGATATTACTTAGATGTTTCTTTAGTCAGCATCTGAGAGTAACAAATACTCTCATTTTTCTTTGTCTGAAAATGTATCCATTGACCCTCCTTGTTTAAAGAGACATTTCTAGATATAGAACTCCAGGATGTCAGTTATTTCCCAATACTTTAAAAGATCTAATTCTGGCTTTGACTTTGTTCTTGAACAGTCAGATTTTGGGAGAAACCAAAATGGTGGCATAGGTGAATACCTAAACTGCTGCCTCACACAACAATTTTAAAACTACAACTAAAAGACAGAATGGACATCATCCAGAACCACAGGAAAGTTGGATGAGTGGAAATTCTACAACTAGAAGGAAAGAGAGGGGCTCACAGAGACTCAGAGGAGCTGCAAAAAGCTGAGGTACACAGACACGCGCGTGGAGAGAGCAGGTGCCAGAGTGCCTGGCTGGCTTCCTCTAGCGGGAGGGATACGGAGACTCTCAACTGCACTGAACCCCTTATCCTACAGCACTGAACCCCAGTTCTGGGCAAGACTCATATGGGGGGAGTCTGGACTGTGAAAAGGGAGGAGTGCATGGAAACTTAGGGGAGCCGCAAAAGGGCAGAGGTCTGGGGGTGCGCATACTACTGTGCGCAGAAGATAGACTGCCGATTGTGCTGCTGGCTTTCTCTAGTGGACAGGAGACAGAGCCTTCCAACTGCACCATTTCTAACGGCACTGAGCCCCAGTTTCGGAAGAGACCCTAAGGATCCAGGCTCATATGGGTCCCAGAGCACAGGGGAGCTGGAAAGGCAGCAGTTTAGAGGCATGCGTGCTCATGCGCGTGCGCACAGCAACGGCTCCAGTGATTATTGAGAGACACTTAAGACCCAGGGGCCACATAGGGCAGGGCTGACTGGAAGCCAAGGGGCTCTGAGACTTCACCCCATCCAAGCTCATCAGAGAGACTTTTGCAGTTTTGCAAGTCTTGTATCATAAGGCTGATTCCAGCACAGAAGTTCTCCTGGCATAGTGAAAATGCAGAGACACAGGAAGAGATTACAAACAAAAGAAATGGAGGAAAACAAACGACGATATAGAATTCAAAACTACGGTTATAAGATTTTTCAAAAATTTCCTAGAAAAGACGGATAAATTTAGCAAGACACAAGAAGAGATGAAAAAGGACCAACTAGAAATTAAACATAAATTGACTGAAATAAAAAATATTATACAGAGACTTAGCAGACTAGAGGAAGGCAAGAATCAAGTTAAAAATATGAAATACAAAGAAGCAAAAAAGACTCAACTGAAAAGCAAGAAGAAAAAAGAATCCAAAAATGTGAAAATTCTGTAAGGAGCCTCTGGGACAACTTCAAGCATACCAAAATCAGAATTATGGGGGTGCCAGAAGAAGAGAAAGAGCCAGATACTGAAAAGCTATTTGAAGAAATAATGAATGAAAACTTCCCCCATTTGGTGAAAGAAATAGACTTACAAGTGCAAGAAGCACACAGAACCTCAAATAAAGAATCCAAAGAGGGCCACACCAAGACACATCATAATTAAAATACCAAGAGCAAAAGACAGAGAATATTAAAAGCAGCAAGAGAAGAACAGTTAATTACCTACAAGGGAGCACCCATACGATTGTTAGCTGATTTCTCAACAGAAACTGTGCAGGCCAGATGGGAGTGGCAAGAAATATTCAAAGTGATGAATAGCAAGAACCTACAGCCAAGAATACTCTACCCAGCAACGCTGTCATTCAGAATTGAAGGTCAGATGAAGAGCTTCACAGATAAGAAAAAGCTAAAAAAGGTCATCACCCTCAAACCAGTATTTATGAAATGCTGAAAGGTACTCTTTAAGAAGAGGAAGAAGAAGAAAAAGGTAAAGATAAAAATTATGAACAACAAATACATATCTATCAACAAGTAAATATAAAAATTAAGTGAATTAAAAATATGAAGAACAGAATAAACTGGAAAATAAATAGAATCAGGAACATAGAAAGGGAGTGGACTGACAATTCTCAGGGGGAAAGGAGTGAGGGTGATGCAGGGAGAGACTGGACAAAAATCATACACCTATGGATGAGGACAATATGGGGGGAGGTAAGGGTAAAGGGAGGGGTGGGAGCCAAGTGGAGGGTAGCTATGGCAGGGGGGGGGGAAGAGAAACAAATGTAATAATCTGAACAATAAAGATTTATTAAATTAAAAAAGAAAGAAAAGTCACCTTTTGTCTGTTGTTATTTTTCAGTAATCTCTCTCTCCTCTCTGCTGTTTTTAAATCTCATCTTTTTTGGAAATGTGTTTTGCCATTTAACTATGATTTATCAGATTGTGGATTTCTCTTTATCCTGGTTGGGATTCACTGGAATCTGCATCTGAACATTAGTGTCTTTTAGAGGTTCTGGAAAATTCTCAGCCCTATTCTGTCCAAATACTGCCTCTCTCCTATTCTCTTTACAGTTGACTTCTGGAATTCCAGCAGGCATATATTAAATCTTATCCTCTTTTCCTTGGTATGTCTAAGCCTCTCTTTGATGTTTTCTATCTCTTTGACTTTCTACAATGAATTCAGGATAATTCTTTAACTCTATTTTCCAGTTTATTAATTCACTCTTATATTGTACTTAGTCCACATTTATAACTTAAAGCATTATATTGTTTTCTTTTCTAGGAATGACTCATGCTTCCCTAATTCACATCTTCATATGTAGAGAATCACTTTTCCAAAGCACTTGCATTACAGGCCAATTCCATTTTTTTAAAAAACTAGCATATGAGTCTTTTTGTTATTAGTAAAGTCAGCTGGAATCACAATAAATATTCTGCCTTATTTAAAAAACAACCTTTAAAAGCCCTGCTCCATAGCCGAGTGAAAATTATACAACTAGAAGAAGAGTGGCTCATGGAGACTCAGAAGAGCTGCAAAAAGCTGAGATACGGAAACACACACGTGGAGAGCATGGGTGGCAGAGTGCCTGGCTGGTTTCCTCTAGCAGGAGGGAGACTGAAACTTCTGATTGCACTGAACCCCAGATCCAACTGCACTGAACCCCAATTCCAGGTTAGACTCATATGGGGTAGTCTGGACTTTTGTGAAAAGGGAGGATATAGAGTTCAAAACCACGGAAACTTAGGGGAGCTGCGAAAGGCAGAGGTCTGGAGGCACATGCAAGTGCGCACAGAGAGGACTGACTGCTGATGGTACTGCTAGCTTTCTCTAGCAGGAGGAAGACAGAACCTCCCAACTGTGCTGAAATCCACTTCTGACTGCACTGAACCCCAGTTTTGGGTGAGACCCTGGGGACCCAGACTCACCGGGGAAACTCAGGGGACCCAGAAAGGCACGCACGTGCACATGCAAGAGAGAGAATGAGAGAGCACAGAGAGGGCTGCAGCAATTATCCAGGGATACCCAGAGGTCTCATAGGGCAGGGCTGACAGGAAACCAAGGCTGTCTGCTCAGCCCTGAGACTCCGTCCTATCCAAGCTGAACAGAGGGGCTTTTGCAATTTTGCAAGTCTTGTATCATAAGGCTGACTCCAGCACAGAAGTTCTCCCAGTGTAGACACAGCTGATCCTCACAACTAATTGGCTTGGAGGTCAATTTCCCCCAGTGATACCAACAACAATCAAGACTTAACTACAACAAGGCTGTACACACAGTCCACAAAGGGGTGAACCAAGAGTGTCCACCTCAGGTAACTAACTGGGGAGGCGGAGCTACTCGGCCATATAGGACACCTAGCACACAAACCTACTCTACCAACTCAGGGAAGTGACAAAAATGCAGAGACAAAGGAATTGATCACAAACGAAAGAAATGGAGGAAAACAAACAACTGGATATAGAGTTCAAAACCACGGTTATCAGATTTTTCAAGAATTTCCTAGAAAAGATGGATAAATTTAGTGAGACTCAAGAGGATATGAAAAAAGACCAACTAGAGATGAAAAAGGACCAACTAGAAATTAAACATACATTGATTGAAATAAAAAATATTATACAGAGACCTAACAGCAAACTAGAGGAAGGCAAGAATCAAGTAAAAAATTGGAAATATAAAGAATCAGAAAACACTCAACTGGAAAAGCAAGAAGAAAAAAGAATCCAAAAATGTGAAGATAATGTAAGGAGCCTCTGGTACAGCTTCAAGTGTACCAACATCAGAATTTTGGGGGTGCCAGAAGAAGAGAGAGAGCAAGATACTGAAAACCTATTTGAAGAAATAATGACAGAAAACTTCCTCCACCTGGTGAAAGAAAGAGACAAGTCTAGGAAGCACACAGAACCGCAAACGAAAGGACTACACCAAGACACCCCATAATTAAAATACCAAGAGCAAAAGACAAAGAGAGAATATTAAAAGCAGCAAGAGAAAAACAATTACCTACAACGGAGCACCCATACGATTGTTAGCTGATTTCTCAACAGAAACTATGTAGGTCAGATGGGAGTGGCAAGAAATATTCAAAGTGATGAAGAGCAAGAACCTACAACCAAGATTACTTTACCTAGCAAAGCTATCAATCAGAATTGAACATCAGATAAAGAGCTTCACAGATAAAAAAAAAAAAGTTAAAGGAGTTCATCAACACCAAACCAGTATTATATGAAATGCTGAAAGGTACTCTTTAAGAAGAGGAAGAAGAAAAAAAGGTAAAGATAAAAATTATGATCAACAAATATATATATATATCAACAAGAGAATCTAAAAATCAAGTGAGTTAAATATCTGATGAAGAGAATAAACTGGTGAATAGAATAGAATCGGAGCACAGAAAGGGAGTGGATTGATAATTCTCAGGGGGAAAGAGGTGAGGGGGGGTACAGGGAGAGACTGGACAAAGGTCATACACCTATGGATGAGGACAATGCAGGGGGAAGTAAGGATAGAGGGAAGGGTGGGAGCCAGGTGGAGGGGAGCTATGGGGGGAAAATGAATTATAATAATCTGAACCATAAATATTTATTTTAAAAGTAATAATAAATAAATAAAGCCCTGCTCCAGTGCATTCTTACCCCTGAATCCCAAAGTCATTGCAATCTTTTTAGGTCACGTTAGAATCCAAACCCTTTGTTATGGTTGAGAATATTCCATGGGTTGGCAGGTTTTGACCATATGCTTTTCTGGCACAAAGTTTCATGTCTTTATAAGCTTCTTCCAGTGACATATTTTGAATGACAAAGTATAAACCCTCTAGCCATGCTACCCATACTCCTTTTTTTTCCCTCCCCACTCTAGTTTGAAGACGATCATTTTCCCATTCCACTGCTGCAGAAAGCAAACACTAGGCTACGGGGAATTTGGGATGGAAGCCCGGTTCTCATTGGACACTGGTCTAGGTTTCACAGATGGTGCTCCTGAGAGAGCCTGGGCCCGGTTCCAAGCAGGGTCCCCTGGGCCCGGAGTGGACCGTGGTCAGGTGACTGCAGCCCCAGGCCGGGAGAAGAAACCCGGGTTGGACTCCGTGCCTGCAAATAAACGCGTGGCCATCTACATTCCCTTTCATGACTCAGCCGGTCTTTATGAAAGGACTCACTGTGTGACGAGCTGGAGGCTAGAAGATCTGAAAGAAGAAACGACAGAGGAAACTGGGGAGACTATGAGGTCACCGGACTCAAGGTGCAAAAGCAGCTGTTCTGGGCTGCTGCTGCTTTGTTGTGGCAGGAAGAGAATTTTCCTCTTAAAGGATTATCCTCCTGGGAAAGTCCATCTTTGTGTGCGCAATGCAAACAGCACAGAAGCAGGACAGGGTCAAGGCACCTTACGGGGATCTCGGAGAAAAGCAGGATGTCGGGACAAGCTGAGTAAAGGCTGAATTTGTAACCTCCAGACCTAGTCCAGATCGGGTGGTAAAAAGAGGCCTCAGGTCTGAACTCCTGTTCCACACTTTCTATTTTGGGGACCAGGGTTAAGCTTCTTACTGTTTCTGAGCTTCAGTTCCCTTACCTGAAAAAAAAAAAACAAAAAAACGGGGATAATAACTACATTTTTGGGAGAATCAGAGATGGCAGAAATAAAGAAATGACACAGAAATTGCTAGTTATCTACTGGTATCCAGTTCTCTCTTCTTTCTGATTCTTCCTGGTCATAAGAACTATGATTTTTTGTCTGATCGCATAACCACTCAGATAAAAGACTTCACTCTCTAAAATCACATATCTGTGGATGTATAAGTGATATATTAAAAAATGTTACACAGATATCCATTAAGTTTGAAGTTTTATTTTCACTCTCAATCAAACTTAATCCTGATGCAAAGAACTAGGCTTAATATCTATCAAAATTAAAAATTCACATTTTTTTTGGCCCAATAATCCCACTTCAAAAAATATAGCCAACATACGGAGATATATGTATAAAAGATAGAATAAAAATGTATTTCATCCTTGTTTGTAATGGCAAAAGACCAGAAACAAAAGTGGCTAGTTAAAGAAATGATTGTACTCAAGCAGTAAATTAGCCTGAGAGATCTATATAGAATAATCTCCAAGTGGAATAAATTCTCACTGGGGGTGGGAGAAGATTGCATAATTATTTTTCCAAAGATAGCTGCAATGAAGATGGGGGCCAGGACTCTTTCTCTGGAATCTGAGTGGCAGAAATGATTTTCAAGGCTGAGTCTGAAAGGAGACTTGTTGATCTCAAGCCAGAGTCCAGTATCAGCAAGAGGCCGCCACGCTCTAAGGAAGCCACGCCACATGGAGAGGCCACGTGCTGTGCTCAGCAGTCTCAGTCTTCATGTCCACCCAGTCCAGGGACCACTCATGGGAGTGCGTGAGCCTCCCGATGACCCCAGTCCCCAGCCTTCGAGTCTTTTGAGCTGAGGACCCAGGTCTCATGGGGCAGAGAAAAGTCATCCCTGCTGTGCCCTCTATGAATTTCTGAATGACAGAAGTGATGAGTATAATAAAACGGTTGTACTTTTCTGTCACGAAGTTTGGGGAGGGTTGTTGCACAGTAATAGCGCGTTTTTATATACATACAAATTTTCAGGAAGACTATATCATAAAGCCATTAACCTTGACTATTTATGGAGAGTGAGGCACTAGGGTGCAGAAAAGAGTTTTCACTATACACTTTTTTATGCTATTTCAGATTTTATTTATTTTTTGAAATAAATTTTATTGATTTTTTAACAGAGAGGAAGGAAGTGGGATAGAGAGTTAGAAACATCAATCAGCTGCCTCCTGTACGGCCTCTACTGAAGATGTGCCCACAACCAAGATACATGCACTTGACCGGAATCAAACTTGGGACCTTTCAGTCCGCAGGCCGACGCTCTATCTACTGAGCCAAACCGGTTTCAGCCCATTTCAGATTTTAAATGGGGAATTGTGAGTAGATCATTTTGAAGACCAAATTCATATTGTTAGCAGAGGACGACACTGCTTTTTTCAAATCACTGAACAACCAGAACCCGGGGAGTGACAGGTCAAGAAGTCAACAGAGATAGAGAGTAAAACAACAAAAACGATGCTGACTTTTAACATCAGATTATGATGGTATTGTAACCTATCACTTCTCTGCCTACTTTTTTGGACATAACTTGAATTCATTCCAGTCCTGCTCATGTTCTTTAGTCCATAAGTTATTGTTAGGATGGGAAAGAAAATGACAGAGCAGCTGAAAATCTGAGCCTAGAGTTGCTAAACGCCCTGCCTTTGACCAACTCCCGGAGGCAAGAACATCAAGGCTCCTTTGGACCTGGGCCAGTCTTCGCTCCCAAAGGCCTGGCTACCTGTCACAGCTGCGCTGACAGAGCTCCTGGCCAGGTTTGAGGCCACGGAGGCAAATGATCAGCAGCTCCCAGGAGACCAAGCCCGGCCACTGAGCAGGGAGCCAATGGTGCCCCCGGCCAAAGGAAGCAGATACAACAGGCTTGTGGGGAGGAAGGTCTGTTTTCAATTTCCAGTGGCACCGGGCTGCAGGCTCAGGGACGGGCTGTGTGCTGGGAGAAGGTCATTACTTGACATGTAATTACCAGGAGTAGCAACCTAACAAGGACGCCCGTGAAGCCCCAAGGGCTGCTGCAGGCGTCTCAAGCAACAATTTTAAACCTTGTAAAAACAGTGACATCCACAGTTCATCTCCCTCCTCGGTGCGCCGCCCAATCTGGAGTTGCACACAGGAGACTCTGTGAACGCTCGCTTCTAAGTGGATGTTCGCTCTGCAAGTGCCGGCCCACGTGGTTTGTTTGGGGAGCCTATTTAATGCAAGCCGGAATCCCCACCAGGAAAGGTTTCACTTCGCCCCACCCCCTTCTCCAGCACAGTTCCCGGACAACTTCCCTGGGAGAGAGAAACTAGCCAGAAAGAGCAGGCAAACTGGAGAATATGGGGCTATGCACAATCTCCCGTCTCTGTCCAACGCCAGGATAATTCCAGCCTCCGGTTACCTTCGAAGCTGCCTGCCGAAACCTTTTCTTCCCACCCCCTTGTCTACACAGAAACCAGGCAGCCTCGATCTCTACACCCGACTCTTCGATAAGGTACCAGCCAGCGTGTGCAAAACCACCTTTTTCGTTCCAGACGGCTGTCCTGCTATTGGACATAAGGTCGGGGACCATTCTCGCAGCAACCTGAGACTTCCCTTTTGTTCTCCATGTGACTGTGCAGTTACGATCATGATGCAGTTTGTCCGGTCACCTGTTTTGTCCCACTTTCGGGGTGTGTAAACACTACACGCGAGGCCCGGGTAGGCCGCCCTCTGACTGGTACGGGTCAGGGCGCTCCCGGCACATTTATTATTGTCCGGTGAACCAATAATAAATGTGACCTGACCAGTACGATTTGGCAGGAAATGTGAATTTTACAAATTCCCTGCATGTACACTAGCTCTTACTGTAAAATACTCTGTTATCATTCAGAATAGTGTTGTCTCCAAGAAGAAAAGGTGAAAAGGAAAAGGCAGAGGAAGAGTGACATCTCTTTGTCCTTCTTGCCTACTGCATATACATTTATTTCTCTTACCTGTCTTCTCCCAGAAGAAAGAAAAGAAAATCGTGAAAAAAGGAGAGTCGAGATTCCCCAGGATTTCTCCTGAATCCAGCCCATCCCGAATCCATGTGGCCACAGCCCACAGCCCTACACTCTTTCTCGCACCTCCTTCTTTAAGATGCTGAGTGCAAATGTTTTTGTGTTTTTTTTTAATCCACTATCCTTACTAGGCTTTTTGTGCAAATTTCTTTCTAAGCACTTAAAACCATCGTGAAATGTTATCCTCTAGTACAAACATAGAAAAGAAACTTAGAGATTTGGGTAGTCACGGAATTTACAACATAACGTGCGTGAGGTATCCTGTAGCATCTGGGGTTATTGGAGGAGAAAACTATTTCCTACCAAACCAAACGAAAACGCGACGAGGGGGCTCATATTTCAGAACCCCTTTTCCTAAGAGAGAGGAAAGGAAGACGGAATCTAATCTTCCTAATGAGCGTGGATCCCTCTTTGAAACGATCACAGCTTGTTTTTATTGCATTAGCATCACGATAAAGAAACTGTGTTTTCAGTGTGGGTATGGGGTTCTAGTAAACATGAAATTCAACCTCAGGGTGCACTTCACAGTGTGTACTTCATTCCGTCGCCAAATAAGCAAACGGAGAGAAAGGATCCCACAGAAGGGAAGTCCCACTCCCCTGCTTCTGGCCCTGACTCTGTAACCAGACAGGCCCCCCGAGGACCCGGGAGGAAACCGCTCGTTGTCTTTGGGGATCTCCGCTTTATCATGAAAAGGTAAAGTGGATATTGCTGTGAAACTCGATTAAAATAATTTATTTACCTTTCCCCAAATATTTATTGAGCCTTTCCTGCCGGGCTCCGCAGTGCCAGAATCCGGGTTTGCAAGGAGACAGGCCTTGTTCCCAAGGAAAACCTTACCTAGATATTGATTTTTTTACAGAGAGGAAGGGAGGATAGAGGATTAGAAACATCGATGAGAGAGAAACATTCATCAGCTGCCTCCTGCTCACCTCCTACCGGGGATGTGCCTGCAGCCAAGGTATATGCCCTTGACCAGAGATAAGGTAAATACACATCGAGTCCTATTCCTCTTCTGTGTGGCCCCGACAGTGGAGGCATCTGTGACCTTGCCAACCTGGTCACCTTGTTCCTGAACCTGAAATGCTTCTGCGATGCTGGACTTCCAGGGTGAAGAGTGAGGTGGTATTTTACTCACTTCCTTAGAGCCCTCTGCCTGCCGTTAGAAAGACACTTGATATCTGTGGTGAAAGGAGCAGTAAGAGAATGCCCCAATGTGTTTGCCTAACTTCCAACTGGGTGAAATTCAGATGGTGTTGCTCACCTTCCCTGCCCAGGCGCCCAGGGAGCATCCTTCGTTCTGAGATCCACACGGCAGATCCCTGGCTCTGGGCCATGGAGTCATTGCATGGAAAGTTAGAAAAGCAACGGCAGAGGGAACCAGGGGGCTGATGTGAACAACTGAAATTCAATGGCAGATGACAAGCCACAGAGTACACACCGAGCCGTGAAGAGGCTTGCGTCAATGACACAGAACGCTTTGCCTGTGAAACTAGGAAAAGAGCTTCAGTCCCAGCGGTGGATGTCACAAGATGTGTGTGGCATACAAATTCTCGGGGAATAATTCCTTATTTCTGGACAGTCACTATTAACTTTATTTATTTTATTTTTTTATTATTGATTTTTTTTTACAGAGAGGAAGGGAGAAGGATAGAGGATTAGAAACATCGATGAGAGAGAAACATCTATCAGCTGCCTCTTGCACACCTTCTGGGGATGTGCCTGCAGCCAAGGTACATGTCCTTGACCAGAATCAAACCTAGGACTTTTCAGTCTGCAGGCTGACGCTCTATCCACTGAGCCAAACCAGTCAGGGCAGTCACTCTTAACTTTAGAGACTATGCTGAAGAACCTCAAGTGTCATAGGTGATGTTAGGAAAATGAATTCTTTCCTCCAAGCTCCAAGCTGTCCTGGGTGGCTTTATTTACAGGCACGGGGTGGTTTTTGAGGCCATCGGCAGCTAATAAAATGTGACAACGTGAGTGTTTTGTGGACTAATAGACACTCAATTATCAAATTTGTTTCAGAGTCAAAAATGATTTAGAAATGTCCACTGGGATTCTAAATCACCCGTCACTACAATTTTTATCACTCGCCGCATTACGTGAGGGATTCGGGAGGAATGATACAGCAGGCCTGGACTGGGACACTTCGTGCTGAGAACTGGCCCTTCAGTGTGGCGAAGCAGCCACACGGCATGTCTTCCACACGTTTTATTGTGGGAAACGAGTGTGGGTGTTAGCATACTATTTCTAACTACAAATTTGAGGATGCCTTTGTTTCAGTAGTGAGACTTCATTGCAGGAAATAAGGATAAATGTTGTTAGTTCAGAAAGCGCTAACGTGAAACTTTAATGGAAAGAACAGCTGGTTTGTGAGACAATCAAAAGTTAAAAACAAGGCTTGAAAGGGACGATTGGGGCCAGTGCAGTGTACAGAAGGGCAGGAAGTGGGTTTGAAAGCCAAGGACTTGGGTGGGATGGAATCAAGGGCTTGAAGCTTATATAACCTGGGAGAACCCGATCTACCAGAAGAAAACAAGATCCCAGATATAAAAGGAGGCATGAAAGTGAATATTTATTTAGAATAAGAAAATAACCTTTTAAGTAATTATAATCGATTAACAAATGTGTTTTAGAGTGACGCGATAATGAAATAATTGTCACAAGTTTTCCAAAAGCTGAGAAATGCCATAAACACCCACAACCCAAGAAAGCGGCTTATTAATTTACCACCGGATATACTTGTGAAAATTTATGTTCTAGATGTTTGTTTACATACGCTCTGATCATTTCTCATGTGGTAATTATTTTACAGTATCTCTTTGGATAGACAGGATAGAAATATAATTGCCCTCCCTCAGCCAAGGTTGACTGAAACTTGTTTATTATTATTCATAGTTTAGAGCGTTTCAAGCCGTCTCTCTGTGTCGCTGACACTGTTGTGTGGCACTTTCAGCGCAGCTGCCAGACTTCGCCAGGCCAAGAGGCACTAGATCTGCTACAACGCAGCCCACAGTGTCGCAGTGCAGAAAACAGGTATGTGCTCAGGCCTATAGCCACTGTGGTTTGTGTTCTGCAGACACAGTAATTCTGATAGATTCTATCCCGTGGGATTCCCATAGGGAAAAACAAGTGTCCAGTAGGTTTATAATGATACTGGAGGCCCAGGGCATGAATTCGTGTACCAGTGGGGTCCCTCAGCCTGGCCTGCAGGATCGGGCCAAACTCAGTTCTCCAACATCCCTCAAAGGGTTCCAGATTGTGAGAGGATGCGGGCCAGGCCAAGGGACCTCACCAATGCATGATGGGGGCCAGGGAGGGACTCGAGGGTGGGGGGGTTGGCCATTCAGGGAGGGACTGCGGGAGGGCTCGAGGGCATGTCTGGCCCATCTTGCTCAGTTCTGATCAGCAGAACTCTAGCAGCAAGCTAACTTACTGGTTGGAGTGTCTACCCCCTGGTGGTCAGTGCATGTCATAGCGACTAGTCGACCGGTTGACTGTCTGCCCCCTGGTGGTCAGTGCACATCATAGTGAGCTGTTGAGCAGTCTTAGCATATCATTAGCATATTACGCTTTGATTGGTTGATCAGCTGACTGGTGACCAAGCACTTAGCAAATTAGGCTTTTATTATATAGGATTCAATTGTATTTACTGCATTATGAAGTATGCTTCTGGTAGAAGATAAGTTTTGCTTTGATCAGGAATGAATGAGAATTAAATCATTCACTTAAAATTTTGCACAGCTGATGGTTGAAGATAGTTTCCAGAGACAAATTGCAATCATTGTTCCTCCTCTGTATCTCACTTCTGACACCAGCTGTACCACAGGGCTATTGGTCCTTCCCCTGTGTGTCAAGTGGACCTAAGAATAATAAACTCTACGTAGAAGTGACGATGAGCCACATCATTCGGCTAACCTCAAGCTAAACGCATTCCCCAAATTAGCTTCCCCCTAACCAGATCCCATATATACCTGTTGCCATTCTGCCACCATCCGAAATAAGAGGAAATATGATTAAGTGGAAGCTGGCTAAGTGTTCTGAGCCAATAGCTGATAAAATATTTTCCTTTTGCATATTTTATCAAAGTAGCTGTGCACACACAGCTGTGGGTCCCTGGCAGGGGGAATGAAGCTTGAGCTTTATTAACATCACAATCAAGCCCCTCAGAGCCTGCTCTGCCACTAGGCAGGGGGCTCTGGAAACAATTTTAATTTGTCTCAACTTTAGTTTCTGCTTTGTCAGATGAGGCTACTAATAACAATCTGGGTTTCATGGTCTTGTGGAGCGCTCTGGACAAGTTAATTCATAGAAAATGTTATCACAATGCTTGGCACACAGTAAGTGTGCAATGACTATTAGTCCTCATTACCTGACAGTATTACACTGCAGAATACTAGAAAAATAATGCATATACTGACAATAAAGACACAGTTGTATATATTAATTAAAATGAGTAATGAAAATGATTCTCTGAGGATAGCCATAGCATTGCCTTACATTACCAGTTGCATTTAAAAATAATGAAACTACTTTTTAAAATTATATTTGAGAAAGTTAACAAATTACACATCTTCCTTCACATCTCACTATGTTTGAGCTAGAAGGTGGGGGGGGGGATTTGTTCTATACAGTTTTATAGGGGAGAGAAGAATGTGTCTTTTCTCATATTAATTATTCTAAATGGAGTGTTACAGTTCCTTTCCTAGGAAGCATATAAAGAATTCCATTTCCAGAAATCAAGGTTTCAAAACATCTTCAGATGCAAAGTAAACAAAGTGGAAAACACACCCTAACAATGATCTCATTCATAGAAAACTTTTCATTGCTAATAAAATCAAGGGACAGTAAAAACCCCTTTCAGACTGCACACATTCTTCACTTTACACACACACACCTTCATTGTCGCTAGATATTTAATAATATATACATAGAATTACTGTACAAAATATCTACGTGAAAGGGCACAAAGATATTTCAGAGCCAACTTTGACACCGAGGCGCTACAAAGATGAATATGTGATCTTCCTAAGATAGGAATTCATTTGCTGAGAGATGCTCCGGACAGCCAGGATCAGAATAAATTGAGAAAAAAATAGTTTCTGCCAATAGCGAGCAGTAAGAATGCCTGATATCAGGGAGTGGGGGAAGCTTTAAAAAAAAATAGAGATCACTGTGAAACCATACATCTGCTTAAAGCTTGCAATTATTTTATCAGAGATTGGTTTTTGAAACATCTTGAATGTGAGTGCTAGATTTGAATGGCTGAGGTCTCTTTCCAGTCCCTAAAAATGTATCTCTCCCTTCTGCCATAGATGAATCATTGCTCTCTACCCGGACTTTTCCCTTCTCAATATTAACTCACTTCTTGGTAGCACTACATGTGGGAGGCAGAGGAAACGTCATTGACCTAAAGAATCTAAATCATCAGGGGTGAAAAGCAGCTCTTGTGAGCGCTCAGGCAAGAGACAGAAAAATGCTGGCGGTTGTCTTATTTTTCATGAAGAAACCAGAGCCGAGCTTTGCCAAGCAGACAGCCATGAGCTCACTGGTCTGAAATAATTACTCGTTGAGACTTTTCCCTAGGACGGAACTACTGGGCTTCTGCAGGAAACATAACTCGCATACTGACTTACAAGATTAATCTTTTTAGATCAATAATCAGTATCTTTTCCCTGCACCTGGGCCTGACAAAGTTCTGGGTTATATCTGCTGACAAAGTAGGAGTTGAAAACAAAAAGAAATATTCCACAGAAGCAGATTGCTTTTAATTCACCGTCGTTATGTTTGGTGGCCTCGTTGTTCCTATTTTTGGAGATAAAAAAAAAATCAAAGCTTCAAACAATTGAAAATGATAGAACAGTTTTTATGGGGCATCGTACTCCGCAGTCGAAACTCGGAAATTAAGCACAGACTGACGCAAGCCCAAAACAAATTGCTCTGTTAGCCCACAGCCAATCTGAGGAATGTTCTTTTTAATCAAGATAATATGTGCTGTGATGTCAGCCGGGGAACCAGGGACATCAAAAGTGGGCTGTGTTGAAATGATTTCCGTGGGAAGATGCAGAGCAGGATCTAAAACACCAGTGTCTGGTTTTGAAATTTTTGCTTCATGGCTAAAGAAAACCTATGCAAGTACAGGAAACAATTCACCTGAAACTCTGATTTTTAGCTGCAAGTGTAGTAGGTCTTTTCAACACTCCCAACCTGTGCTTTAAGGAAGAAACACATACAGATCTGATCATGTCTTGCACTCTCTTTGTTTTTTGTTTGTTTTTGTTTTAGATTCATTGGATAGCTATGCACAAAGTCTTCTTTATTGCTGGGGCTGTATGTTTTGTTCAGTTTTATTTTGTTATTTTAAAAGAAAGCATAATTTTTTTAATGCTTCCTGTCCCCCTGAGTCCTGTTAGTGCTAGCATTGCCACTGATGACAATCGAGAAAAAAGTATTTTGAGAGCATTCCACTGTGAAATCAGGCTATACAGAAGAGGCTAGAGTAGAGAATTTCCTGACATTTGAATTTATGGACCTCTGACAATCCTCAAAGATTACTAGCACAAATAATATTTTTTTTCACTCACCGTGGGTGTTCCATTGTATAGTTCCACAGATGGCTGAGAATTTAAATGCAAACATGTCATCCAGCCTTTTTGCCAGAGTGATCTGATTGGGTAAGACTGCCCCTTGTGACTGTCCTGACACTGGCTAGGTCTGCTGTGGTGGCCCACACCTTACTCAGAACCACTCCGCATTCCTTTAGTCTTCCTCCGAGCTCCAGGGCCATTGGTACAAATGCTTTACTGAAACTAAACACATCGCACCTGAAATACGATGGAGAGAACACAGAAGTTGGCATTGTACTCAGACCCCTGGTCCCTGGCTGGTGGAGGCAGCCCCACTGGGTCAAAGGAAGGCTGGCTGGGGCCCCACCCAGCCCAGGAAAGCCAACCCACCGAGGGCTGCTCACTCAGGATCTCTAGATCTGATGCTGAGCTGCTTTTGGATTTCTTCAACTATTAAAAGTGTGTCTGAGTGGCCAAAATGTTTTTTAAAAAATATGATACTGTGGTTGACGATATTGAAAACCGACCCTATTTCCCCCAAGAGGAAGCCCAGAGAAGAATGGAGAGCCATTCAGAAGGCAAATCTGACATAAGTCCCAAGGGGACTAGGCAGGCCAGCCTTCTTTGCTTTCTTCCAACAAGCAAAGCCTTTCCCTGACTTAGGAACCTGTATTGTTTTTTTCTTCTCTTTGCTGCTCCTCCTTCTTCTCCCTTCCCTTCTCCACCATGCTGACAAGGCAGCTCCTTCTCATCACGCATGGCTTCCTCCAAATCACCTCCTCAGAGCCCTGCTCCACCCACCTTTCATAGGAAGTGCTCTCCAGGAAAACCCTACCCCATCATCCTGTTTCGTTTTCTCCTTAGCACATATCTTTATTTTATTTTTTAAAATATGTTTTTATTGATTTTAGAAAGAGAAGAAGGGAGAGGGAGAGAAATTTCCACGTGAGAGAGAAACATCCATCGGTTGCCTCCTGTACACACCCTGACAGAGGGCCAAGCCTGCTACCTGACGGGGACTCCGCCAGCAGCAACCTTTCAGTGCACGGGGCAACGTTCAACCCACCAAGCCGCTCTGGCCCAGTAGCGCCTACTTTTAAAAATCATCTGATTTAATTTACTTGCTTATCGTCACTCTCACCCAGGGCTGTGCAGCATGAGCTCCACGCGCGTTTGGGACATTCTCACTTGGAGTCTCTCGGGTTGTACTGAGATGCCCTCGGAAAGCCTGACGGGGCTGGAAGACCCGCTAACATGGCGGCAAGTTGGCGCGTGCTGTTGGGTGCAGATCTTAGCTCCTCTCCATGCGGGCCTTTCCTTGGGACTGATTCAATGTCCCCGTAGCAGAGGGGCCATCTCCCGAGGCCAGCAATCCACAGACGGTGGCAGAGAATTCAGTGCCTCCTATGATCTGGCCTAGGCAGTCATGCACTCTCACTCCTACCTGCTCTACTGTTCGCATGAGTCAGGAGGGGAGCAGGCTAGGGAAGGAGTGGACACCAGGAACAAGGCTCGTTGGGGGCCATCGTGGAGATGGGTGGCCATCCGGTGGCTACAGTTTACTAAGTGGTACCTCGAGATACGAGTTTAATTCGTTCCGTAACCTTGAGGCGTGGGAAACTATGAGATGTTCGAGTCTCGGTAAACTGGTGGGTCATGTGCAGCCGGCCGATCCGCGCGATTACTCCTATCTCAAATGTTGCTCGTATTTCAAAGCAAGAATCAGTTGCTCGACGGCTCGTATCTCAAAAATCTCATATGTTAGGGCACTCGTATCTCGAGGTACCACTGTATTTAGAAAGCAGGCCTTCGAGACGAGAAACAATCCATGCAGCCTATTTGTACGTATTCGTTCAATACTTAAAACGCTTTTAAAGAAGTAATGTGTTCTGCTTTTCTATGGAGACTAGAAAAAGTACGCATTTCTTCTCAGTGACAGAATGACATGAAAAGAATTATAAAACGACTACTGTTCTCACTTCCACATGTTGGTGAACAGCGACAGGTTACTGGTTCTGTTTTACTCGATACTTCAGGGGACATGTGCAGCACTCCGGTGCTTTGAAATGTGAAAGTGAGATGGAGGCCCAGGCCAAAACGAAGCTGGGAGGACTTTCAACAAGTACTTGGAAGCTGGCCCCCAGACAGGCTCTGCAGCCCATGTCTCTGTTGAGACAATGACATATGCAATTTTCCTACCAAAAAATGACCTCACTTGTTAACAGCTGATTTTTCAGGGGGTCTGGAAACCGCCCTGAATTATTTTACCGCCCAGGATGAAATTGACTACAGATTGAAGCTATGTGTAACCTGGGTCTTCTCAGGGATCAAAGGCCAAAGGAAAGCAAATATTTTTTTTAAGTGGCTAAAAATAAGAAGTATTAAAAGTCTGAATTATTTTTTATAAGGTGCAAAACAGCTTTTCCTACTTCTTTTTGGATAAGACACCTGTGTTTTCAGTGCTGCCAAACCTACTGATAATAAAGAGATCAATTTACCAATAAATAAACCAAAATCTATCTAGAAAAACATCTCTTTGGAAAAAAAGAGAAGGATGCCCCGCCAGCATCGCTCAGCAGTTGAGCATCGACCTATGAATCAAGAGGTCACAGTTTGATTCTTGGTCTGGCTACATGCCTGGGTTGCAGGCTTTATCCCCGGTGGGGGTCATGCAGGAGGCAGTTAATCAATGATTCTCTCTCATCATTGATCTTTCTATCATTCTACCTATCTCTCCCTCTTCTTTCCTCTCTGAAATCAATAAAAAATATATTTTTAAAAAATAAATAAATAAAAAGGAAGGAGAAAATGGCACCAAATCTGTGATAAAAGCTGTAAAAGTTCATTAGAAAAATAACTTTAAAAAAATCTATGGAGAAATGATTTCAGTGGGTAAAACACAGACTATCGTTTTATTTGTCTTCTGACCCTTTGGCATCACAAAGACAAAGTGTCCCATTTAGGGAAACTATTTGCTTTCTAATCCAAAGGAGCAGAATGCCAATGCAATTTCTTATCTAAAACTTGACAGCTGAAATACACACCAGAGAAAGCAACAACAAATCTCAGCTACCTTGTTATACAGAAGAGAGGAAAAGCTTCAAAATCCACTTTACAGCAGGGCAAAGCACCCTGACCTCCCCACCCCAAGTCCCTTAAATCACATTTACTATTCTATCAGAAGAAAAACCTCTAGGGCAGTGGTTCTCAACCTGTAGGTCGCGACCCCTTTGGGGGTCCATCGACCCCATCACAGGGGTCGCCTAAGACCCTCAGAAAACACAGATATTTACATCACCATTCATAACAGTAGCAAAATTACTGTTAGGAAGTAGCAACGAAAATAATTTTATGGTTGGGGGTCACCACAACATGGGGAACTGTATTAAAGGGTCGCGGCACTAGGAAGGTTGAGAACCACTGCTCTAGGGTGTTTTACACAGTCATGCCCGAGTCCCAGTGTGACTAAGGCACCCTACACGAGTCTTCAGAAACTCAGAGCAGTGGGCACAAGAGGCTTGGGCTATAGAAGAAGGAAGCAGCTGGCTTAGAGGTTGAGAGTCTCATCTGAGTAGCAAGATGAGCGAGGGCTGAGAGAGGGAGCCGAAGGGCAGCTGACCCAGCAGAAGGGTTTGCTTTTTTATTTATTGGTTATGGCTCAAAAAAAAAAGAAGAGGTTGCTGTGAGAGACTGAACCCCGAGTAGGTGAGACAAAGGGTCACCAGGGGAAGCATTCTTTGAAAAAGAAAATTGTTGCCTTCTTCATTTATTTTTCTGAGGCCTTTAAATTCAAAATGGAAGACAAGTGATTCTGTCACTCTCTCTCTCTCTCTCTTTTTCACACTTTTCCCCACCCCTGACTTTGTCTTCTGTTCCTCCCATAAAGAATTGGCCCCACTCAGCTTCATGATAAAGAGACCTTGCACAGGCACTCCTGCTCCGGGCCTCTGAAGGTCAGCGCAGGCCAAACTTCAGCATCGAGGGTATAATGACACCTCTAGAGGATGGGGACTTATCACTTGGGTGCAATAATCTATGAGCCCCTAGTGAGACGTGACAGCCACGTCTCCCCAACCCCCAAAGTGCACATGCAAGCTGCTTTCCTCACTCAGTGCACTGAACAAACTGCGCAGGCCTGCAGTCTGGCCGGCAGCCTTTGCAAAGAGCACACATACCTATTGCTTCCCATCACAACGGCAGATGTCCAGCCCCTGCCGCTGCCTTCCAGGGAAGACGTGCACTTCCTTTGCACACATGCGGAAAGGCAATTCTAGAAAGACCTGCGCTACTCACACATGTAGCAGAGATCCCTCGCCAGGGGTCTGCAGCAGTAAGTCCAGTTTTCAGATCTGAGGCTATCTCTTCTGACATCATTCTCTGGGCTCTTTTTCTCCTCCTCACAGCCCTTCTTTTGGTTGTCATTGTTCAGAAAGAAATGGTATTTTATTTCAGGTTAGAGATTATATTAGTTAGAGTTCTCCAGAGAAACAAAACCAATAGGAGATATATATAGCTAAACAGAGAGATAATATGTAATAATATATTTCTCTATGACAGGGCTTCAAAGCCTGGACTGGGCATCAAATATATAATACACAGTGGTACCTCGAGATATGAGTGCCCTAACATATGAGATTTTTGAGATACGAGCTGTCGAGTGAGCGATTTTTGCTTTGAAATATGAGCAACATTTGAGATAAGAGTAATCGCGCAGATTGGCCGGCTGCACACATCCCACCAGTTTACCGCGACTCGAGCGTCTCATAGTTTCCCACGCCTCAAGGTTAGGGAACGAATTAAACTCATATCTTGAGGTACCACTGTATTTACTTCTTAGAAAGAGTTTAAGGAATTGGCTCATGCAATTATGCAGGTTGGCAAGTTCAGTTTATAGAGCAGGCCAGCAGGCTGGAGACTCAGGGAAGAGCCAATACTGTAGTTCAAGTTCAAAGGTAGCCTAGTCTGGTGGCACAATCCCCTCTTGCTAAAGGAGGTCAGCCTTTTTTGTTCTGTTCAGTCCTTCAGCTGAGTAGATGAGGCCCATCCACATTATGGAAGGCAATCAGCTTTCCTCAAAGTCCACTGATTTAAATAGAAACCTTACCCACAAACACTTTCACAGAAACATCCCAGAATAAGATCTGGCCACATATCCAGGCACCCTGGCCCAGCCAAGTTGACACATAAAATTCACCATCACAAAGGGGAATATGTATTAAGTGTTACAATTTTATTTAGATATGAACCATCAAACTATTTAGCAAGGATATGAGACATGGAGAAGTCAAAAGCACCGAAGAAATTAGATCTGCACACAAACAGAGAAATCCAGACCCAAATGCCGTCTTAAATAATATGGCAACAGAGACGGATGTTTCATGTCCCATGGTATCAGTGGTAGAACTGCAAATACACAGCATACTGTGCATTAAAAAGGAAAAGGCTTTAAAGATCAGTCATTGTACAGATGAGGAGACCAAGGCAAGGTAGAGACTCAAGAAAATCTGAAACCATGGCAGATGGCACAGATGATGCCAAACCAAATGTCACTGGCACCGGAGTGGCCTCTGTGGAATGCTGCTGAACACCTTCCAGCTCTCCTCTGAGCTGAGATAAAAATTACTCTCCGTTGTCTAAACACACAACCCTTGGGCAGCACAGAGACACAGCTCAAGGCTGTGCTGGATGACTGGGCCATCCAGGCTGATCAAAAAGCGGGCCTTTCTGTATCCAAAATACAGAGAATCCAGCTGGGGATAGCGGAGAGTTCCATTACTGCCTTTACTTTAAAAAGATACAGAGAGGTGAGGGTGTGGCCCCCCACCAGGCCAAATGTCAGCAAAGACTGGCCAAGGAGCCTGGGGCTTCCATGCTTTCCAGAGCGATCCTTGATCACGTGTCTCTCGTGGGGCGGGGATAGTCCACTAATAGCAAGTTACTGTCCTTGGCTCTTCAGACCAACGCCAGCAGTGCCCATTCCGTTCACCAGCATTTGCACAGGCCTAGGAAAAGCTATTAAGATTCATGGTCATTATCAAAGGGGCCACGGCAGAACCTAACGTTTGGGAGACAGAAAACTGGCCCAGAAGTGGAGCTGTAACGTCCAGTCACCTGCTGGCATTGCTGCAATCTGATGCCTAAGGAATGAGGATCCAGGGCATCTTTGATGCCCAGTCCAGGCTTTGAAGCCCTGTCAAGACCGCAGGACAAAGGCAGCACTGTTTATGCAAATCTAGAAACAAAAGAAGCTAACATCCGAAGCCATTAAAAGTAACACCGGAAATCCAATACCCAGAGATGATTAGAGGCCCTGCACCAGGATGGAACAGATGCGGTAAAGCAAAGCTGGGCACCGCACCAAAACACACACAGCGGGAAGGAATCCTGCGCGCCGGAGCCTGGACGGATGGTGCCCTTAGAAGGCTGGGTGCACGCAGCAGCTCCCTGAGCCAAGGAGCGGCATCTGGGCGCTGCAGGAAGCAAAACTTGTGCAGCCGCTGCCTCTGCATCTGGCGCACAGGGCCCTTTGTGAGAAGTTTCAGGGGTGTCCCTGCAAGGCCAGCCCTCTGCCTGCCACAGCGCTTGGCAGTTCATCCTGTAGCACCTCGTTCTTGCAGGACGCCACGGTCTGAGTGAACACCTCCGAACACAGTCTCTGTTCCACAGGATGAAATACCACGAGCGTTGAGAAAACGTAAGATTTTATTTTTAGGCCATTCCAAAAAGATCTAGAGTTGGCCTGAGCATCCAGGAAATGTGTCATGCAGTTATGATTCATGAAGATTCCTCCGATACGGTCACAGCCATGGAGGGATGGGGGGTACTAACGTCAGATCGGGGAGGGACCTCAGAGAATGTCTGATCCAGAGGTTCTCAAGCCTGGCTGTGTGTTATTTCTGCCTGGGAAGTTTTCAAGACCTGTCACTTGCCCTAGTCCCACCCCAGAGATTCAGATGTAAATGGTCTAGAGCAGTGGTTCTCAACCTTCCTAAGGCCGCGACCCTTGCATACAGTTCCTCATGTGGTGGTAACCCCCAACCATGAAATTTTGCTATTGTTATGCATCGTGATGTAAATATCTGCATTTTCCGATGGTCTTAGGCGACCCCTGTGAAAGGGTCATCCCAACCCACAGGTTGAGAACCGCTGGTCTAAAGGGTGGGGTCCAGCATAGGATTTGTTTAAAACCTCATCAAGTGATTTTAAATAGCAGCCGCATTGAACATCACAACTCCGGCATGTCTCCCTTATGTTGCAGGAGAGGAAACTGAGGCCCAGGAAGAAGAAGTGGCTTGTTTGAAGTGGCACACATGAGCAATGCCTCCTAGTCTTTCACAAGACAACGTAAGTGACAAAACGATGATATTTGCACACGGGGGCCAAGGCTGCTCTTAGCGAGAAGCAACTCCACGTGTGCAAGCCAGGGCTCACCTTCCTCCCCAGATAACTATTATCTTCTTCATGGGACACATTAAGCTATAGATTGCAGCCCTAACTGGTTTGGCTAAGTGGACAGAGCGTCTGCCTCCTGACTGAAAGGTCCAGGTTTGATTCCAGTCAAGGGCATGTACCTTGGTTGCGGGCACATCTGCAGTAGGATGTGTGCAGGAGGCAGCTGATCGATGTTTCTCTCTCATCGATGTTTCTAACTTTCTATCCCTTTCCCTTCTTCTCTGTTAAAAAAAAATCAATAGGTTGCAGATCACATTTTTGAGAAGAAAAAGGACAAAAAGAAAATAGACACATAAACTTGAGAAGCTTGACTGTGGAATTTTGGATAGACCTGTCACCAAAAGGACATAAGGAAACTAAAGTACAAGTATAGTATAAGCCCTAGCTGGGTTGGCTCCGTGAATAGAATGTTGACCCATAGGCTGAAGGGTCCCGGGTTTGAGTCCAGTCAAGGGTATGTGCAGACTCAATCGCTAGCCCTGGTTGGGGCTTCTATGGGAGGGAACCAATTGATGTGTCGCTCTCACATGGATGTCTCCTCATCCCTTCCACTCTGTAAAAGTCAATGGAAAAATATCCTCGGGTGAGGATTAACAACAACAACAAAAGACCAGTACAAGATTTAGTGACTGAGTTAGGTTCTGTTCCAAGAAGGCTGCCTGTAAGTGAGGTAATAACGCTACTATATCAACTCGGGACATACAATTGCACAGCAGTGACAAATTTGGAACAATCCTTTATGCAACCGACCAGAACAATGAGAATTTCCAAAAATTTATATTTTCATCTCATAACTAAAGAAGACACAAGATGTAGGGACTTTGTAATCCTATCTAATAAAAGAGTAATATGCAAATTGACTATATAGCCACTATACCTACAAGCCATGCCTACCAGCCAATCAGAGTGAGTATGCAAATTAACCCACAGAGAAAGCAGGAGAGAGGCTTGGATTGCCCCTGGTGATGGAGGAAGCCAAGCTTTCCACACACCCTGGCACAGCAGGCCTCTCCTTAAGGCAACAAGGTTTCAGTGGTTGTGAGAGCAGAAGGCTTGGCTCTGCTCCAGGCTATGAAGTCTCAATTGTAGAAGATCAATAAATCCCAGATAACTGGGTCACTGAGGGGCATGGCTGTTCTGCAAACCACCACAGGCCCCTCATTCAGGCCACCCACACCCTAAAGGAACACCCATCCCGATCTGGGACACCCTTCAGGGCAAACCAGCTGGTCCCCACCCATGCACCAGGCCTCAATCTTATCTAATAAAAGAGTAATATGCAGATTGACCATCACTCCAAGATGATGCCCCCCATGTGGTCAAAAGATCCTGCCCCTATGTGGAAACAAGATAGTCACCACAAAATGGCTAGCAGGGGAGGACAGTTGGCAAGGACCAGGCCTGCAAGGGAGGGCAGTTGGGCGTGATCAAGCCTGCAGGGAAGGGCAGTTAGGGGTGACTAGGCTGGCAGAGGAGGGAAGTTGGGGGTGACCGGACCTGCAGGGGAAGGCAGTTAGGGGTGACCAGGCCCACAGGGGAAGGCAATTAGGGGCAAAGAGGCTGGCAGGGAAGCAGTTAGGCATCAATCAGGCTGGCAGGGGAGTGTTTAGGGGGTGATCAGGCTGGCAGGCAGAATCAGTTAGGGGCAATCAGGAAGGCAGGCAAGTGAGCAGTTGGGAGCCAGCAGTCCTGGATTGTGAGAGGGATGTCCAATCCAGGTAGGATCAGGCCTAAATGGGCAGTTGGATATCCCTCAATGGGGCCCCAGATTTGAGAGGGTGCAGGCTGGGTTGAAGGACATGTCCCACCCTGAGCACGAATTTTATGCACCGGGCCTCTAGTATCATGTAATTAAAGCTGAAGTGCCAACTACTAGCCTGAAGTGCAGGCTAATTTAATAGATTCTCCTCCACCCCTCAAATGAGAGCACGGGTTTCATGGCATGCCAAAGAGAAAATCAAAAGTAGAAAAATTAAATACCAGCAACAAAGGGACCAAGATGAGGTCCAAAGTGGTTCAGATGACGACTACTTACTTGAAGGAAATACATGGGTTTGATTTCCCTTCGCTCTATTGAGAGATGTTTATCAATAGCTATCCTTTCTTCTCTAGAACTGAATGCTTAATGAGCTCATGATGTGAGATACACTGAGCAAAGAAAAAGGTTTCAGGGAGTGTCATTTTATACGGACCACTTCATCCAGTGGGCAGATAGGAGCACTTTCTTAAAATTTTTTTTTTTTAAAAAAATAATTATTCTTGGAAGGAGGGAGAACACAAGTGCTTGACTCAATGAAAAATACAAATGATGCCCACGTGGCACAGCCTCTCCTTTATGACCCTGTTCCTTCCTACTTCACTTGATAAGGAAATCCATTGGCCTTCATTCTTCAGTACCTGGAACCTGGAGTAACACTGTGCCAACTTTACAAACTCTGAAAATCCCAGGGCCTATATTTTAGATACATATAGAGCCTTCGGTCCTTGTCCCTTGTTCCTCAGGGGCCTTCTGAGAGCCCACCCTGCAGTTCCCAAACTCAGAGCTCCATCTAGATCATTCGTGTCCACATTTAAGACCAGCTTCCCAGGCCCCTCTCATGGGCCATCTGATTGAATGTGGCTGAAGCGGGGCCCAGAAATCTGTGTAACTAATAAACATCTTAGGTGTTGTGGTACAGTTGGCCCCTGAACCAGCATTTAGTAACCACGAGTTGAAGTCCAGCAGTCTTATACCAAAAGGTGGGTACAACAGTGATGAGAACCAATGTCCATTCATGGCCAACAAACTTGACCAATGTGGAGAGTGAGCTGCTTGTAGGCCATCCCAACTGCTAATTTCAACATGATGACCTGGATTCATCCACATAGACTCTCTGCAGTGGCCAAATGAATAAAGGAACGCACATAACATTTTTTTTAGTCCATTGCTCTAGAAATTCATGGTTTATGGTGCGAAAGAGAGTTTTCTCAGGTGGAAATCAATGTGCCCGGGAAATCATCAACTCTAACAAGACTGAGGAAGGCTAGGGAGGAGATGTGTATTTTTCTAAAACATTTTAGCATGCCGGCTGTTTCCACAAAATCCATCAGAAACACAACTCAGGGTCTGGATGCTCTTCGGCCCCAATCCGTTCCAGCAGACGGAATGTGGGAGCTTCATACACACTTACTGTGCAGCGGCGCGGCCATGACATGAAAAACCCTGATTCTACTTGGCAGCGACTTCCCACTATCTTGGCGGGTCTAAACCATAATCGCCGTGGTGTGTGGAGCCTGGACAGATTATGCGGCTGGCTGGAATCCAAGAAACTAAAAAGCAGCACTGCGGTCCAGCAAGAAACTCCGTGTTGGAAATGCCACAGATCAATTGTCCACAACCACATTTCTCACAGATTGCCCAGGAATTTAATTTCTGCCATTGGTCTCCAGAAAATTCTATCTTTCCCAAGACCCTGAAAAGCAGCAGTTTCTCACTTGACATGATGACATTTAGGGAGAATGTCAAGGTACTTCCATACATTCCCCTTATTCAGAGTCATCTCTCGTCCCGCGAGAATAGGAAGCTTGCTGTAACCAATTGCCCCAACCTCCAAAACATACGCAATCACTCTCAGAGAGAAAAGAAAGAATTCTGCTTCCTTATTGTCTAAAATGGAGGCACTTTAAGTTACCGTCAGGGTGTTCTTTCTTTCAAAAACAATGTATATATTGATTCCAGAGGGGACAGAAAAGGGGGAGAGAGATAGAAACATCAATGATGAGAGAGAATCACTGATCAGCTGCCTTCTGCACATCTCACATTGGGGATGGAGTCCGCAACCTTGGCATGTGTCCTGACCAGGAATCAAACTGTGACCTCCTGGTTCATAGGTTGATACTCAACCATTAAGCCATGCCGGCTGGGCCCTTCATGGTTTCCCTGAGCTTGACAGCTGCTCAGTCTGTTCAGACTGCTAGAACAACACACCAACTAGGTGGCTTATAAACAGCAGAAATTTGTTTCTCATGCAAGTTCTGGACACTAGAAGTCCAAGATCAAAGCACCAGCATGGCCAGGTCAGGTGAAGACCCTCTTCGGCTTGAGGACCTCTCGCTGTGCCCACCTCATGTGGTAGAAAGGTTGAGGGATCTCTCTGGAGCCTCTTTTAAACATTTAGCCCCTTCGGGAAGGTGGAACCCTCTGGCAGACCCCACCTCCTAATACCATCATGTTTGGGGGTTAAGAGTTCAACATATGAATTTGAGGGGAGGGTACACATTCAGACTACAGCAACAGCCAAATTGGAGGAAGATTCATTTAAGGAAACTCCTCTTTCCAGCCTGACACATCCCTTAATAGACTTTGAAGTGATGCAGCCTAGAAGGTCAAGAACTCTTTCAAAACAGCCCATTTATCAATGAAACCCTGAGGTGACCCACAGGTTGAGAACCGCTGCTGTAGAGCCGAAGACCATCGGAAAACACAGATATTTACATTATGATTCATAACAGTAGCAAAATTACAGCTATGAAGTATCCACGAAAATAATTTTATAGTTGGGGGGTCCCCACCGCATGAGGAACTGTATTAAAGGGTCTCAGCATTCGAAAGGTTGAGAACCACTGCTCTAAGGGGTCTTGAAACATTAATCAGAAAACCTGGGGGGAGGGGGATTATTTTGCATTCCATCTGCAGAGGAACAAAATCTCATCAGCTAAACCATCAAGTCAGGGCCAGGGCTCCGCTTGCCAAATTTGATAAACAACTAGAATAACAGAAACCGCCTCCATGACATGAAACGTGTTACAAAGTCATGAGAGCGGCCTTGGCAGGATGTCGTGCAGCGGCTCTTGGGAGCCCGAGTCTGAAATGATTTCTGTACGGTGCTCCCAGAGAGGAAGAGAAATGCCCTCCAGCCAGAGCTAAGGTTTAATTCATGCAAGAGACTTGGCTGACGCCACCGACCACAAACACTGCATTTTCACGGGTCTGAATGGCAGCGAGTCCCAGTGAATGAATTACAGCCGCTCGATTTATATTTCGCAGGGCTTTTCAATGATTACCTCTAACGAGATCCCTTTTTACTTTTATGACCGTGAACACACGGCTTTCCTACCAGAGGAGTGGAGAGCTGAGGGGAAAGAAATAGGATGCCGATCCCCCGACCTCCAGATCTCGCTGGCAACAGGCCAAGCCTGCTGGTTCTGGAACGCAGTTACTACTCGAGTCCTAGGAGCCCAGAGGAGTCCCAGGAGGATGCAAGGATCACACCCCAATGCCAACGGGGGCCAGGCAAGCCACGGCAAAGAGTCAGACCGTGCACACAGGGTGGTCCCCGTGGGCATGTGACGGTCTAAAAAAGCTGCAGGAAACAGCAGCTACTCGGCCCCAACAGTCCTCGCTTGTACAAACGCCATGGTGAGGCAGATGCTGGTCACACGGACATGTTCGGTTTGAGAAAAGTTGTTCAGTTATGTATTTATAATACATACACTTTTTGGATGCATATTACACTTCATAAAAAAGTTTTTTTAAAAAAATGAGCTTAGGACCAAATTTTCTTAGGGCCAGAGATACAGTACAGGAGAGCAGAAGAGAGCCAGGTTCAGAGTCGCTACCTGGAACAGGTATGAGTGTAGGGAGGCTGGCAGAGTTGAACAGAGGTTAACAGAAGTTGTTGTTTTTTAAATCACACTGTTGTTGTTTTTTTTAATCAGGACAGGCCATATAAAATACTCATATTTGGGTTGACATCCATAGGATAGATGTATGTGCACAGAAAGTGTCTAGAAGAATACACAAAAACTGGTAACATTGGTAGCCTCTGGCAGGCGGTATGAAGTAGAAGAGAGGCTTACTTTTTATTATATTCCCATTCATACTGTTTGAATTTTTGTTACGTTACTATTTCATTTTTTTTAATGTCAGGAGGAAACATTCATAAAATACTTAAATGACTATTAAATAAATAAATCCACAGGGACTCTAAGAGATTTACTTTTTTGTTTTTTTTTCCAAATCAGTACTATGTGGTATTCTAACAACATAAATACAATGAAATAAACAAGTCAGTCCTTTGCGAATACAAATGTCAAGACACATGTTTGTAAATTCCCGATGAGTAATAAATATGATTTAAACACATGTTGTGAGAGCTGGTCATAATATGGCACCTAGAGAATGGACTAATAACCTTACTACAGGCTGATCATTTTCTCTGAGGCTTTAACTTTACTGTCTATTGTTATTTGAAGAAACGTGGAGAAACCGGCCTTATAATAGTCCTATTATAGTCCCCATATGAGCCTTATAATGTCCTACTATACTGTGCCACTGACTGAAAGACAGTGCCTCACAGTGATAGGACCCAGGTGTACGTTTAAGGGTTGGAAAAAGGACTGAGGCACACCACCAGCAGCCCTTCTGGTTACAAAGCCTTCCCTGTTCATTCCTCCCACCACCAGATACAGCGCGGGAGAGGGTCACAAGGACCGTGCTTATGTGCCTGGAGTCACAAAGAAACCCGGTGATGGAGTCACCTGGAGAAAGAGCTGAAGACAAGCCTGTAAAGCTGAACCCAGCTGAGGAATGGCATGCTCCTTTATGCTGTGAGCGACACGTGTTCCAAAAGAACACAGCTACACAGGGCTTAGAATCTAAAGATGTGGTGTCTCATCTGAATGCGCATTCCCTGGATAATGTATGAGGTGTCAAATCCTTGAACTGTGCTTTACTTTCCCCATCCATCAGAGGTAATTAACAATACAGATCCAGGACAATTTAGGCATCCTTCCTAACCCTGCAGGCAATCCTCTAGAACAAGAGGATTAGTGACCTGTGTTAGTCGCTTCGGTTTTTACCCAAAGCAAGTATATAATTCAGAGAGCCAACTTTGTATTGAAATTGGGACGGATTGATAATCTCCAAGCATTTGGAAGAAAGTTGAGTTTAGGGGGTCAACCAAATCTAAGGCCACTAATTAAAAAAGCTGAAAACTGGTATTTCCAGTTTTGCCAATATGAACCTAAAATGCTGGAGCCACTCGTGTATGAATAGTGCTGCTTGATTCATTTGCCGCTAACAATACTTGGTACATTTTTTTCTGTTTCTATGTAGCTGTGATCATAGCAAGTGACCTGAATATTTATGGACAACCCACATAGTCTGTCTCATTCTGTTCCTCTGGAATCTACCATAGGAAGAATTCGGTAACTAGAAACGTCTAAGCTAAGTGACAAAATTATCCAGACAGCGGAATGGAACCACTGAGTCCTATGCCATTTAAGTAGAAGGGACCATTCTTGTTTCAAAGAAACACGGACACTCTCATCTTCCCAAATTGAATCAACTGACAGAAGCAAAAACTAGAACTAACTGGTCCTTTCTTGATCTGAAACGGACCATCTGTACTCAGTCTGTGACATTAGCTGCCTGGGTCAGATCCCGGCTCCAACATGCACTAGCCTGGTGAGCTCAGGAAAGTCATTTAAATTCTCTGTGCCTCAGTTTCCTTCTGTGTAAAGCGAGGAGAGTAATGGCACCTCTCACGCAGGGTTGTTGTCAGGAGTAAATCGATTATCAAACAAAAATGTTTAAAATAGCGCATCTTTTTTTTAATGTTAGTTTGCATTATGTTGATCATTTATTATTCAAAAGAAGAAAATAGAGTTCCTTTTGATCATATACACACTAGGTTAGAGGCCCAGTGCACGTCTTCCCAAGGACACTAGCAGGCTCTCCAAAAGACAAAATGAATGTATCTTTTGGTCAAATGTTTTTCCTCGTGCCCCAATCCACTCCTCATGATCATGGAACTTGGCGCTGCTCCCCTTAATCATAGGTTTGGAAGGGGATGAGTTCAGCCTTCTCTCCATGGCTAAGGCCACTGTGCATGGCTCCACCGAATTAAAGAGAAGCCACCAAAGTCCACTGCCACATGTCACCGTGCCTCCTGCTCCCCTCCGTCTCAGCCCAGCAGCGATTCCCACAAACTCAGTGCAGGATGGAATCAGAACACAAGGGCACTTTCCTTAGTTCCTATCACAAAGCTGCGCCAATTTGAAGGAAAACCACTAGCTTGTTGCGGTTTTCAGATCACATGGGAACATGGGACAAATTTTCCTTTTTGCTGGTACAAAGTATCTCTAAAATATAAACTTGCCTTCACTCCACCTAACCTGAATAAGCCTGATGCTGAGATATCTGCACTCATGTTCTGACAGCAACAGTCTTCAGGTCAATGTGTTGATCCTCATCCCACCAGGATGTGCAGTGCAGCCCTGGTCCAAAACTTTAGGTGGGAAAAAAAAAATCCTATAGTAGGAAGTCTGGATGTGATCAGTGAGCCAGGCCTCTCAATTACCTATAGAGGCAAGATGTCTTACCAGGTGCTCTCTGGTCATGGTTAGAGGTCAGGAGATGAATGAGAAGTGGGACTACTTGGAAACTGGCACCTAGACTCTATACTCAACAGGGTTCTATTGTGTAAGGTTCTGGGGGTAGCTCACAGCTATGTTTGACACTGACTGCTTTTGACAGCAGCATGTGCTGGCTTTGCAGAGTGAATACTAACCGGCTTGGCGTCTCTGAGTAGAGTTAGAACAGAAGAGAGTAGAGCAGCGGTTCTCAACCTGTGGGTCTCGACCCCTTTGGGGTCAAATGACCCTTTCACAGGGGTCACCTAAGACTATTGGAAAATACCTATTTCCCATGGTCTTAGGAACCAACACACTGCTCCTCGGTATAGCAAAATGTAGCAATGTAGTTTACTGATGTCATATTAAGACTGTTACCCAGGCTACACCACGATTCAAGACAAAATTTCATTTATTTGTAATTAGAAATAAATATTTCATAATATATAATTACATATTGTTTTTATGATTAATCACTATGCTTTACTTATGTTCAATTTGTAACAATGAAAATACATCCTGCATATCAGATATTTACATTACAGTTCATAACAGTAGCAAAATTACAGTTATGAAGTAGCAACGGAAATAATTTTATGGTTGGGGGTCACCATCACACGAGGAGCTGTCTTAAAGGGTTGTGGCATTAGGAAGGTTGAGAACCACTGGACTAGAGGGAAGCAACTGGCTGAAGCCCCTCAAAGATGTAGCATCCTAAACTTAGGTACCACCTCCTATGTGAGGGTTATATCCCCTAATCTTCCCAGCCAAATACTCCCCAAGGGCCATTCCCAAAGGAAGCAGCTCTGGTGGTACAATGGGATGAGATGGGAGGTTTGCAGTCAGTAGACCTGCCACCCATATTATTTCCCTGACAGTAAACTCTGGTTAATGTCCCAGCGCCTTTTGTTCTTTTGTCTCCCTCTTCCCTCTTTCTGGAAACCTCCTTCCCCACCATCCCAGGTTTTAGTAGATTCCTATTTGTCCTTTAAAATTGAGTTCAAACAAAATATCAACTCCTCAAGAAACCTCCCTGTCCACACATCTGCCTCAATCTGATTTAGAAGTCCTTTGTCACTCCCCTACATTCTATAAATGCCATTCAAACAACCTTACACAGCCCAGTAAAAAAAAAAAAAAAAGAAAGAAAGAAGGAAAAGAGAGAGGGGAGGGGAGAAGAGGGGAGAGGAGGAGAAGGGAGGTGAGGGGAGGGAAATCCTAGCTGGTTTGGCTCAATGGAGAGAGTGTCAGCCTGTGGATTAAAGAGTCCCAGGTTCCCATCCTGGTCGAGGGCACATGCCTCGGTAGCAGGCTCCATCCCCAGTAGGGGGCATGCAAGAGGCAGCTGATCAATGATTCTCATCATTGATTTTTCTGTCTCCCTCTCCCTTCCTCTCTGAAATCAATAAAAAATATATATTAAAAAGAAAAAGAAAAGCAGTATTTGTCTGAAAGGAGCCACATCTAATTCAACTTTTCTCTGCCCAAATGGACTAAATCTGGCATAATACCTGATTCTTACAACACACACACACATAAATTCATTAGGAACATGTGCTTGTGCAACCTCTCTGTGCCTCAGTTTCCTTATCTGTAAAAGGGTATATAATACAGTATATACCTGATGGGTTTTTATGAACCTTAAGCCAGAAAGTGAGTGTAAGGTGCTTAGAAGAACTGTGAGCTCTTAGCATGAAGTGTTTGTGAAGTTAACAAGTAAATGTAAATCAGTTACTTTTAACAGAATGAGTTCTATAAAATACAGGTACTTTTATTTCTTTGCAGAATGACAGGATCAAATAAGATACCATAGCCGATGAAAGTATTTTGAGAGCCATAAAGCACTACTTAAAGCTGCCAATTTTGGTTACTGTTATCTCATCAATGATATAAGGGTTCTAAGCTAGAACTCAAAGAAGAGTTTTAAGTGCCTAATCCATGGGTTTGCCCAAGGCCTTACCCAAGCCTGGGGTTTCTTCCTTAACTTTCCAATACTGGCCGTAAAGGACAAAGTACTTCCATGGACGATGAATGAAAGTAAGGAATATAAAATCCCAAAGATCTATGCAGAACTGGGAAACTACCCACCTAACCAGAACACCAAAGTCAGTAGAACCTGGAGTATTCAGGAACCTAGGAAGTACAACTGTTGTTGGTTAATTCTGATCACATCCTAAAAATCTATGTAATTTAAGAGCCGGAAAGAACTTCCGAAATACTAATTTCAAACTAATGTCTATGGCTCCCAAGAAAGCGTCCCAAAATTATGTATCAAGTTAGGGACAACTCACATTTCCTAATTTGCAGCTGATAGGTCTATGATAGGTTTGCTTCTGGTGTCTTATTCCCACTACTCCCTTCCTAGGGCAGTGTTTAGGGACACACATGGGTTCAAATTCTACCATTTACTAATTCTGAGACTTTGAGTCTTTGAACTGATCCAAGTCTTAGTTTCTCCATTTGTAACACAGGGTCCTGGTATCCCTTCTAAAGAGTAACTACCGTAACGCTCTTTAAAACTAAGCACCGCATAAAGACCACATGGCAAAGCGTCTCTTTGGAAACAGGCATCTAGGAACTGGATAGCTGTGAAATTTTCTTTTGGGATTGAAATGGTTTAAAAAAAATCCTCCTGGTTTAAAACCTGGCTGCACCAGCGTTCCCACTGGCCACAGAGCATGCTCTCCTCCGTGGCAGTGGTCACGTCTAGAGGGCGTATAGTGAAGCAGTGTACAGCACAGTGCGGCACTATACTTGGTGTTTGCTTTCTCACCTCTCACCTCTCCCACCAGGTACCCTCCGGCTGCCAATTCCCGCCGCTGCGTTATCCATCCATCTTTCCTTCTGCCCAACCGCTGCTCCAAGGGTACGTTCTGTCTGCGGACAGCTCCCTTTTATCCGCCTAAAATAGCAACTGCTCCCCCCAGTGAACTGGGGTTTGTCTTCCTCAGGGGAGTCCTCTCGTCCCTCCCTGTACACCCGGCTGCCTATCTCTCCCCAGGCCAGCGTGCACCCCCTTAGTCCACAGGCTCCTTAGCGGCTCACCTGGCCACCAACTTCTGGCCCCCTGATAACCTGCGATTTTCCAACATGGGGGACTGGACCCATTCCTAAAGTTGGACGGACCGGCACCTCCACGCAAGCCCAGGCCCTCCCCACAGCACACCCAGGAAACCAGGCCGCAGCTCCAGGCTAAGGGTTCCAGCATTTGGCTGTTTGCCTCCCTCCTCCAGGGCGCCCCACGAGTCCCAAGAGGATGCTCAGGCAGGGACCGTCTGGAAGCGCTCACAGGAGACGGGACCCACGATACAGGCGGGACCCTCGATACAGGCGTGTGGCGGAGGCACAGCTGTCCCTCCAGGGCTCAAACTCTAAGTCCAGACCCCCTCTTTGCCCCTTCCCAGCCCTGGGGCGCAGGGGTCGGCCCCCAGAAGCCAGGGCGGCGCATGCTTCGCCACCCCAGCCATTCCGGAGCCCCCTGCTCAGCCTCAGTTACCTTCCCAATCGCATCTGGAGCTGGCGGGGGGAGAGGACACTCTTATCCCCATATCCAGGGCGAGGGGTCTGAGGTGGGGAAAGAGGAAACCTCGAGAGCGGAAAGGGGGAGAAGCTAGCGCTATAGTGGGGTGTCCCCAAAATCTTGACCGGGGGCAGGACGAGGCTGCCCGGATTCACACACACCCCCACCAACGGGAGCTCGGAGCGGCTGGTTATGCCCCTGAGCGCCCCTGGCGCACAGGGACCCGCGCGTCCTTTCCCAGCCCGGTCCGCCGGGGACCCGCGCCCGCCGCGAGGGGGTGTGCGCTCCACGCGTCCCGCGGTTCCCCGGTTCCCCGGCGGCGGTGCCCTCGCCCCGCAGCGGCGCACGGCGGCCCCCGCCCCGGTTCCCCGCAGGCGGCCCGGGGCCCGCCGGCTCACCAGATGGCCATCCGGCTCTTGGGGTAGTCCAGCCGCTCCAGGCAGCCCAGGAAGTGCGGCAGCGCGTGCGCCGCGTTGCGGGCCAGCAGGGCCACCAGCACCGTGGGTCGCTGCAGCGGCGACTCGGGGAAAGCCCTCGCCTCCTCCTCGTCGTCCTCCGAGTCCGCCTCGGCGGCGAAGCGCGCCCGGCAGCCGCCGCGGAGCAGAGCCCAGGAGACCAGCAGCAGCGCGCAGGCGAGGCTGGCGGCGGGGCGCGCAGCCATGTTCCGGGCTGGGGCTGGTGGTGGCGGTGCCGCGGCGGCGGGGGACCTGCTGCGAGCGCCGCGCCCGGGGATGCGGCTCGCGGGGCGGGGGGCGCGCGCGCGCTGACACCGACCTCCGCGGCCCCGGACCCTCCCGCCGCCGCCGCTGCTGCACCGCGCAGGCCCTGGCACGGGGGGCGCACCGGGTACCTGCGGCCGCCAGCGCTCGCCCCGGGGCTCAGGCTCTCGCAGACAGACAGACGGCCGCGTCTGGGCGCTGTTTGTCCTCAGTCCCGCGCGGAAAGTTCCTCCAGGCCGGGCTCAGCCTGCACCGCTGAGGTCTGCGGCTTCCCCCAGCGCTGTGAGGTGTGGCCTTGTCTGCCAATGGGCGTGTGTGAGTGTGTGTGTGTGTGTGTGAGTGTGTGTGTGTGTGTGTGTGTGTGTGTGTGTGTGTACACATAACGGTACGACTGCAAGAAAATTTATTCTGCTTTCGCAAACCGCAGCCTGAAGTTCTCCACAGTGATGCAATGTGTCCAGTTTTTCATAATGCACCTATTGACGAAGTGGGTAGAGTTCTCACGTGGAAAGTCACCCAACTAACACTTCATGACCGTGATCGAGGATCCTTTCACTTCCACAAAGGCAGGCTCGGCGTGCATTCGCTTACACGCTCAGTTTCTCCGAAAGTCCATTCTTCGCGGAGTGGACCGCAGATCTGAGTAGACCAGGTTTGAAGACTTGCAGAATTTGACAAACAGATGGGTCCCCTGGAGTGAAAGGACAGGCTATGGGACCTGCTCAGAAGCCTGACTCTACCTGCCAACCCCCTGCGACCCCAGAGTCCCCGGAGAGGGGATTCCATCAGCTGGCTTTCTTCTTCCCTAATAATCTAAACGAACCCAGAGAAGGAAAAGCCATACACTTGGAGGACAGGAGGTAGGAGGGAGAAGGAAGGACACAAGGAGCAGGTAGAAGGGAATTGCAGGACACACTGCTGCAGATAAACAAGTAATGAAATCCCGAGTTCCTCCTTTGTGGGGCTTGGTAGGCTTTGACCAATGGTGTGCAGGGTGGGATGGTACCACCACACATTCATGAACCCCCATCCCGACTTGCCTTCAGGCATGTCCCGCCATTCCTCTTCGTCCTCCTCCTCCTCCTCCTCCTCCTCCTCCTCCTCCTCCTTCACCTCCTCCTTCTCTTACAGCCCAATAGTATTCAGTTGTGTAAAGGTATCACTGCTTTTTTATCCACTCGTCTACTGATGGACACTTGGGCTGTTTCCAGATCTTAGCTGTAAGTATGTGAAGACTTCGCCACTCTACGGTGACCCCCTCGTTCCCTCGGGAGAATCTTCTTCTTCCCTGAACGTCCTTCCTCAGCACCCCTGTCTCTAACTAACATCTCTCCAGCAACACACTCCTGCCTGGCAGGCCCCTATCCACAGAGCCTTTGATCCATCTCCTCCCTTCTAGTCCATGAGTTTTAAAAAAGATTAATGTATGTTTTTATTAGTTGACAGGACTACATATGTCCCTCATTCGTTCCCCCTTGGAAAGCCTCCGTCCAAACCCCACCCACCCCAGGCCTTCACCACACTATGGTCTGTGTCCATGGGCTATGCGCACATGCAAATAGGTTCTTTGGTTAATCTCTTTTGGTCCCTACCACCCTTCTTCCCTCTGAGCTCTGTCAGTCTTTTCTATGCATCCATGTCTCTGGACCTATTTTGTTTGTCAGCTTGTTTTGTTCATTAGATTCTGCATGTAAGTGAGATCATGTGACATTTGTCTTTCTCTGACGGACTTAGTATTTTGCAGAGCACAAGACCTTCCAGGTCCCTCCATGCTCTCACACAGGGTAAGAGATTCTTCTTCTCCTCCTCCTCCTCCCCCTCCTCTCCCCCTTCCTCCCCCGCCTCCTCCTCCTCCTCCTCCTTTACAACCCAATAGTATTCAGTTGTGTAAAGGTATCACAGCTTTTTTATCCACTCATCTACTGATGGGCACTTGGGCTGTTTCCAGATCTTAGCTATTGTAAATTATGCTGCTGTGAACATAGGGGTGCATATATTCTTTCTGACTGGTGTTTTGGGATTCTTAGGATAGATTGCCCAGAAGTGGGATTGCTGGAGTTTTTAAATATATTTTTCTTGATTTCAGAGAAGAAGGGAGAAGGAGAGAGAGATAGAAACATCAATAATGAGAGAGAATCTTTGATTGACTGCCTCATGCACGCCCCCCCGCCCCCACCCCCCTATTGGGGATCAAGCCTGCAACCAGGGCATGTCCACTGACTAGGAATCGAACTGTGACCTCCTTCCTTGTTTACAGGTAGATGCACAACCACTGAGCCACATTGGGTGGATCTGTTTTTAATTTTTGAGAAAACTCCATGCTGTTTTTTTCCATTTAGCTTCACTTTCTACCTAATTTTCAACTGGTTCTCTGTATCCTTTCCCTCAAGATAAAAACTCAAGTCAGTCCTCTCCAGCTTTCCTTTTTTTCCCTTCAATTTGTGTCTCCTTATAACCCTAAACAACCTCTCTGTTCTCTTATGACTTCTGTTTTTCTCGTAAAACATACTACTAAAATAAAAGGCGTTTATTTAATGAGCATCTGGTAGCTGTTTTTACACCTTTGCTTATCCTCCTCTTCCACCACAACACATACCACTTTATTATATTTATTTGTTCACATGATACATCTTAATTATCTATGTATTTCCCTCCCTGGCATCTTGGCGTAGGGTAGACACTAAGTTTATGTTGGAATGAATGAGTGGATACAATTTGATGCATCTAGTCTTCTTAAATGAGATATGCGGATAAAATTTTAAGTTTGTACACATTTGTTTGAAATGGAAAAACATTTCTCTTTCATACACTAAAAATTCACATTACCATTCAAAGTTTGTTTTTCCTTTTGAGACTCTAACTGAATTAATATGTCTCTGCCTAGACAATAGAGACTTTTTTTGGTGGGAGTAAAGTGGTCTGGCTCAGACATCAAGATGGGAAATCAGTAGAGCAAGTGCCAGATTACATAGAATTTGATCACACCAGTACACTCAGGGGGATTTTACTGTTGTTACTTACCTAGCTTTTTCCCTAACTTTGACTCTCTAATATACTGAACTACTAAAGCAGTTATAAAAGGAGAAATCCTACAATCTGTCTAAAACTGAAACTCTAACCTGTTCTCTGTGGATTTCACTGTAGATTGCCACAATAGTCATTTTGAGTCTAGGATTTCAAATACTAGGTTGTATTTGTATTCCTAAATACTTTCTTTCTTGGCTATTCCCAAGTATCAAGACTTATTTATAAGTCTTCCATTGCTTAATATGGAAGTTAAGAGACACTCTGTTTCATTTTTCAACTCCTTTTAATAGAGAGTCAGAAGCATTTAATATGCATGCTTAAATATATCATGCTTTGTTGGTAAAAGAATATCATCTATTTGCCGAAAAGTACCATTAGTCTGTTGTTTTTTCAGTTTACAGTTCTTTCTACGTCCTTCTGGGATTGCCCAACCCGCCACCCTTTTTTTTTTTTCTTAAACTTAAGCTGAAAATCTTCCCCTGAAGATGGCTGAGCTGTGTTCACATAGTACCTACATTTGATTGGATCTCCTTACTAATTTATAAAATTTCCCCTCAATTCACATTAGGAACAAAATACCCTTAATGAGCTGATTGGGATCTTTAGAGGTCAGAGAGAAACATTTATTCCCTTCTAATTATTTGAATTAACATCAATGTCAGTGCTTCAAAGAGCCTACTAATTCCAGTGCCATTTGCTTCGTTAGGGCTTAGCAGCTGCTTTGTGGAGACAAAGGTTAATGATGATTCAATGCAATACTTTCTAGGAAAACATATGAATCTTCATGTGTGGTTTTACATCACATTCAGGAATAGATGCACTCTTATCTCTGCATGTAATATACTGCATTTCTTTTGACACATTTAAAATTACATCTGACTTTCAACAGTTTAATTTCAGAGTGAAAGTGGTTGTGTTTATTGTATGTGATGGTCATTTAGCAATTTACCTGCAAATTTATTTAATCAAATTTGGGGAAGTTTTTTTTCTTCAAAAATTTTCTTGCCACATTTCCCTTATTTTCTCCATCTGGTATTCTACTTATATTTATTTTGGGTTGTTAGATATTGTGTACTAGCCTGCGTTTATTCTTTTTTAAATAATTTTCTCTGTGTTGTTCACTTTGGATGATTTCTATTGCTCTACCTTCAAGTTCACTTTGCTCCCCTTTGTAATTTGGCTGTTAAATCCATCCAGTGAAATTTTTTTATTTCTGAAATTTTAATTTTCTGTTCCAGAATTCGTTTTTTTTTCTTTTTCTCTGCTGAATTCTATTATTTTTCCCTGAGATTTTCATTCACTGAAAACACGTTTTATTTTTAGTTCATTTTAGGATAGTTATAATAATTAATTTCAAATCCTTACCTGTCATTTTCAACATCTGATTCATCTCAGGGGTTGGACTCTAGAAAATGTGGTCCATTTTCTTTATTTTTATATGTCAGTGATTTTGAATCATATCTTGGACTTTATGAGTGATAAATTGTGGAGGTTTTGGATTCCATTGTTTTTCTGTGATGAATGTTATTTCCTATGTATTGGGTAGATGATTTTCTTGACTGGATTAGAACTACAAACTCTGTTTCTTGGGGACAGCTCTGGTCAGTTCAGATCATCTGTTTTTTAACTGAACTGCTGTGATTCTGTTTCGCGTGGTTCCGGATCTAGCAGAAACCTGAGCAGAGAGAGTTTGGGGTTACCCTCTTTGGTTCTTCCCTTCTGGGATTTCCTCGTTTCTTATGCGTTCAAATCTCCTGCCTTCGTTGTTCTGGCTCCCCAGATTAGAAAACCGGAGAAGTTTTACACGTGAACCATGTGCGGTTTTACATCACACTCAGGAATAGATGCACTCTTATCTCTTCATGTAATATACTGCATTTCTTTTGACACATTTAAAATTGCATCTGACTTTCAACAGTTTAATTTCAGGGTGGAAGTGGTTGTGTTTATTTTATGTGATGGTCATTTAGCAATTTAGCCTGCTTCCTGGACTGCGCTTAGCCTTCACCTAAGTGCCAAGGAAAGGGGAACTTTCTGGTATAGCTCCTCATCAGCCCACTTCCAAGCAAGCTGCCCTTCCCACCAGAGGCAGCTGCTTCTGTTTGCATTCCGGTGTATTCAGGTGGTTGCCTTTTGTATGATGTCCAAGTTTTACAGATGTTTTCTGCTGGGGGAGAGTCGAGTAGGACCTTTGTCATATTTGGACTCAGAGGTTCTATCGCTGCCAGGGACTTTCAATCTTGAGAGAGTCAATTCTTGCCTAGGTCAATGCAATATCCTCCTAACCATTCCCTGTGTCTACCCTTGCCCCCTAAGGTCTATTCTCAACACATCAGCCAGACAGATATTATTAAACCTTAAGAGCAACTCCCAGTGTCTCCCCATTTCACTCAGAGTAAACCCATAAATGCTTACAATGCCCACCCCGCCTGTTTGGGAAACTCATCCTTGGTCACATGTCTGTGCTCTTTGCATCTGACTTTCCTGATCACTCATTCAACAAATCCTGTTTACTCTCGCTCCTCTAATCCCCCCCAAAAAGTTGAATCCACCCTAAACATATGGTTCTTGGTACTCTAGCTTTTCTCTTTCCACTTCTTCTATAAGATTTCACCCACTTCCACACTTTAAGCTTACATGACACTGAATGAGGCTTTTCCTGTTCCCAGGAGCTGGAGACCTGGACCCCATGCTGCAGGCAAAGAGGCCTTATATGTATGTAGTCCCTACTTTCTCAACAGAGCTGCAAACAGCCCTGGCGTACGCAACTTCTTCACTCTAGTATCTGCCCAGATTCGAACAAACGCAGAGCAAAACTAGGGAGCCTCCGTGCAGGTCCCAGCCTCCTTTGTTAGAAGGCGGGGCTGATCTAGCTTCGCTCCCGTTATGGAGCCCTACAGCGTGGAGGCAGCGGGCGGCCGGGAGGCGGAACCCTCGTGCGCGCGTCCCTGCTTCCGGCCGGGCGCGGGCGCGGTGCACCGCTGGCGCGCATCACTGCCCGGCATGGAGGAGCGCGGCGACCCCGAGCCCTCCCCGGGCTGCAGTGGCCAGGACGCGGGCGGTGCTCCCGGCGGCGGCGGCGGCGGCGGGGCTTATCCATGGGCCCCGGAGGACGCCTGGATGGGCAGCCACCCAAAGGTCAGGAGGCGCGAAAGGAGCGGGGCGCCGGTCCAGGCCCCCAGCCCAGGCGGAACCCCCCCAGGCCGCGCTCCCCTCCGCACCCTCCGCCCCTGCCGGGCCGCATCGCCGAGTCCATGCACGACCCTCACGGAGGGGGACCCGCGTGCACACTGCCAACCGCAGCAATTCTGTTTTCATTGTTTTGTTTTGTTTTGTTTTCATTTGTTTAAATGAGTTGAACTCCTGACACTAACCTCCACCCTCGCCCCACTTTGCCTTTCCAAACCGGAGGTGTAGGCAGCAAACCGGCCCCTCCCACGCCGGACGCCAACGCTGGCCGCTCCCCTGGAGATGCTCTCATTGAATCTCCCACCAAAACTGGTCTGTGGGCGGTAGTTAAGCCTCGGGAGTCGGTCCTGGTGAAGGTGGAGGCGCGAGGTCTTGTGCCCAGAGCGTGCGTCTTGATTTTGCCCACACAGAGCAGCTTCCTACATTTTCCCAAAAATTTCTTGCAAAGTTGAATAGGTTCTTCCCCCAAAGCAGAACTAACTGCTCGCTCCGTGGCTGTATTTTTTCAGTGTAGCAGTGAGGAGGAGAGAGATGATTCCTTGCTTCTGCTTGGCCACTTGCTGCCTTGCACCAGTAATGCCCCAAGCAGTGCGTAAAGGCAGTGGAGGTTGGCAAGGAAGGCTGCGGGGAAAGAATCTCAGGGACTGAGCTAGTAGCTGGTAGAATTGCAGTCTTCTGCTGAATGTCAGTATTTTATCAGTAATCATCTAAAAACAGTCAAGAGCCTGGCCCCTGTGGCTCAGTGGTTGAGTGTTGACGACTTGTGAACCGGGAGGTCATGGTTCCATTCCCAGGCAAGGCCCGTGCCTCGGTTTTGGGGCTCCATCCCCAGGGTGGGGTGTGCAAGAGGCAGCTCATCAATGATTCTCCGGTCATTGATGTTTCTCTCCCTCTCTCTCTGTCTCTCCCTTTTCCTTCCTCTCTGAAATCAATAAAAAAATATTTTTAAAACAATAAAAAAACAGTCAAGAAAAGAAAAATTTTGAAGATAAAAGTCTGAAGCGTTAACCCCTTCTCATGTTGCCTTGTTTAATTTTTACCCTGCTGCTCTGTTCCCTTATTCCCCTTCAAGGTGAGAAAAACAAATGCTAACATGGAGATGTTATTCAGAGCCCCAAAAAAGAAACACCATGACACAGAGAGAGGCAGTGCAGTGATTAGGAGCATGAACACAAAGACACATCGCCTGAGTTTGAATCCTGGTTCTGACACCAGCTTTGTGATTTGGGGCAAATTGTTTAATCTCATTGCACTTAGGTTTTCTCATCTGTAAAATAGGGGTAATAAGGGTACTTATAGGATTAAATCAGTTACTATTTTGAAAGTACTTGACATGTAGTTAAGTAAGCACTAAATAAGTATTTAAAAAGTGAAACGTCCGGTAACAAGTTTTAAAAAGCTCCTTTAGATTTGGTGGTGCTACTCAGTTTTTATACTTGCAGATTTTTTTTCTCTCTTTGAAGTTAATGGCTGTATAGGCCCTAGCCTTCACCATCAAATCTTCCCTTGCATTTTTTTCTTCTTGAAGGGTCTGATTGATTTTTTTTTTTAAAGAAAGGAAAGATACCGAGTGTTTGATTTTTCTACTTCTGCCTTTTTATTATTCAATTTGAAAGATGACTTAGGTCCATCTAGTAACATGGTATCATATTTATTGTCCTCAAACACCACATTCATACTCTCCTGCTTAGAAGTCTTCAGTGTTTCCTTATGGGTAAAATTCAAACTTTCAGCTGGGCCATCCGGTCCTTGCAACCTGGTTCCCAGTTACTGTTTCAGTGCTGTGTTCCAGCACATTTAAGGTTTGAGAAGGACAACTAATAACACCCCTGCTCTCCTGTACCTGTATACTTAATGATGAAGCCAAAAGGAGAAGGTGATATCAGATATGCACCCATGCAGGTCTGGGATCCCTCACTTGTGCATTAGACTTGCTTACCTGTCTAGTCACTGACGTAGTTGGGGAACCTCAAGCTTCCCCTGCAGGAGGAGACCCCTGAAGGATGTCCCCACAGTGTTGACCAGTAAGTCTGAAAGCAGCAGCAGCTTGCTTGGTCCTTTCTTTAAAATCTAGCATTTAAATAACTCGCTGCTCTTGAGTGAGAAGGAGAGAGAAGCCAGGAGTGGTATTCTACTAGACTTTCTCCACATGCAAGTAAGAGGCTCCCAATTCATGCCCCAACAAAATTCTTATTAAAAAATGTCTACTCCTGGCAGATAGGTTTCTTTATAGGCCCTTGAATAGGTGTGGCTTATTCCCACCTTTGTGTGATACTGTTGCACTACCTTTTCAGTTTAGTCAAATCATACATGTCCTTCGGGGCCCAACTCCTCTCTCATATAACATTAACCAACCAGTTCACCGGAGGATAGCTCCTCTGACCTGTTGTGTCATGGTTCTTTAATTCCACTCACTTGTTTTTTAACCACTTCCTGTCATGTATTGTTATTCACTTAACAGTTGCAGGTGTGCAATGTGTTTACCCTAAGAATTGCAGGTTTTTTAGAGGCAGGGATCAGGTTTTACATTGCCTTATAACTCCCACTCTACCTAGAATTGAGTTTGATACTTTCTACATATTTAATAAATAGTTGGTTGAGTGAAATAAAATATTAAAAGATTCTTCCTTCTCTAATAATTACATTTTGATTTTCAGTATTTAGAAATGATGGAATTAGATATAGGAGATGCTACTCAAGTTTACATAGCGTTCTTGGTTTACCTGGACCTCATGGAGAGTAAGTTTTTATTTATATTGCTTTATTATTGGGGCCATGGTGGAGGGTTGGGGAATTGGATTTGGATATTGAATTATTGACATTATAATAAGCCATTGTTGATGCATTTGTTGTTATCCATTTTACAATTTCTTCATTTATAGTGGGAATTACTTGGTAACAAAAGAGAAGATAAATAAAAATGTAAAGAGAAGATAGTGTTAAACTAATGTTGCTCAGCTGAATATTAGAATTTTTATCTTTGATTTTTGATAAACATTATCCATTTATTGATGCTCTTTCAGGTAAAAGTTGGCATGAAGTAAACTGTGTGGGATTGCCAGACCTCCAGCTCATCTGCCTGGTTGGTACTGAGATAGAAGGAGAAGGGCTACAGACTGTGGTGCCTACATCCATCAATGCTTCCCTCAGCCATAACAGGTGGGCATGAAATTTGTGCACATTAAAAGGGGATTAATTAGAGGAAATAACCTAATATTGCTATTTGCCCTTTCTCTATAATAGAAGTGTCAGAGATCAAAGAAAATTAGTACAATGTATATGAAAACCTTCCTCCTGTCAGAGTCTGGGGCACACCACAGGACCCAGAGTCAAGTCCCTGCCCATCCACATGCATCTCAAAATTGCATGAGACCCAGACCTGGCCACCCTGCCCCCCCTGCCATTGGGCTAGATCCAGACCAAGCCATTCCCACCCTCATCAAGCACTGCCAGGAAGGGGGCATAGCCTCAGGTCCCCTGGCCCGGTGCCAGGATGGGGATGTGGCCTGAGATCCCCCAGCCCAGACTGGGGCGGGGAGCGTGCTTGAGGTCTTCCATTAAGCCCCACCAGGTCAGGGACATGGCCTGAGATCCCCTGTCAAGCCCTATGGTGGCAGGGGAGGGCGTAACCTCAGATCCTTGCTGATTGCTTGTTAAGGCTGCTTATAGGAACTTGGCCTCAGCTGTGGATGCACAAATGTTTGTGATGGAGTGATGGTCAATTAGCATATTCCCTCTTTATTAGGATATTTGCATTGGCTTATTATTTCCATTATTTATTTTATGGTGTATGTGTATTTGCAAACTCCTTAAAAGGTAGCAATTCTAGGTAACATCTGATGTCATATCTTTCTGGATTTCTAAGCTGGCCTACACAGTTTTTGTATCCATTTCCCACTTAGTTTTCCAGGCTTTGGACCTGGTGATCTTATTTACATAGTTTTGGCAAGAGTGCAGACAATTCCATTACAGAGTGAATCTATATTGCAGTGGCAGTGAGTGATTGCACTATTCTGAGCAAAAGTAGTTGTAACTGATATTTTCTTATACATAATATATGTTCAAAAACACTTTGGCATATTTTCAATATCCCAAGAAGGTCTTTCAAGAAAAAGTTGGTGTGAAGTAAAACGAGTGGGATTACCACATTCCCCAGCTTATCTGCCTTGTCAGTACTGAGATAGGAGAAGGGTTACAGACTATGGTATCTACACTCATCAGTGCTTGTGAAAATATTGATTGAATACTAATTGCTGATTTCTAGGAGGAAAATAGAATTTGTAAAGTACCCACATCTGATTATCTAGTGGGAAAATTATGCCAATGGAGTATGAGGTTGTTTTGGTTTCTCAAACGACAGGACACATCTTTTTCTCTCATCTAAAACTATTACTTAGCGCAACCAGTGTGTTTCAGTGGTTGAGTGTCGACCTATGAACCAGGAAGTCACAGTTGAACAATTCCGTTCCTGGTAGGGGCACATGCCCGGGTTGCAGGCTCGATCCCAGTAGAGGGCATGCAGGAGGCAGCTAATGGATATTCTCTCATCATTGATGTTTCTATCTCTCCCTTTCCCTTCTTCTCTGAAATCAATAAAATATATATTTTTTAAAAATAAAAATACTACTGAATGCTAATGTAAAATAATTTTAGCTCATATTTTAAAATACTATATTAGGTTATATATTTGGATTATTTATGCACATAGAAAATACTCTATAGATTGTTTCTTATTAAAGTGAATCTGAGAATCCATGTAGCAATTTTGGTAAATGACTGTAGAGGTTATGAATACTCTGATTTCCCCAGAAATGGTATAAAATCATATTAATAATTTGATTAATGGTATAAAATCATATTAATAATTTGATTAATGGGATAAAATCATATTAATAATTTCAAAAAGGTCAGAGAGCTCTGCTAAGTTTAAAGATGAGATAGCCATAAGAATCCTAAGGAAAGCCAGGGGTCTTTTTCAGTGCTAAGATAGCAACTGAAGCCACATTAATATTCAGAGGGCTTGATGAGGTTCTTCTGGACCACTTTGCCTCTCCCTTCCTCTCTGAAATCAATAAAAATTAAAAAAATAAAAAGCCAAGAGAAGTGTTTTGTAAATTACAAAATTCAGAGACAGTTAATATATTATTTTTGAAATGATCTGTAAATCTCTCTCTCTTTTTTTTGCTTAGTAACACCAATGAATTATTCATCCTGTTAAAACTGACTGGATTATAAAGGGCTCTTTCACTCTGGTGCCAGCAAAGGATAATGGATAGCTTATGTGAGGGTGGAGCCTCTCCAGTGACCACTTTATCCTCCAACCCCACAAATTAGTGGCATTTCTCTTGATTTCTGGAGATAAATGGGTGCTCTCAGCCATTTTATCTGAGAGAAAACTTTTCCAAGTGTACTGTTTCTTAGCATCTTCCTATTTGAATATTATTGTAGAAATTTAGAAAAATGCTTCAAAATGCCATATACCAAATTGGTCATTTGCTAATTCAGCAGCCATTAGCAAAGAACTTTTGTCATTTGGTTTGATCAGGACTCTTGGCCATAGTATTGTAACTAAGTGGCCCTCCTTTATAACACTTATCACATTTATTGCTACTCAATATGTTATATATTTAGTTTTCTTTGATTGTTTACTATCTTCCTTCCCCTTTTAGAAAATAACCTCCATGAAAGCAGGAATTTTGTTCTGCTCATGGCTGTTTCCGCAGTGCATAGCCTGGCACCTGGTACTTGGTATTAAAACCAGTGTTTGTTGAATGACTGAATAAGCTTTCTGAGACCACTAAGTTCCTGCAGTGGAGATTTGCTAAATAAAATCTTAAAGAACATAGAATATGCTCAAGCAACCTTCCAAGAGTTTCTAAAAGTTAGAATGTCTGCAAAATCTATTTGCTTCCAGATTTAGCACTACTTTCACACTTTATGCTGTAACTGTAATACACATCTGAGGATAGAGACCAATCACAATGCCTCCTTACCTTTTAGTGAAACTCTTTTTCATCATCTCCACCCCACTACCTTTAACCCCTTCTTTTTCCTTAGTGTCCTGGGAAAAAGGACTTATTAATGGTGGAGTGAAGGGTTACTAGAACTGAGTTTCTTCTTTAGAACATTTAAAAAAATTTAATCGATATATAACATATTAGTTGCAGGTATAAAATAGTGTCATTATTTGTATACATTGCAAAATGATCAACACAATAAGCCTAGTTAACATCATTACCTTAAATAATTACAAAAAAGGGTTTTTTGTGATAAGAACTTTTAATACTCAGCAACTTTCAATTATGCACTATAGTATTAACTATATTTAGAATGTCTTAAAAGATGTTCTTAATTATGAGATTTAATCCTGAAATGCTTCTATATATGTGTATATAATTTTTTTATTGTTTAAAATATTACATATGTCTCCTTTGTCTCCCATTGACCACTCCTGGCCATTCCCCCCACCCTTCACCCCCAGGACAATGCTACAATATTTTTGAAGTATACTCTGTTATTCCCATGTAATTGAAAAATATTTCTACTCTTCAAAAGTATGTTCTTTATTACAAATTCATTTAATGACTATTACTTTATGTGAGGCCTAAAGTTTAATAACTGGTAAAATGATTTCTGTCATTTGACTTCCCTGCATATCTGATGTGTGTCTTCACACTACCTCTGTTGGGAATCTGTTAATGGTGAACCCCCAATTCTGGCAGCTTCTTTTAACAGACACAGTATTTTTTCTTTTACCCTCCACACACACACACATGCACACGCACACGCACACACACACATACGCACACACACGCACACGCACATGCACAAAAGCTTGCCATTAATATTAGCAGAGAGGCTTCCCACTGGGGTGGATAGTCACACAGGCACCTGATTGTTCAGTAACCCCGCCACCATGGGATTTTAGCCCCCTTTCTTTTTTACCAGGCAGTCCTTGGCATGATTCCCAAGGAGGTGGTCTGTTATCCTTGAACTTTTCTTCAGGATTGAGCCTGTGGATGAATACAGCTTCTTGGGCACCTTGGGCACTAATTTAAGTTTGCATTGTGTTCCAGAGTTAGATTGTGGAGTGTCGTCCTAAAGTATCATAATGAGGCAGATTAAGGAGTTAATGCCTTTCATTGATGAGGCTACGACATGTGCCAGTTTGGCCACATTGAAGAGGACAGAGGATAGCGCTTTCTGTGGGTTGAAATGAATAATGCATTCTGTTTCAACAACCTTTGAAGTTAAAAGTAATAAGTAATGTTGCCTTCAACTTTCTGTCCTCTGTGTAAATCTCTGGAGATCACTTAGTCTCTATTGGAGGATCTTACAGAAAGATGAGTGCCAAGATTTCTGGAAGCCATTTATTTAGTTGGAGGAAGGGCAGTAGTCAATGGTGTTGCCTGTCTGTTTGCCTCAGACTTGTTTTCAAGTTTAGTAAACTTTGGGATCACTCTGTGTACAGTATGCTGAGCTCCCCTCTGAACAGTTATGAGGACATCATAACTGTTATTGTTTGCAACAGTTAGTTATGAGAACATAATTGTTGCAAGCAGTAACTGTTTGTTACCTTGAACAACAATTACAATTATTATTGACATCTATTCAAGTGGGGTTTTCCCTTGAGATATAATTAACTAAAAAATATGAACTTCTCATTATATAAGTTATGTTTTTCATATGTGGATTTATATAAAATATGAACTATAAGCAATTTTGTTATCCCAATTATTATTTTAGATTTGTGTGGTGAAACATCTTTACAATACATTTTAAGGAACTAAGCCTTTAAAAAATATGCCTGTGAGGAAACTTTACTCTATGGTTTCTAGATCATGATTTCAAACTGTAATTTCCTTCTTCCTTCCCATACAACCAAACAGGATAAACAGCTTAGAGATGGGAACTTCCACTTCATTTTTAACAGTGATTCCCCTCAGCTCGGAAGACAAACCAGGCTTTACAACTCTGAGCTAATTTTCAGATGTTAGGGTTTCCCACGTGGGTGTTCTGAGTAAGTCAGAAAATGTTTTGCTGTTTATATCAAAGAACTATGAAAACAAATATGAATGAGATGGAAATTTCTATTCTAAATTTCAATATATGGGCTAGAATTTCCACACAGTTTACCTTACAAAACACATATACATACATTCTGATTTAAGTATCATATCTTTAGAAACGGAAGATATGTAACAGTTTTCTTAATAGGTTTTTTCCCCTTCCATCTGTGTCCCATCCTCGTCATACTCTGCCAGTTAGGGATGTTTAAAGAAACTTATTTTTAACTTGTGTGTACTGCAGTGTCTTAGGACTGTATTTTCCATCAGTGCTAAGTATTGTGCTTGCTAGTTAATATCTATGGTTGCTTCATCTGAGTATCTCTAAAAAAAAATTCTGAATCTAATTGATGTTCATGTAATTTAACATAGTTAGAAATTACTTTTTAAGGAGGGTGTGGAAAAAAACATGTCCCAATTTTCAAGGTAGCAAAGCTGGTATAGGTACCATATAGTAATACTTGTACTTGCTGACTACTTGACAGTTTGCAAAGCTTTTTCATGTATGCCACCTCAGTAGTCCTATGTGTAGATGTACAGGTATATTGTCTTCATGTTACAGCATCATTTCTTGAAAAGCTTTGACCCTCAAAATGAGTACAACCCAGTGGGAAACAGACCCTGAGCTGTATAAATACAAAGGTAGGGCTACACAGGGTACCTCTGTAGGGTAAGACATGTAACTTTGCCTAGAAGGTGGGGAAAGGTGACAGGAAAGACTTGAGAGAAGATGGTGCTTTGCTTTGTTGACTCGTGGAAAGGAATTAAAATTCTGCCAGGTAGACATATTTTATTTACCTAGTGAGTTATACTTGACAATTGGAGTGTTGCTATATTGCTGATTTTCCTCTTTCAGGGTCATTTTAGAAACGGTTTGAATATGAGGAAACAAACTTAGAAACTTACCCTCTCATCTCCCTTCATGCCTTTGTAAACTTAAATGATAGGTAGCAGGTAAGCAGCCTTTTGTGACTGATGTTCTAACAAACCAGTTAGAACTTCAGCTTTTTCAGAAGTTTACTGCTGTTTTAAATCACTTAAAATCTCCAGTCTTTACTAGAGATTTTTAAAAAAGCATTATAATTATTACTAGATGCCCGATGTATGAAGAATCGTGAGAAAATGGGCCTTCCTTCCCCTGACTGTCGGTACCACCTTTGCTCTGGTCCGGAGCCGCATTTTGGCCTTTGCTCCTGCCCAGAGCTGCCTTTCTGCCTTCCCATGCTGCCCAGAGGCCCAGAGCTGCTGGGGGTGTGTGGAATGCCTGTGTTGTTGCCATGACGACTATGCAAGTGTCCCAGCCCTGGCTGGTTGGTGCCTGTGTATGCAAATTAACCTACAATCTTTGTCAGGTTAATTTGCATAATCACTCCTGATTGGCTGTAGGTGTCGTGACAGTATAGTCAATTTGCATCTTTCTCTTTGTAGATAGCAAGATTATTTCACAGCAGAGACTTTTTTTAAGATTTTTTTTGTAGTTTCAATAGCTAATAGGATGGGGAAGAGTGACCGTAAAAATCCTTCCCTACAGGATTTTCTGTGTGAGTAGAAATTTCTATGGGAAGTAGAACTTAAGGGGGCAAATTATTCTTTTACCAAATATAATACAGTGTTTAGCTATTAATATGCTAGTAAATCTTTTTTCCAATCTCTGGAGACTTAGCTTAGTGAAAAAACAACTGATCATTTTTTATTTGCCTTTTAAAGAAAGCACCTTTGGAGGTTACAGTTACTGAATTGTTGAGTATGTGCTTTTTTAGTAGATAATAAGGATTTTCTGTTGGCGATAAACAAAAGATAATAAGTGCTTTGAATACCTAAATATCAGATTTGATAAATCATCTTCTACAGCAAGCAAACTGAAATAAGTTATAACATTGATAGCTTGATATATAATGTTATCCCCAAAAGTTTTATTTCTCTATTTTTCTCTTGGCTTTTATGAAGTATCAGAACACATATTGAGAATCATAAAAGTATGTATATTCAGATCTAATAATTCTGATACTTGGAAAGACCCAACAAATATTTAAAAAGAAACAATGATCTTCACAGCTTATTTTTATTAGCACCTTCACCCCACAAAACCTGAAAGAACTTTATAGCAATAAGGGCATGATTGGGAAAATTATGAGTCAATAAAAAATTACATATCCATTTAAAAGTAGTAATTATCAACACACCAAGGGAAATATTTATTATAGTCTGTTTTTAAAAAACAAGCCTCAGTACAAAATTATTTCACTCGTAAGAGGAAAATTGGAAAATGAACACTCACGATCCTTAGTTCAGATGCACTAAACACTCACTTTTGGATTCCTGTTTGGTAGGTTCCTAAATATAGTTTGACTTTCAGGTCTGATGATCAGGAGAGATGGGCGAATGAAAAAGAGAAGAGTTGAAAGTCCGGATAACCCTTCCCTGCAGGATTTTCTGTTTGAGAAGACAACTTTAAATGTTTATATTTGAGCCTTCAGACATTTCCCGAGTCAGCATTATAGCTGTAATGTGATTATTGCCTGCCTCTTGCCCAAGATTTTATAGTATTTGATCTTATTAATGAGTGACTGTGAATCCTAAATGCATTGTGGCTTGCTTTTCAGGATAAGGGAGATCTTGAAGGCATCTCGAAAATTGCAAGGTGATCCAGATTTGCCCATGTCTTTTACCTTGGCGATAGTGGAGTCTGATTCCACAATAGTCTATTACAAACTTACTGATGGATTTATGCTGCCAGATCCTCAGGTCAGTTTCACAGTAAACAGTGAAAAAAAATAGAAAAATTATGACATAATTTTAATTGTGAATCAAGCCTTTCACAGAACTGCCTCTTCCTTTGCACTATGAAAAATCCTTAAAAATAATTGCTTTATTTTCATACCTGCTATATTTTGTTCATAGTGACAAGTTCTTGGTTTTTGTAAGAATGATTTTCTTTTTCTATAGAGAATTTAATGGTTTCCCAGAGTACTTCATGAAGTTATAGTGCATTTTATTACTTGATAAATAACTGAGATGTAAAGTAAAGGCTAATGATAGCTTTAACCAAAAGAACACTTCTTTATGATATGCTAAATTGGTGGACATTTTGACAGGAATACTTTAATAAAATAAATGTGTTACCGATGATATCTTTACATACTTGTTGGCATAATTAGAATAATTACATTAAATATCTTTCTAGTTTTACCTTTAAATTATGTTATTGGAGCAAAGGTCCATCCTGATCTTTGTTTTTTATGTTGCAGAATATTTCCCTTAGAAGATGACACCTATACTTCCTGGTGCTTACTTTATTCATACAAGATTGGACTTGAGACCCCTCAACCTGCTTACTCTTTCATCTCAGAGACAGTCAGGATTGACTTAGCTGGTCCCATTCCATACATGTTTTTCTGAAGTAGAAAAATTCCCCAGGTAGAGAATTTTTTGTTATTGTTAAAAAATATGGGGTAGTTGTTCTAAAACTTTATCTGAGACAGCTTAATTACAGTTGTATACAAGTTTATGCCTAGGATGTTATAAGAGTGCTATCCTCCACTCTTAGCTGCCTCATCGTTCACTGCTGTTACTGCCAGCTTCTCATCGAGACTGCCACCCTTTCCCTAATTCAACCCTCTCAGTGCCTTTGGCCACTGCCGATAGCTTGGAATACCTTTCATATACACCTTGATACCTGGAGAGTTTACTTTAGTCTGCTTTTTTTTTTGTAAAGAATATATTTTATTGATTTGTTACCAAGAGGAAGGAAGAAGGATAGACAGTTAGAAACATCAATGGGAGGGAAACATCCATCAGCTGCCTCTTACACACCTTCTACTGGGGATGTGCCTGCAACCAAGGTACATGCCCTTGACCGGAATCGAACCTGGGACCCTTAAGTTCCCAGGCCAACGCTCTATCCACTGAGCCAAACTGGTTAGGGCTATTTTAGTCTACTTTTTAATCCCAATAGAAAGTAAAACATTTCCGTAATTGTTTTTAATGTTGCGATTACTGTTACATTCCTCTTTGGTTTACTTTAAATCAAAACTATAATTAAGCTCATCCAGAGTGTGACCTTGTATGTCTGGATTAATAAGACCAGAGAAGTGCTACCTACAAAAGTACTGACCTTCCTTTCCCTTCTTATTACCACAACCCTATATCATAGTAGACTGTTACAAGAGAGATAGTGGGGGACAGTGTCCGCCTTAAAAACATCTTTATGAAGTAGAGCCATTTATTCCACTTTTGTTATAATCCAATCAAGTTATCTAAAGTATAAAAATTATATGCACAAAGACGTTCTAAATAGCATTACTTGTAATTGCCCAAATTATAAACCACTTAAAAGTTTAGGGCAGTGGTTAATAAACTTTTTTGGTAAAGAGCCAGGAAGTAAATAATTTGCAGACCATGTAGTCTCTGTCACAGCTTCTCAACTCTGTAGTTTGTAGCACAAAAATAAGAATAGACAATAGGTAAACAAATGAGCATGGATGACTGTGTTCTAATAAAACTTTACAAATGCAGGACCATAGTTTGCCAAATATATATATTTCCAATGAATGGTACATTATATACTCATTAAAAATTAGTAAAGAATATAATGAACAGGAGAAAATATTAAGTAAAAAACAAGATATAAAAGTGTATGAATGGATGTGATCATGGCTATAAATAACACCCAGCATATAATAAAAAGATGACTAAATAAATTACTACCTGTGGTTATAATAGAATGGCAGGGCAGAAAAAGGATAAGTTGGTCTTCAGTATATCTTTAATTGTATTTTATAATGTTTCTAAAAAGTATCTTGAGATTTATATTAGTTATCTATCATTGCAAATATATAACAAACTTAAAACAGCACCCATTTAAGACCTCAAAGTTGGGTACTTTGTAAGGGTGCAGTCAAGGTATTGGCAGGGCTGCAGTCTCATCTGGGGCTTGGAGGGAGGAGAGTCTGTTTCCTTGCTCATTAGTAACAGCTTTTAGTTTCCTGCTGGCTGTTGGACCGAGGGTCTCAGTTCCTAGTGGGCTGCTGGCACGAGGCCACTCAGCTCTGCCATGTGGGCCTTGCCTGCACAACTGGTTTCCTCAAAGCCAACAAGGAGATTCTCAGCAAGACAGACTTCAAAATCTCAAATGATACAATCCTCTCACCTGTGCCAGAGTCTGTTGGTTAGAATCAAGTCATGGCTTATTACTCTAGAAAACCAAAAATAACAAGAATGGAAAATGGCAAAAAGTAGGCATATTATAAAATGGTATAAAAGCATCATTCCTGGCCTGTAGTAGTTCCTCTGTTCTTTGATGGCATTTAAATTACATGTTTGTTTTACTTTAAAAATTTTTATTGACAGTATTGCAGATGCCTCCCATTTGCCTCCGTTTTACGCTCCCAAGAAATCCCTACCCCACTCCAGGCCTTCCCCCCATTGTCTGTGTCCATGCGTTATACACAGACTGGCATACATATATGTTCTATGGTTAATTTATCGATGGAAGGTCTTGGAAACTTTTTTAGCTTCCCCCTGCTCCTCCAGAAAGTCTGAAGATGTACCAGTTCAGAACAATGTGTGTTTCTGAAGCTCTAGTTGTCAATTTTTAGACCTAAGAATTCTCAAACAGTAATGATTAATTCTCCCACTTCATTCCTTTTGAGGCTTTTCATCATAGTGCTAGGAAAACGGTGCATTTTCAGAAAGAAATGTAAAGCCTAATGTTAGACTTGTGTGTCCTGTCTGATGGCCAGTGGTTCGCCAGAATAGTACAAGACCAGAAGTGTCCTTCGGGTTGACGGTGAAAGCTTTTTTGCAGAAATTGTTAAAACCGGATGTCCAGGAATGTTTACCCAGTTTCAGAATGTTCCCAGTGTACTTGACCTAAGTTGTTCTGTCCACAGCCAGCCAGATACCCGCTAATGTGAATAAAGGTCCAGAACAGTTTGGAAAGGAGACAACCCAGCTAGATCTGTCTCATTTTAGTGGAAAACTAGGTAAAGCGACTTTTTATGTATGATCACATAATTTTGTAATTGCATTTACATTCAAGTCTTTTTTTAAACACCTGTGTATCCTACCACCTTCCACAGTGTAACTGGCATAACTACTAAGCTCTTAATAAATATTTGGTGATTGGATGAATGCTGCTGGTAGACTTGTTGGATTCTGTAGTGGCTTATTTTTTACCTCAAGGCAAAACTAAAATCCATTTGGACACCAGAGGGCACTGCTAAACAAGCACAAAGTTTTCAGATTCTAGGAGGTGATCAGCTTGAGAAATGGTGCTCTTCAAAGTTTATTTTCAGCCTGTGGGAAATAGCATAAATAAAAATACAAATGAGTTTTATGTGCTTACACCCCCTTTTTCTTTCTGGCGTGCCTCTAAAATTACACTCAATTGTCATTGAGTTTGTAACTTGATTCATGTTTTCTCAAAATGCGGCTCTGTCTAAAAATGTTTGGGGCAGGGGTGGGTGGTGTTGGTATTTTTTCTAGATTATGGTTTTGTTCATATCCATATGAAATGATTCATTTTTCTCCCTTGCAAATGTCAAATTTATTAAAGAAATTTCAGGCTCAGATTACGTAGCCGGAGACTCCTGTCCTGGAACACTTGCTGAACTTGCTGCTTACCACCAATGAGAGACTCAAATTGCTGCTGGAATACACATAAGAGGGCAGCCCTCTCCAGGTGGGTCCTTTCCTGGTCAGGGCACCCTCTGCTGAGGCAGATCCATGGAACATTGGGTGATGTGGGTCCAATGAGCCCAGGTTAATGTAGTCTCCCCTCCTGGCCTAAACACTGTGGATCTCTGGTGAGAAACACGAGGGCAGTGAGTGACACTCCGAAGTTCTAAGCTATCATTAGGAAAAAGTAGTAAACTCCAACCAGTTCGTATAATCTATATTTTTTTAAACTGGAATAGCTTTATACTTTAATATGCCCAGGAGCAAAGGACTTCCCCAAACTGCATGGTATTTCATCTTCTTTTTCTGAGCCTTTTTGCTCTGAATTCCTCTCTGAGGTCATTTTTTCCATCGCAGCCCCAGTAGGAGGCCTTTTGCTACCACAGCACAGTGGCTCCTGCCAAAGTTTATATTCCATACAGAAGCTCTTTATCTATGTGCTGCGTTTTCACCTTGACTGTTTACATGTGCAGAATAATGTTGTGTAGTCTCTGAACAATGAACAGTACAATTTCTCCTCTCAGACCAATAGCTGTTCTGTTCCTTCCCACCCCATCTCCCGCAGCCTAAGCCTCTAATGATCTTTGAATGAGAACAGCTTGTGTTCAGTGAGGGAAGAGGTCGGGAAAATCACATAGCTTGTTGCGTGGGTGTGCTTTAAAAATGGTGCATTTTCCAGGTGATTCTGGAAAACTTCCCCCAAACCATTTTAACCAAAACCAAGATTGGCTTTTTAGGTTTCAGGGTATTGAGTGGAGATAATATTAGGAAGTTTGTAATTAAAGTTCACTTCATCTATTTATCTTTATATCACTTGGGCTCCTTCTGGGTGCTTAGATGACTGGTAAGTGCTGGGGATACAAAGATTAACTGGGATGTGACTTCTGCCTTCTAGAGACTCAGGTAGCCAACGACAACTCTCAGCCAAAATCCCAAACTATGTCAGGGTGAGTGAGGCATACCTGTCATGTGGTCTGTGAAGTTTATACAGTTCACCATGAAGGGGTTCAGTTTTTGGCATATTAAGTATTTTTCAAACAATTATTATATGTGTAATATTTGTCCCAGAGGACTGAACTTTGAATAGGACCCAAAGAAATATTACACAGTGCACCTCGCAAGGACTTAATGTCTAGCGAGCGTGGAGAAAATCTACATAGACGAGATAACTGGAGCGCATTCTAAGGCAGTATTCTATATGAATGCTAACTTATAGATATAAATGCTAACTTATAGTTCTGTAGCACTTTATTTACTACCAGGTGCTTCACTCTGTTTTGATTCTCACAAAAGACCTGATGCTATTTCTTATTAACTTATTTTCATCATTTAATAGATGGGGAATTTAGGGTACCAAGTGGTTAAGTAGCAGCATCGTGTAGTAGTGAGGGAGTAAGTAATGAGGACTAGAAGCAGTCTGTCACCTAGCCGATTGTGCTTTCCGGAATACCATGGTGCCTCTTTCCTGTATGGTGCACAGAAATGTATTGATGTGTGTCAAAGAGACTTTGGAAACACAAGCATAACTCTAGTGCTGGAGAGAATTAGGATGTGATTTAGGGGTTAATTGTAATATCCTCTTGTACTCTTGAACAAATGTATCAAATTGTCAAGCTGTCTGTGGGTAATCTGGAAAACCATATTCATAGGCAATATACTTACAAAGTTTTATTACAAAGAGTAAATACATTAATGTTTATGCTCTTATGTAGGGAAACCTAAAATTATATTTAATATTAAATGACAAAGAGCTCAGAAAGGTTCTCTATTTGTTAAAGCTAAACTCTACTGGCACAACGAGTAGACTTGGAACTTTTAAATGATTTCAGCCTAAGCAAGGAAGGGTCTTATACCCTAAATACCCCCCAGATCTGCTTGCTATCGCTTAAAATCTTAACTATAGTTCTTCCTAGTCATGAAGTTTTGATCCAAATTAATGACAACCATTTTTGTAGCATCCCATGGGCAAGGCACAGTGCTAATAACTGGTGGAAACATAAGCCCAAATATTTTATTAATAGATTCAACAGATAAAATTTAGTTAAATTGTTATGAGATTTTCTAAATGTTTATTCTCAATCTCTATATCTGCCTCATTGCAGACTGGTGATGCTTTGTGGATTGACATTTGTGTGTAAACTACATTTTGAGTAGCATGGGTTAGAGTTCAGATGACAAGCGCTGAGAACCTGCACTGCAAAAGTAGCCCAGGTATGTTAGTCAGGATGGGTGAGATCATGATGCATTAACAACCAGTGACTTAGTTTAACAGGTGTTTATTTCTTGCTCACATAGACTTGGAGTCCTTATTCTGGGAATCAGGTCAACAGAGCCTCCACCTTCTGGAATGGTGGTTCCAGTGGCAAGAAGAAAGGACTGTAGTGTCTGCAATAAAATGCTTTCTTCTACCAGAAGCAGCATATGGCGGCACCCTTGCCCACATTTTATTGGCCAAAGCAAGTCACATGGCTGGCCATGATCAACTTTAGGGAGGAGAGGATGTGAATTCTCCTGGACAAGTAGAAGGAATAGTCAGAGAACAGCATTTCCAGGTAATGGAAAGGAGAGGGGAGACAGCGCGGAGGTAGATTTGATAACTGATGAGCTGTGGGAATAGAGGCGTTAAAGCTCTACCTATACTGAGTCACTTTAAATAAGTTTCATGTTGCGATGGGAAGATAGAGGACATTATAAGAAGAACAGGGCACTAAACCACCAAGGTGGGGGAAAGGGCCAACCTAGGGGCTAGGAGGAGAGGAGAGTTTGGAAGACAAACTTTTCACTACTTTTCTGCTCAGCCTATGGGGTTAGCATCTTGGAAGGAAAATCTTTTATGAGTCAGGAACCTAGGACCACTGTAGACCTTCTCCTCCCTCTTCTGATCCATCTGGGCTGTACGCAGAGTATGTTGTCCTAGTCTTGACTTCCTAGGAATGGGGAAAAAAAGCATTTGTGCCTTCCATGTAGGAGATGTAGTTGCAAGAATATTTTGAAAGAAGCTGTTAAACATGGACTCTTGTATGGTGCTGGATTTGTGAGGAACCTGGGATGGATAACTAGTGGGATCATGACCTGGAGTATTTGTAGACCTTGGGGCACTTGGTCCATTAACATAGGTGGGGGCAGACATCAGTCCATGCTGGCATTGGCTGACTTGAGCATCATCCTGTGGTGCCCATATTCCACACAAGTCACCGCCATGTCCTCCTAATCCCCAGCCAAGTGCTCCTTCAGATCCGAATCTCTCTTGGCTATCTGAATCTCACTTGGGACGTGGAGAAGATTTGTTTCTGTGCCTGAACTCCCCAGGCATGTGAGGGAACTTTCAGGCTGTCTCAGGTCCTCTTCATCTCAAATTGCTTTTCCCTGTTGTCACCACAAAAGGCTGCGTGGGTGACTGTCGGAGGCTTTGTCTGAACCTGGAAGGAACCTCGGGAGTCTGGGCATGGGTGCTGACCACAAAAACCTGCACATGAATGAGGGGAATCCCCCAATTTCCTGTTGTCACTCCTTTGGTTCAGGAACTCAGACGGGGTCAGGGCACAGGGAAGGGAACCGGGCCCCTGCTCTGTGACCCATGCAAGGGCCTAATTTTTCAATGTTTGCTCTCACCTGTCCCTGCCAGGTTTCTCCCTCTAGTTTTATCTTAGGGCTAAAAAAAAAAAAAAAAAATCTATGACCATTTCCCAATCTAGTTTCTTCCAAACATACTATTTTGCCAAGATTTTTTCAGGTTTTGAAATTCAAAAGGCAAGAATTTGCCTCTTTTGTTCTAGAGTATAATCCCATGCCCAGGCACCGTGCCAGGAAGCCTGTGTGGGAAAAGGTTCTCAGGTAACAAGAATTACTGAGGGGGAAAACATGGCAGTTCATATATCAAAATGTTTTCCGGCTACATTCGCAAACAGATGTTAATTATCATTAACGTGCGTATTTCTCTCGTAAGAATTAATTTTCTTAGGCATATCAGGCGGCACTTGACCTATTAGTGATATAGTACTTGGCACAGAGTAAGAGCTCCATCATGTTTTATTTGATTGCATTCAAATGCCCACAAGTGGACTACTTCTCACCCAGCGTTCTCTCTGCCGTGCTAAGGACAGGGCAAGGATCAGCTGCCCTTGTTCTGTCAACCATGTAGCGAAGGAGGAGCGGTGTTTCTTGGGCCGGGAGAGAGCTCATCTCTTGATAAATGCTCCTTTAAACATGCTTATGCAATGAAACCCACGAGGGCCTCACTTCTGTAAAGGCAGAAGAGGATCTGTGCTCTCCTCATCCTTCTTCAATGGCCTGGAGATTTTGTGATGCCCCAGACCTTAAGGCACTGTGTTTGCAGACATTGCTTTTTTTAATTTTTTTTATTATCTCTTGTTTTTTCAGTAGTCATTCTTTAGGCGAGGAATGAGAATTTGCAGCTTCTCATTGTTTCCTGGCATGAACCTAGTACCTTTTTAGCTTGTTATTTTTTCTTCTGGCTGCACAGAACATTTCTCTAAATATAGAACGATGCGTGCTATGGACAAGGCTGGAATAAGATGAGATTTTCTTTTCAATCAATTCCCTTGCATCTTCTAGTGAACACTAGCTACTGTTCTTTTCTCAGGGTGGCAAAAGTGGGCAGCCAAAGGGAGGGGTATTGGATTGTGGAGCTTTCTAAAGCAGAAGTCCATCACTGCAAAGCCCTCTGAGGAAGCAGCGAGGCCAAGGTAGCCCATGCTTTGAGGCTGGCTCTCCTGTGACCTCAGGTGAACCACACGGTGAAGGGTGATGGGCAGCAACACATACCTGCCGTTTGGAGGCGGGGCAGGGATGGGAAGGGGTGCCGGCTTCAGCAGCCCTGATTGGATCTCCTGCTATACCACCCAGTTAAGGGTGACCTTGGATAAGTTATTTAACCTCCTCTACAAAATGGCTGGTACTAATAAAACCTGTTTCTTAGGGCCCTTGTGGGGGTTTTAAATGAGATGAATGTGTATAAATTATTTGGCAAATTTTCAAGAAATGGTAGCTATTATTTTTTGTAGCTGATATTTTATAGCATTAATGTTTCAATTATGACCATATTTTTAGTTTTGTTTCTGGGGGAAGTTATTTATGTATATTTATTTATAATATTAACAAAAAACAGCTCTCACATACCTTGTGAATAAGATACAAGTCTTTATTACCTTCATTTATTCTGATGGGAGGGTTTTATTATTGGAGGAAGTGCTGGCTAGTGGTTAGAGCAGGTGCTTTGGTAATATAGTCTTTTGGGCTCAAATCTTGATGTGTGATCTTGAGCAAGTTAATTAACTTCTTTGAGACACAATCCTTTATCTTAATTCCAAAATAAGACTATCCCACTTAGTCTAAATCTTCCTATTTTTGGTACTGAAATACTGGACTTTCCAGACTCTGATGGGGGTTTTGCAATACATGTTACATGTACCCTGTTTATTAAATCTGAATTATGAATTTTAAAACTCATCTGTCTCTAAGGGTTTTGGTACAGGATATGTGATATACCCGCATAGGATTATCTTGAGTTACATTAACTTCATATAAGCCTCTTGGAACCTTATTAGCTATTATTGTCATCCTTGGAACATACTTTGAGGCAGCAATTATAATCCTGATTTACAGATAAAAATAAAGCACAGAGAAGTTAAATTGCCACATAGTTTATATGTGGTAGTGCTGAAATCCGAGTAAGAATTTCAGACTCATAGCCTATGCATTCTCTTGAAACAAATTAATTTCTAGGACCCTGTACATGCTCATCCCCAATTAAGACTCCACTTAGAGAGGTTAGGATATATAGTTAAAACACCATCAGTGAGGGCTGCTCTCTCCAGACATCTCCAAGTCAGACGCTCTGCTGTGGGCTCTCCACCCTCTTTCTTTTATATATATTGATTTCAGGGAAGAAGGGAGAGGGTGAGAGAGAGAAAACGTTAGTGATGAGAGAGAATCATTGGTCAGCTGTCTCCTGCACACTCCCTAGTGGGAATTGAGCCTGCAATCCAGGTATGTGACCTCCTTATCCAGTTGATGCTCAACCACTGAGCCACTCTGGCTGTGAGAGGAGGTACTGGTAAGCCTTCCCATGTGGGATTGCCACTCACATGGCATGAAGAGAAAGCCCGCACACGGTCTGGTTGCATACCTCCGCCTGTGTCCTCCATGGCCATCCTGTCTTGCAAGTAAGTCATAGTCATTTGCCATTTGGTGATGGAGAAGGGGCTGAAGAAAGGCAGGCAGCCAGTGATAGGCGTGTTATTAAATCTGAATTATAAATTTTAAAACAGTGAGTGTCTCTAACTCCATGAGGGAAGCAGGAGGTTACATGTGAAACCTTTGCCTCAGAATGATGCCACCCAAGGGAGGAGGGACTGGGATATTTATGATACATCTCTGGAAAGTCAGTTGTTGAGAGCCATTCCCAGGGGTGTCATTGGCAGGCAACCAGAAGCAGCATGACCTTCCTGTTCTGAAAAGTGAGGTCTACAGAAATGAGCGAAGCATTGATACATGCCCTTTAGCACAGCTCTGACAGCAGCAGGAACAGCCTTATTTGTAAAAAGCCCAGGATGGATGACGTCCTACTATCTGTGAGTTTGATGTCCACCGACAGACCCGCCCACCCTTAAAAAACTCCCACTGTGCTGCCTGCCGTTGGAAATTTGTGGCATAAGTCACTAGTCTCTGGAGGCCACCAACAAAACGTCAGTCCATTACCCCAAGAAGCAAGGAATGTGCTCTGAGAGTCTTGCCTCAAGGGACTGGGACTTGGAACAAAAATGCTTCAATGGAAGAAATATCAAAGTTTTGGACAGGGGTGAAGCTAAGGGAAGAATAATAAGGTTGGAGGTGGACATGAAGAGATGGCCTCTGAGGAGTGTGGCAGGGACCCAAAGGACCTTTTTTCTCTTTCCCAATGTGACTCAGAGCAAAGGCCGGGGGAGGAAGAAGGAAGACTTTCCTTCCTGTCGCTGAGACTATGAGCTCCTGGAAGACAATCTTCATGTCGTCTTGTCACTGTGTTCCCGGAGCTCAGCACAATGACCAGTGACTCTTCCAACTGAGAAGAACTGCCATAAATTCAGTGCTCTGCTCTCATTTTCACCTGCCCATCCTACTTTTCTGATAGCAATCCCACGTTCATACCAAGAAGCTCTCTGTAGCTTCATTTCTAGAAATAAGCAATATCACCAACACCTTATTTATTGGCAGTGAGACTTTGGGCAAATTACTGAACCCTCAGTTTACTCAGTGATGAAAAGTTGAGAAGGGCCTTAACTTCCTGAACTTGTAGTGAGGACTTAGTGGGTTTACTATGTACTGAATTGTGCCTCCCACAAATTTATATGTCCAAGTTCTAACCCCACAACGTGACTGAATTTGGAGTTAAAATGGAGGCAATCAAGTGAAAATGAGGTCTTAGGGTGGAGCCTTAATCTGATGGAACTGGTGTCCTTATAAGAGAGGAAGAGACACCAGAGGTGCATACTTGGAAAGGCCATATAAAGACATGGTAAGAAGGCCATCCACAAGCCAGGAAGAGAATCCTTATCAAAACCCATATTTTCTGGCATCTAGGTCTTAGACTTTGAGCCTCCAGAATGGTGAGAAAATAAATGTTGTCAAGTCCCCAAGCTGAGGGTTTTGTTTTGAGAGCCCTAGCAGCCTACTATAAAACTAATTCCCAGAGGACTTTGCTACAGCACCATGACACAAGACAGAGGGTTATTATTACTTGTAGCTATTGCCTATATTACTGCTTTTAATAAAATGGCTACCTTTCCAGGCAAGAAAGAGAATTCTGGGAATCGTGATACTAACCAGTCGGCAAACCCATGCTAAACTTCTCAGGAGAAATCGGGGATGCCAGAAAGACAGCAAACTGCACTCCCTGAAACTTTCCAGTCTTCTGTATAAAAGGCATAAGGATGGTGTCAAGTAATATGACTGCATCTTTCCTCTGAGGAATTAACATGCTTATGCCAACCACTCATCCATCAGGCAAATGTCTGCATTCTGAGGATGAGTTAGGAGGACATTTTAGCCAACCAGGTGACTGAGGCCAGGATTGAGTACAAAGGGGCACTCATAAAATACGATCCTCATATTTGTTCCATCCTCTCTGTAGTGTAGGCTCTGCCGGCTGACAGCAGGCCAGGTTGGTAGATTTGGGGAACTGCAGGGTTGAGTTTACAGTGCAAGAGATTTTACTTCAGGTTGGCCTTGACTAATGGCTGTTCCATCTCTTTAGAAGTACAGCTAGCTGACTCATGAGCTCATCAGGGAAAGGACCTCCCAAAACTCTGTTCTGGTTTCATAATGTTGTACATATTCCTCAGGACACCTCCATCAGGCCTCTCCTAGTGGACTTCTGGGCTGCAGACCTCCAACGGACAAATGGGAAAGGGGGTAGAAGAGACCAGCTCCTTTTGGCTTTATTTTCAATCCAAATGAATGCTTTAGAGTTGGTACTAAATCTCTTTGGAAAAACAGAACCATCTGTGATCATTGGTCAGAATTCTAAATGGTGTAGAAAGAGGAAAAAGAGGTGCTGACTCCAGACCAATGGAAAGGGGGTTGCATTGTTTTCATTGTAACCAGTTGAAGGGATTCTTTTGTCTGTTTATTTTTCCTCAATTTTTTTTCTTTAAATCCATGTTGATCACCTATCCCCAGAGACTACAGAAGGCATAGTTGAAATTTCTGTTGTCCTTTCCTCTTACTTCCTCCCAATGATCCTGGCTTCGTAGGGTAGGGTTGTGTAGACTGTAGGACCCCTTGCCCATTATTCCTCTGTCACAGATGAATTAAGTGCTCAAATGTGAATCATAAAGCCCACTTCTTTTTGTATCTCCCAGTTGCTAACTATTTGTTCTCAGATTCTATGTTGATTTAACATGTTCATTAAATCCAAACATTTACTTAACGCTCACCATGTGCCAGGCCCCCTTGAAGGCGCTGGGGATGCTAAAGCAAAGCAGACTCAGATCCTGCCTTCAAAGAGCTGCAGTTTAGTGTGAGGGCAGAGAAATAGTTACTAACATATGGTCACAGAGGACAGAGCATGGGGAAAGGCTTTGAAGAGAACACCAAGGGATGTGGAGGTGACTTTCCAGGAGGGAAGAAAAAGAGGAGCATTAGTGGGTGGGCAAATGTAATGGGGGGAAAAGAAGCAGCCAGTCAGCCAATCTTTTTGATGTACCCCCCTGCTGAAAGCAGCTGGTGATTTCGGGGCAGACTGCCGACAACTTTAGCTTGGGCACCAAGAAGTAGCCTCAGTTGGCGAAGGCCTGAATGGAAAAGCCATTCTCGTCTTGAGCTGCGCTGTGCAATCATTTGTTACAGGATGGAAAGAAGAAAGGGAGGTCATGGGCTCCAGAAAGGGACCATCAGGAAGCCTCACAAGCCCTTTGAGAACCATGTCCCCAAAGCACATTTTTAATGTGGAAAGTCTTCCTAGTGTAAAACTAGATTCAGTTGAGAATCAAGAGGTAGTGTTTGTGTGACATTTTCCACGGAAATTTATTTTCACCAAGGCAAAACACATCTCCACTGGGACCCTGAGCCATGGAGAGCTTGTGTGCTATTTGGGGAATATACCACGTTCTTTGAATGTTAACAGAGTAACCCAAAGACTGCCTTGGATTGGAATCAGATGCTATGAATTGGAATTTTTTATTTTATTGTTATCCCTAAGGCAAACTGGGCCTTGTGGGAAGTCTCACTAATCCCCGATGAGTTGGATCAGCCATAGTTCACATAGGTTCAGTTTATGAGGACTTTTATATGCATTCATTCATGGGGGGGATGCTTTGTTTGTTTGCTTTGCTTTAACATGGTTCTATGTAAAGCATTAGGATCAGCTTCCTAGGGAGGCCTTACCAAGGAATCCATCTGTTTTTCTAGAGAAGTAGCTTAACTCTGGTTGCCTCAGTCAAGGAGTGCCATTCAGAGGGGACAACTACCTAGCTCAGCACCTTTAAACTTGGGTCCAGTTTAAAGCACCCCAGAACACTCATAGCTGGGATGTGACAGATTGCCCCATGTCTGGACCAGGGCAGCCAGCATCACCAGTGGGCAAATGGAGCCATCTGCCTTCTTTGGTTGTGCCTGTTTAATCAACTTCGGAGGTAGCTATCATGCCACCACCTAACAAAACTGCTTCATATCCAAGTAGTAATACCCCCAGAAAGATGTTTACCTTGATAGAAAAATATGATAAAAGAGCACCAGCATCTTTATTTCTGCAATCAAAGAAGTCCCACGCACACTGGGTATTTATCTATGGCAATATGTTGAGGGGCACTTGACTTGGCTCTTTATAAGAAAGGCAAAAAAACTTAGTTGAGAATTACTGACACCCATACACAGAGTTAAGAGAAGACAGGGGTCTGATGTCAACCTTAGGTTCTCTTTCTCTGGGTTCCACTGACCCTCATGTTAGCCTATAGTGTTTCCCACTCTATCTCCACTGGGCTATTGCTTTCTTGCTTCTGGACCCTTCCCACCTACAGAGAGTCCTCAGTCTTTATGTTCACTTGAAATACAACCTTTCCCAGTTACGAAGGAGAATCTGATTCTTATAAAAACATGCCAAAATACTGGTTATTGACTTGGTTTACTCTCAGCATCTTTGCTAATGGTCTGGTGTCTTTCCAAAGCCAGCTTGCTGTTCTTTTTGCTTTGGTGCCCTGTTCTTTGTATTCTTTCTTTTGCCTGCTATATAACAAGGAAAAGGATAATCAATACATTTTATTTTTAATCCAGCAGACTATGGATTCACCGTCATCCAACTCCAGAACTATTTCATCTTTTCATTTTGAAACTCTACCTGTTAATAAATAATCCCCACTTCCCCTCCCCCTAGGCAACTATCATTCTACTTTCTGCTTCTTTAAATTTGACTACTCAGGGTATTTCATATAAATGGAGTCATATCTGTCCTTTAAATTCATTTTAAAAATATTCACTAACCTGTCTTGAACGGCCCTTCTACTCAAGCTCCTCCTCTCCTCTTCTCAAAACCTGTTCCATCCTTCAAGGCTCCAAACCAAGATTTTCCACTTGCTGCAGCTGTGGGCATCTCTTCCTAATCTGGACTTTGAGTGCTCAGATTACTGGATGCTCCCAGCCACGTGATTCCTGTGTAGATTGTTTCAGGACATATCTGGAGTTATTTGATACTAACTGTCCTTCTGTAAGTTATTGTCCTGTCTCCAACTGGATTGTGACTTCCTGGAGAGCAGGGACAATATGTACCTTTCTTTATTTTCTACCTGCCACAATCCAAGCCCTCTATACAATAGTCACTCAGGAAATACTTGTCAAATTCCTGTACTCTTTAGAAAAGCTAGCTAAACCAGCTGTATAATCCAAAAGCTTGCACTTCAGCCTGATCATGCTGCTCTCTCTGGTTGTTGAAACTTAAGTCTTTTTTTTTACTTTATCTTCCCTGCGATAGAGAACAAATGTTCTTCTTATACTTGTCTCTGTACTTGAGGAAGGTTAACGTGTCACCTGTACCTTCTGCTTTTCCAGGCTGAGCCAAGATAATGAAGCAGAACCACTCTATTTATTCAACACCTTTTTCCTGAGAAACCCATAACATTTTCCTCACGTTAATTAAAAGTAATTAAAAGTCAAAAGTTTCGCAGTCTGGGAAGGAATTCCTTTTTTTGTAGAAAAAGTCAGAGTTGAGAAATCCTGAGCCTTTGGCAGGCATTTGTTTATTGCAAACACTCCTTCACCTTGCTGTAGTTTAATATTTACTGAAACCCTGAGGATAACACATACACACACATGCATATAGGCATACACCTGACACCCTTTATATAGTGTTGATCACAGCTATACATATTGGATCATTTCTAAAATCAGGAGTTTACCAGAATATTACCTGTAAAGTCCCTCCTGCCATCTCACACACACACACACACACACACTCGCGCACACACACTCACATGTGCACACACAAGCTGTTGTTTCAGATAATCTCCTCCTTAGAGCAAAATTGACTTTCTCTGCTAAATTTCCCATTAGCCCAGCCCTCTGGAAACACTTAAGGTACTTTGGTAAAGAGGACCCATGTTTTTAAACATGGGAATGACATACACATTGTCTCCAGCTTATAAGTTCATTGAGTCAGAACCAGGTTGGACTTGTGCCCTGCTCCGTCTCCTGCGAAGACCTGATGTGTAGAAGGTCCTCCTTAAACATTTGCTACATAAATAAAGGAACCAGGCAGAGTGGAGAATGGGCTAAGAAGGGAGGAGGCTACTGGCAGACCACTCACTGGGCTCTTACAAGACCCAGGTGAGCAATCACAGAGGGGATAGAGAGGAAGGACCGGGATTTAGACCAGCAACTTCTGGGGTTACAGGTGCTGTCTGGGAAGAAATAATCAGCCTCTGCGTTGCTGGCCTTGAAAACCCAGGTTGTTAACTAGTGGCAAGTAACATAGTCCTAACTTATGAAGAGAGAAAACTGAGGCTGTGGTTTTCCCAACAGGCACACTCATCCAACTTTTTATGGGAAACCGCTGTCGATGGGCTGAAAATGAGATGAATTCTTTAGCAGATGTGAACGTTGAAAAGATGCAAGGGTGAAGTACAAGCATATGGCAAGAGAAAGTGTTCTCTGCCTTCATTTGGTTGCTCCTCTTTTTATATTGTACTCCCTCCCCCACCACTTCTCTTCCCTCTGAGTTTGTATTTTTGTTAATAGTCAAATAGGATAAACAATGTGGTGAGTAAGGTCATAGCTTTGCCACAGTGTCACTCAATGTTGAAATACACATGTTGGCTCTCCTTGGCTTTTCTGTGTCATTTGACTTTTCTGACTACTCATTTGGAGTTCCACCTGGAAACTGGGACCCTGAGCCCATGCTCTCTCCACTCTGTTGTATTATATCTGAGTTTGGTGACTCTGGAGCCACCTGTGGCATTACCATTAATCCATGGTCTGATATGACTGTTGCATGATTGCCAGAGGAACACTGAACAAAGCACTCAACAGCTGAGGGTTGCATGTCAAAAAGTGTCATGAGAGCCACATCTAAGGCTCACTGTCCACCCCCTCCCTGCTCCAACCCCACCTGACTGGGGCCAGGATCTTCTATCCAGACTGTGGCACCATCACCTCCTACCATTCCTCACCAGCAGTGGCCCATCAGATGATGCTGGGTGCTATGAAGGAGAAAGTGCATATACACTGAGTGGCCAGATCATTATGATCTCTGAATGCATAATAATCTGGAATATACACTGAGTGGCAAGATTATTATGATCTCTGAATGCATAATAATCTGGCCACACACACACACACACACACACACACACACACACACACTGGAGTGGCCAGATTATTATGACCACCCCATCAGAACTTCGTTGGGCCATCTTTTGCCTTCAATACTGTGGCGATTCTTCTTGGCATTGACTCCACGAGATGTTGAAGGGTGATGTGAGGAATCTGACACCAGGCCTGATGAATAGCACTGTCCAGTTCTTTGAGATTTGGTGAATGTGGAATGAGCTGCCTGATGGCTCTTTTAACTTCATCCCACAAACGCTCAATTGGATTGAGAGCTGGTGATTGTGGGGCCACCTAAGCAAGGTAAAGTCTCCCTCATGTTCTTGAAACCACTCCTCCACAATATGAGCACCATGGCATGGCGCACTGTCTTGTCGGAAGAAGCGATCTCCATTGGGATACACCATCAACATGATAGGATGAACTTGATCAGCAATGATACTTAGGTATGTTGTGCTATTCAGATATTGTTCCACATGAATTAAAGGGCCCAAATCATGCCAGGAAAACATGCCCCAAACCATAACACCACCCCACCATATTGAAGGGTTGTACTCATGCATGTGGGGTGCATGCTTTCATGCTGTTTCTGCAAAATTCTCTGTCATCTGCATGATGCAAATAGAAATGTGATTCATTGAACTACATGACTTTTTTCCAGTACTCAACTGTTTAATCCTTGTGTTCCTGTGTGAATTGGAAAAGTTTTATCTTGGTAACTGCAGATAGCAAAGGTGTTTGAACAGGCCTTTGGCTTCCATATCCTATATAATGTAGTATACAGCTAATTTGCTTACAAATGTCAGGTGGTCCTAATAATCTGGCCACTCAGTATATATATTCTCTCTAATAAAAGAGTGATATGCAAATTGACCGTACCTCTGCTATACTACCAAGCCACGCCCACCAGCCAATCAGAGTGAGTATGCAAATAACCCAACCAAGGGGGCAGTTAATTTGCATATCCTGGTGCAGAGCAAAGACTGAAGACAGAGTAGAAGGAAGCCAGGTGCTGCAGAAGGGAGGGAAGCTGGCAGGGCAGCAGAGAACGCAATAGGAAGCCCTATTGCAGGAATCTTCCTGCAAAGGACCTCTAGTATGTGTGTGTGTGTATGTGTGTGTGTGCGTGCGCGCGCGCGTATGTGTGTGTATAATCACCTGTCATGTTAGCCTCTATACACACACACACACACATACACACACACACACAAACACTGAGTGGCCAGATTATTATGCGTTCAGAGATCATAATAATCTGGCCACTCAGTGTATCAATCGGAGACTTAGGTGAATTGACTGACTTGGGGAAAGGGCCCTCCAGGCAGTAGAACATGCAGAGAGGAAGGCCTCAAGATAGGAGAGCACTTGATAAATCAATGATTTAAGAGACCAGAGTGGCTGGAACATAAGAAAGGAGAGGGATCGTGTTGCCAAATTCAGACAATTGGAGCAAGAGTCACAGACAACTAGCATTTTGTTAGGTGTTGGGAAGTTTGAGGGTAGTGGAAGAAGTACAAATAGAAGTTGTAAGACTGGGAGAATGAACTTACCAGAGAAAAGTGGTAATATGGTTGGTCCATGTAAGTTGAGATAGGATAAATTCATAAAGATTCAAATCTTTTGGGTTTGAGATTTTTTTAATAGCAGTGTTCAATATTTAGATACAGGTATATAAATTTATTTTAATGTTAGTTATGACTTGCCACTTCATAATGTTCTATGTAAACATTTCTATATGTTTTTATTTCACAACTTGTTATTTTTTAAGTTGTATAGTATTCCATCATGGTTTCCATCAAGATATCTTTGGCTCTTCTTCACACTGGTGTAAGTTTTAATTTATAGTGTTTTTGTTTACAAATCATGCTTCTGGGAATATTTTTGATTTCCTATGAGTTATTTCTTGGTTTCATTCCCCTGGGGGTCACTTCTAATGCATGTCAGATGGCTGCTGTCATGGTCACAGTGTTCTGTTGTATCATGCTTTATTTGTCTGCCTGCATTGGAGCAAATTTCCTTATGTCTCAGGGAGTTGGATAGGGAGAGGCAGAGGCCAGCAGGAAGAGGATTATCTTAATTAGAAAGCAGACAATACAAGTTATTGTGTTAATACACTTGCTCCTCTAGGATGTGCCTCTATCTGGAGTTTGTTCTGAACTCAGAACCTCTGTAGCCCTTAGCCTGACAGGTAGCTTATTCTCTTCCTTTACTTTGCAATTTCCCCCAAGCACCTATAGGTTGAGTGTTGTATGGGGAACAAAAAAGTATAGGTAGTGGCAATTAATTGAATTGTTAGTAAGAAATGACTGTGAGAAGAGGCACAAAATCTTTGTGACTACAATTAACTGAAAGTTAATCATCTAAATTGTTTCCTGTCATGTTAGCCTCTACACACACACACACACACACACATACACACACACACACAAACACTGAGTGGCCAGATTATTATTTTTATTTATTCCTTTATTTAATACTTAATTCTTTATTTCTAGATGTTGTTGAGAAATTAGTCAGGGACCAGCTCACCAGGTTAAGTAGGTATCAGGAAAATTCATCCAAGAAGCATCTTTTTCTTACCTGGTCATAGCTAAGCCATTTATTTGATCCATTACCTCTTCAGCATTTATTCATTTTTAAATTTTTTTTAAAATTAATGTATTACATGTATACATATCTTCCCATTAACCCCCCCCCACTCCCATGTATACCCTAACTCCTCAGTGTCTCGTGTCCATTGGTTATGCTTATATGCATGCATACAAGTCCTTCGGTTGATCTCTTATCCACCCCACCTCTCCCTAACCTTCCCACTGTAATTTGACAGTCTGTTTGATGCTTTACTGCCTCTGTATCTATTTTTTTATTCATCACTTTATAATGTTCTTTATTATCCATAAATGAGTGAGATCATGTGGTATTTTTCTTTCATTGGCTGGCTTATTTCACTTAGCATAATACTCTCCAGTTCCATCCAGGTTGCTGCAAATGGTAAGAATTCCTTCTTTTTATGGCAGCATAGTATTCTATTGTGTAGATGTACCATAGTTTTTTGATCCAATCATCTGCTGATGGGCACCTAGGCTGTTTCCAAATTGTAGCTATTGTAAATTGTGCTGCTATGAACATAGGGGTGCATAAATCCCTCCTGATTGGTGTTTCTAGTTTCTTAGGATATATTCCTAAGAGTGAGATTGCTGGGTCAAATGGGAGTTCCATTTTTAGTTTTTTGAGGAAACTCCATACTGTTTTCCAGTGGCTGCACCAGTCTGCATGTCCACCAACAGTGCACGAGGGTTCCTTTTTTTCCGTATCCTCGCCAACACTTGTCATTTGTTGATTTGTTGATGATTGCCATTCTGACAGTTGTGAGATGGTATCGTATTGTCATTTTGATTAGAATCTCTTGATAATTAGTGACTTTGAGCATGTCTTCATGTGTCTCTTGGCTTTCCTTCTGTCTTCTTTCGAAAAGATTCTATTTAGGTCCTTTGCCCATTTTTTTTTCCAGCATTTATTCTTAACATTGGTCAAAAAGTTAGTGATACAAAACAGGATAACAGAACTCATTGGATTTGGAACAAGAGTAGAGTTTAAGTTCAGTTCTCCTGGTAGGAGCAGGGAGATATGGGGACCTTCTATTCCCTGTGTCAAACATAAATAACTTATAATAATCTAAAGTTCTTGAAAACTGGGTAGTAAGTTCTGAAAGTTTTCTTTATTTTATCAAAACAAAAAAAGAAAGACAAAAATGGAACATAATAACCATTTTGTCCTCTTCCAAAAAGAGTATGTATGAAGGGAAGGAGGCTTCCGATGGAATCCTTGCCCTTTTGGTCAGAACTACCATGACTGGCTGTCATTAATATCTGTAGTTAATACTAATGGCAAGGATATTAACATGCAACACCTACGGAGTGTTCCCTTTATGACAAGCATAGTGCTTTATATTATATTCTTATCTCACCATTGTGAGGTGGGTTTTCTCAAGGTCACAGAGCTAGTAAATGATGCACTCAAGATTCAAAGTGTGTCCCAAACTAGTGCTCCTCACTTTTTCTCTACCCTGGGATGCCATGACCAGAAGCAGTAATGAGAGGCCCGTGCCTAGCGTCTGTACATAAGCAATCACCTGTCATGTTAGCCTCCATAATCTTCTAGGTGAATTTGGGTAAGTCATATCAACTCATCAAGGTTCAGCATCCTATAAAGCAGAAAGCAGTCCTGTTTTTTCCAACTCCCATTGTGTGGGCATGCCAGATAATAGCTGAGAACATTCTTTGACCTCCATCGATGAAGTCCTATAGAAGTAAAACGGACTTATGATTTTGTATTGTGATTGCTATGATGATGCAATAAGTTCTCATACTTAAAGTTGGAGATATGTAAGGTTGCTCTGGGGGTTAAATTAGAATGTCACATCCAGGGGAGTTGTGCTTCAAAATGAATCACCCGATATGCTGACATGCCAGGGAACCAGATAATTCCCAACCAGGAGGCAGCAGGAATCATGTATGTTGTGTATGTGACTTGATTGATGTGATGACAGATGTACTGAAAGCATCACCAGGCTCCCTAGACAGATCTCCTTCTAGGAACACGGACAGCTGTGGGGCACTCCCTTCAGGATGCAAGCCTGGAATGGACCATAAGGATCCTGAGGTAGATTTCTACAACAAGGTCTGAGGACTAGAGCAGGAGACAGGGATCTTGTTGACATTATTTCAACCCAGGATCCTCCATCCCTTGAGCAACGAGTACATTTCAGGTTCTGGGTTTCAAGGAGGCCAAGCTAGAAATTTCATTCATACTTCATATAAATCCAGTAGACAAGTGGGTCTCAAATTCCAGGGAGACTAAAAGCTCTTAGAAAAATTTTCCACAGGCAGATTCCTGGGCTCCATTCCCCAGTAAGCACTATTCCGTTGGTCTAGCATGGGACCCAGGACTCTGCATTCATACGACACTTTTAAGGGATTTTGATGTAGATAATGTACAATTTTTATTTTTAGGGGAAAAATGCAGTTGTTCTGAAAGAGAGCTACTATGATAAAAATTGAAAAGGCAACATTTATTGAGCACTTACTATGAACCAGGCATTCTTCCATATATATGTCGAGTCATTTCATTCTTACCACAATGCCATGAGAGAGACAGCGATATTTCCTCCATGTTACAAATAAGATAACAGAGGCACAGATTGCTGAAGAGGGCACCGGCCCTTGTCTTACCACATCCTGGCTTCATAGCAAAATAGTAAAAATGTTAATGTCTAAGAATAACTTTCTGGGAAAAGAGAAAGTGGGATTGTTTAAATCCCACCCAGAGAGCCATTACTCCTGTTGCTCTAACAATATAGCTTGATGCTAATATTCAAAATTCATGCCAGCCTGGTTACTCAGGGGAAGGATCACCCATCATATAATCTGTTTTCATAGGGTGCAAATACTACGAATGGGGACCACAAGCCAACAGCTATTAGAAACTTTAGATACTACTGGCAGGGACAGACAGATAAACAAACATATTAACAAGGTGATTCTAAACTGTAATGTGTGTATGATTTAAAACAGAGGAGCTTAGAGAAATAACATTGGCAGGAAGGAATCTTACTTGTAGACACAGTGGTCAGAGAAGTCCTTTTTTTTGTTTTTTGATAAGGTTACATGTAACCTCAGAGTTGAAGGATGAGAAGAAGCTAGTCCTACAGAGAGAAGTGGAAAGAGCATTCCAGCAGCACCTCTGGGTTTCTCTGTTTTTTTTTGGGTGCTTCTTATGAAGGAGCCCCATGATCTTGATGAGGTCCTTGTCAGGTGACAAAGCTAAAAGCAATGCAGTAATGAGTTTGGTGTCCAGGGAAAACAGTCCACGGATGGGTGAGTACAGTTCCTCACCCAGGGTGGAGGGATCATGAGTGAGCGCTGAGTTTTACAGAGCATGAGAAGAGGCCATAAAGAAACAGAGCAGGATTGGCTGGGAGGTCAGGGACTCCGGAGAAGGCCAGTGGTCCTGTCTTTTAAGGAAAGCTAGCTAAAGCTGAGTTGGAGGATTGTGACTGGTGTTAGGCTTCTTGACAGGGAGGCATTTCCAGTCAGTGCGGCTGACCTCGGTTTAGATTTGTGGGTGGGGCACTGAGGCAGTCTCCTGAAGTATGGATTACCTTTTATCATCCTCAAACATAATTTAAGCTCTCCTGTTTCCATGGTTTTGTGCATACTGCTCCTAGAATCCCTTCTCTCCTGCCTCCCTCCTAGAATTCCTTCTCTCCTTCTCCTCTCTCCCCGTTTTTCAAAGAGCCGTACTCATTCTCCAATACCCATTTAAATCCCACTATCAAGCCATGGCTTCCAGGAGTCCTCCTTTGGCTGCACCAGCTGGGGATCTGGTGCTTCTGTGAAATGCCAGCTCTCTCAGCTGCTTAGCATCTGCTGCCTTTCTGTCATACCTCTCTTATTTTCGCTCCTTGCTGGGAAATTATTTGAAGGTAAAGACTGCTTTATGTCTTAGCATTCCTTGAAGCACCTCCACAGTGGCTTTCAGATATTAATAACAGTACAAGTGGTCTGCATACATAAAAAAATGAATGAATGATTCCAAGGCAGACATTGTATTCCTGCAACCTTGCCTTTATTTTCGTTTGCAGACCAGGATAGCTGCCACTGCAGCTGGACCACGAGGCAGGTGATGAGACCTTGCATATTTAAAAGGAGCTGAGAGAGGAGGAGGGATGATGAATGAGCTCAGGAAGATGGGATGGCTTCTGCAATGACACTAATAAATGGGATACAGAGTCTCCAATACCAGCTCTGATATTCAGGATTGGAAACTACAAAAAGGCAAGCAAGAAAAATGCATGTGTGGTAGAGGATGAGGGAGGGGAAAATGAAATTTTTAAAAAGATAAAAAAACTACATATTGCTGATGGGACAATAGGTTTTACATTATGACTGCTCTGTTTTTCTTGTATTTAAAAAGAAATGTAATGAGCAGGCAGTCTCCAGAGGTTTTTACACAGTGAGCGGGAGTCCATGGGTAAGACTTAGAGCTTAACAGTATTGGTCCCCCAGCAGGCCACAGATTAGACCAGAGTGCTTGGCGCGAACTGTCAGGCTGGTGCCTATGGCAGATTGTAGAACTCATCTTTCATAATTGGTTAAGTCAATTCCTAAAATAATTTCCCTCTTAACTCTATCTGCATATATCCTACTGGTTCTGCTTCTCGGGAGAAATGGCTAATATGGTGACCCTGGATCAAGACCCCAAACTCCCCATTAGTGTAATGTTGTCTCCCATCTCCGATATCAGTTCTCACCACTTCCCCTCGGAGATCCCATAATCTAAATCACCATCACCTCCCTTTTTTCTTTAAATGGCGTTAGTGCAGTATAATTTACATACTATAAAATCCACCTATTTTAAGTGTACAATTCATTGATTTTTAGTAATGTATAGAAATATGTAACTATCATCATCATCATCATCCAGTTTTAGAACATCTCCAAAACATTAAAAACATCTCTAAAACATGTCTTTGTGCCTATTTGTAGTAGACTCTGCTCCCACTTTCAATTCCAGGCAGCCACTGCTCTGTTTTATGTATAGATTTGCCTTTCCTGAATAGTTCATATAAGTGGAACCACACCATATGTTTGTATGTGGCTACTTTCACTTAGCATAATATTTTTGAGGTTTATCTATGTTGTAGCATGTATTGGTAGTTTGCTCCTTTATATTGCTGAATAGAGGTCCATTGCCTGGACATAGCCCATTTGTTTATCCTCTTACATAGGTCAATAGTTCTAATACTTCGTTGTAAATCAAAATCAGGTACAGCTTATTAAATATAGTTCCTGGAAACTACCCTGGACTTACTGAATATGAGGGTTGAGACTGGGTAATATGTGTTTTTAACAAGTTTTCTGGGCAGTTTTGATGCATACCAGAGCTTGAGGACCATGCCCAATGTGCCTTAACACTCCCAATATTTGGCATACAGTAGGCATTTAATATACAGGGATGGGCAAAAGTAGGTTTATAGCTGAAACCAGTTTGGCTCAGTGGATAGAGCGTCGGCCTGGGGACTGAAAGGTCCCAGGTTTAATTCCAATCAGGGACATGTATCTTGGTTGCAGGAGCATCCGATCAGTGTGGGGTGTGCAGGAGGCAGCTGATCGATGTTTCTCTCTCATCAATGTTTTTAACTCTCTATCCTTCTCCCTTCCTCTGTAAAAAATCAATAAAATATATTTTTTTAAAAAGTAGGTTTACAGTCATGAGTAGGTGAAACAGAATTTATTATTGCATTATTTATTTATTTTATTTTATTTTTTTCATACAAACAACTGTAAACCTACTTTTGCCCCACCCTTTATATATGATGGATGAATGAATGAATGCATTAATTAAATAAAACATATACTCTTATAAATAAATCTGTTACTTAGTGTAAAGCAATAAAATAAAAATTCACTGGGAATTTACTGCCACAAACATTAAACACAAAACTAATAAATAATCTCATTCCCAGGAAAGCCATAATAATAATTCAACTTGTTTGTGTAATGCTTATTATCATGTTTCCCTAACATCAAATATTCTGGGCCACAGATGAACTCCAGTTCATCAGAACTTCACCTGTGCACTGGCTTTTCCTTTCCAGCACTTGTGGAATGCGGGCTCTTCTTAGCATGATGCTCACTCACTCTCCGAGGTGCCTCCCTTCCCTAGGTCTTAGACGCTCTCTGGCATGGGGAGGTGCTGGGCCGTTGCCACGGGCTTCCGGCAAAGAGAAGCCTCTTGGCCCCTGCACGTTCTTAATGCGCAGGCGAAGAGCTGTGCTGACCGGCCGATCTGTCACTGCAGCTATATTTAGCACCATCTGCCAGGAATATTTCAAACTGCCTATTTTTGAACACGCCGTCTTGTGCAAATGCGGCTGCTCCGCCACTGGTTCGTGGGAAACCAAGGGCATGAAGTGGGTTTTCGGGTTGTTATGTTAAGTGCTGCGAGCTGAGCTGGCCCTTCCGCCAACCTTCCAATGAGATGGTGGAGAAAGAGGCAGGGTTTTCCCAGGGTGTCAGTCCCTGGGGCCCACACTTTTAGTGGCTCAAAAACAATCGAGGGGTAGTAGCTGCAGAGGAGGCGGTTGAGGTTCTGGGGAAAGGGAGGGGGAATATAAAGAGCTTTTACACAGCACCCCCTGAGGCAATGCGATGCCTTGCCCGTTTCTCAAATGTCTCACGTGTGGACTTTTCCAGCCTGAACCAGCCCACTATACTTCCTTCTTAATCCGTATCAGGAAAAGACAGGGCTTCCATTTACTAAGGGCTTCCCTGGTGCCCATTTTCAGGGCTGGCATTTACACGTATCTGTTCATTTTGTCCATATAACATCCCTATGAGGTGGTTCTATTCTGAGTTCCATGTTAGAGCTAAGGAAACTGAAGCTTAGAGCGCTGAGGGACTTACAGAGGCAGAGTTCGGGCCCACCTGCAGCCAGAGCTCATGATTTTGGCCATCAGTACCATACTGACCAATTGTACATACCCTACCCATCCAGTCTCTGTGTTCTTCTTCCAGTGATAGATGTATGTGTTACACCTCTGTCCATCTCCAGCTTACTTGATGCGCAACTGTATTGGATGGGTCTGACCATAGGTATACTATCGAGCCCCACTACGACTATGTTGACCCTCCTACAGTGGCTCAGCAGCAACCACTGAGATAGTGGGGTTCCTAGGTTTGCCCTTCACCCTTGAGTAAGGACGGCTGGGTGGAGCATTTGAGCAGCCCCGTGGGAGGTTGTTCCAGCTGCGAGATGAATTTGACCAGAAATGCACAGAACCTAGCTTCTAGATGACCAGGGATAGTGGATAGGAATTGCCACCGGGGACTGGCATAGGGCTGGGACTGAGAAGATTGACTGACCGTGGAGTTCTGTCTGACCTCAGATCACATCCCCAGAGTACTGAAAAGTGCACTGCATATTAGATGCTCAATAAATATCTTTAGAATTTTATAAGGACAGTGAATTGTTTCCATTGTGCTAGTCTACCTCTAGCCCAGTCTCCCTTGTAGACTCTCTATAGCCTATATAGTGCTCCCCTAGAGACAGCAAGGCCGTGGAGAATAGAAAGGTGGGATCCTCACCTAGGAATCCTCTTTCTGCCTGACACATAGTTAGTGCCCAAATGTGTATGCATGTGAAATGACTTGACTCTCAGCTAGTCACAGCCCAGACTGAGGGCTATATTCACAGCTAATTAGGAGTTAGCAAAAGAGGCCTTGGGGAAGGGAGTGTGTTTCTGACAGTAAAGCCACCAGCCAGCCTTGGTAAGGGGGTGGGGAGCTTTGGCAGCGTCCTTCTGCGGCCGGACTCCAAGCCCCACTAGGTAACGCAGGCCAGAGCCTGTGATTCGGAGGGCAGCAGGCCATGGAGCCGCACGCCAAGTTCAGAGTCATTGAAGCAAATGGTGTAGATGATGGAATTGAAAAGACAGAGGCCTTTTTAGAGAAAGCCAGCGTATGAAGAAGTGACCGCATTGAAAGCCGGGTTTGGGGGGAAATGACACATTTTCCCTGTTCCCCTGGCGGGGACGGCGTTGGCAGTGGCCCTTCAATGCCCCTGTACGTGGCTGGAGGAGCTGCCTGCTGCGTCAGCTTGGGCTGGGAGGTTGCTGGTGACCATTGGCAGCGTCACTGAGGCTCCACATTCTCCCTGCAACGCTGCTCCTGGGTCAGACGGAATGCACGGGGGCTCCACTTCATTGTGTTTACATCCCCCCTCACTATCCTTGTTCTTTAGTTCTTGCAGAATGGCCAGGCTCTCACTCACCCCTCCTTTGAGGGCGGGAAACTTTCGATCCTCCCAGACGGGCCCTTTCCTCCCAGAACAGCTCCCTCTCAGTGCCCTTCTCCAGCCAGTGGCAGGGCCGGCCCATACTGGTTAGCCATACTGGTTGTTGGTGGGCAATGAGCAGCAGACATGCTGGTGTTCTCGCCCACTTGCCTGAGAGAGAAGGGACAGGCTGCCTCATGCTTCGGAAGGTGTCCCCAGATGTCTGCTAAGTTGCAAGGTTTTTTATCAGTGACTGAGCCTCTCTCCTACAACCTGAGATGGGGGAGGTGGGGAGAGAACTGGCGCGAATGCACGCCTATCCTTGCAGATGGATCTTGGATGAGGTGCCCCAGGGGCGTCAGCTGGAATCTTCACGGCCACCTGGCGGGCTCAGCTCAGTGCTGACCTCACTCTGTAGATCAGGGAACCTAGCTCTGCCTGAGTCACAGCCTGGACTTGAAGATCAAGGGCTCAATTGCAGGTCCCTGTCCCGGCGTCCAAATCCTTGTCCCTTCGTGGGCTTTAGGGAGGGACTTCAGCTTCCCCCACCCCCACGCCACAGAGGGATCTTGTTCTCCCCCTGTCCCCCTGCCTGCTGATTCATAAAGAAATGAGTAGATTCATGATTTGCAAAGAGTTTTGTCCCCTCTCTTCTCAGCTGTGCTTCAGTTCAAAACACAGTGTTCACTCATGTCGGATTTCCCAGGATACTCACTGCCAATTTCATGTCACACTCTGATTGTTAACACAGTCATAAACTTTGTTACATTAATGACTAAGCGTGATTTCATTTCACACCACTTTAAGGCATGTCATGTACCAGAATTCAGAAACCAGAACTTTTTTGTGTGTGTGTCAGATGCCATGCTCTGATTTTTGAATCAGAAAATACACCCCCTTTCTAATGTGCACACCAAGTCTGTAAGGGACCGTGGGAATCGTGGCGCCTCCGTCCTTTCATCGGCATTTATTTTTAGGGAGCAAGTTCTCTGTTCCAGCCACTGGAAGGACCACTGTGTAACCCTCATTGCAGGCACAGCCCCAGATATTCCAGCACCTTCGCCAAACAGATGATTGACCACATGGTCTCAGCACCCCACTCCCCCCCCCCTCCACATACTGGGAGTCAAGAGGCTTTTGTCTATCACCTCCCCAAGTCCCATTCCAGGGAAACGTGAAGGATGAGGCCGGTTGCTATGTCTTGGCACCAAAGAGACAGTCCCACACCTCCCCAGTGGGCCCCTGCTGGCTGGCTCCCCTCCTTTCCCAAGGAGGGGGCCCTGCTGGAGCCCACTCTTTCCAAGCCACTGAGTCATTTCCTCTCAGGGACTTTCTCATTCAGCCTTCCTGTTTGCTTTAGCTCAGGAGCTCCGTTCTGAGTCGCCCTTTCCTTCCCCATCCCCACTGCGCTGTAATTAATTGCCCAGCACCTTCCAGCCCCTCCCACCGCACTGCTCCTTCCCTCTCTCCTCTCTTGACTGCGGTCTGCGCATTTTGTACACGTTTGTGCAAAGCCTGCGAGTTCCTGAAGCCATGGGGGAAATCAGGGATGCTGCTCCCCTCCTGCAAGGGATTGCTTGAAGGATATATTGGGAAGAGGAGTGTCGACAAAGAGACACCAGGAAGAGCACTCTGCCCCCTCCTCCCTCTCCGCCAGGAGCCAGTCCCAGATGGAGCAGTTGGGAATAATAACCTTTGACCGATGCACTCTGAGCTGCTTGACCCACAGCTGTTGACTCCCCGGGGAGACAGCTGCAGTCTCCTGGAAGCCCTAGCTTGGCGTGCTGTGTGTGCATCCCTAGCTTGGCGTGCTGTGTGTAAATCTGAGACCCGCTGACCCGGGACAGTTTGCTGTGAGGTCAGTAGCAATAGGCAGGCAGGACTCTGTGGGGGCAGAACAGGCCAAAAGGACCAGGGGACTTTCTGGTTCGTTGATGGGTGAAGGAAAGCGAGTAAAGAAAGAGAAAGGAAAGGACCGTAGTCAGCATTGGACCCTAGTTCTGTCAGATGATTGGTAAGGAGGCGGCTCTCTGTTCCAGGCACTTGGAGAACTGTCATCTATTCCCAGGGCAGGCACAGCCCCAGAATAGTCCAGCCCCTTCTCCATGCAGGTTCTTGGTCAGATGAAATGTTCTGGGCTGTACTGAGGCCAGTGGCCTTTTTTGCCCTGAGAGTATTTGGTAAATGTTCATTGAAGTTCAAAAACTATGTGACTAAAGGGATGGCCCATAAATTCATCTGTTGTCTCAAAACCTTGCATTGTCTATTTACTTGATCACACTGTTATTTTAAAAAGACTTTCAGAGATATTCCTGGGGTAACCATCTTTGCCTTCCCCTCAAATCCCATCATGTTGGCAGTCCCCTGCCCCAATAATGCGAGGCCCTGGGATCTTGTGACTGCCGATGTGGCTTTGCAGACCTCCAAAACCAGTTCACTGCCATTGGAAAACTTGCTTTCAAAGTATACATCACCAGTCTGGTGACCTCAGCTGACGGTGTTGGTCCTGGCTCCTTCCCTTCTGATTCCGAGGACCCTGTCTCTTTCCTCACGAGGCTCATCAGTCCCCTCTGCTCTCCACCTTGGTCCCTCCCCTGTGAACTTCTGCTTTCTGTGCGGTGTGTGCCATAAATGATCCTCCTTCCTCTCAGATTTCCAATCTCTCCGTTCCCACTGGACTTTTCCGCTCAGTCTGTGAAATGTTTAACTTTCCATTTGGAAACAATGCTTTCCTCTGCCTGCTTCATAGAGCCTTCCCTTTGGGTCCTCGAGGAGCGCCACACATACCATACTCTGGGTAAAGGAGTAGTTTCATTGACCTAGAATACAACCTGAAGGTCAACTCCACCTCACCCTTCTCCTTGTGCAAGGATGGGCACCTCTGCTTCCCTCTGTTACCTACTTCTTACAAGCGCCACCTTTTTTCCTTGCTCCTCCACATGCAAAAGTTTCCATGGACTTGCTGCTGCCAAATCAGTGGCCTCCTTTCAGTCCTCGCCCTGCTTGCCCCTCATTAGCATTTGTTGTTCCAGGAGGCACTCTCCTCCTCTGACTTCCCCACTTCTGTTCCCTTGCGGCCCCTCCTCTGTTCCGGACCAGCTCTCCTTGCCCACCCTTCTCTCGAAGTCTTAGTGTCCCTGAAGATGGTGTCCTCATCCCCTTTCAGAGTCTCTTCCCTGGCCAATCTAATTTGCTCCCATAGCTTTGGTTACAACTTATATCCTGATAACTTTCTTATTAAATTAAAAACCTCTTATGACTACAGAGCAGCATATGTACAGGTGAACAACAATATGAAAATGAAAATACACTGTTCCCACTTGCCACTCTCAGTATCTTGTTTGTATATCCTTCCGGAATTTTAATGCATGTATGTGTATCTTTCTACCAAATGAGAAAAATACTACTTTGTAAATTGTCACATACTGTTTTCGTAATTTTTTTCAAGTTAATAATTGGAAACCTTCCATGTCAATACATCTTATCTAGTACCCAGTCCATTTATTTGATTACCTGAATCATCTCCCAAATGTACTTTCTAGCTGGTTTGTCCAATTAGGGACCAACTCAGGCATGTATATTGTATGGATATTTTCTAAGCCCTTTTTTTTTTAACCAAGCATAGGTATCCCATCATGCTTGTTAAATGCATTTGGCCAGTTATCTAGAGAACATTTCATTTTCTGAATTTGACTGGTTGCTTCTTTGCAATATCATTTAACTTGTTTCACTAACCCAGTTGTTTTTTATAAATGAAATAATGGAAGTAAAATTGAAAAGCATGATGAATTTAAGTTAATCCTTGTTAGCTAGATTATATGATAGGACATAAGTACTGCATATTATTGCATTTTGCTTATATATATGTGTGTGTGTATATGTGTGTGTGTGTGGGGGGTGTATGTGGGTTTATGTATTGACTCACCATTAGGCACCCTAGCATTGACCAATTAATTAAAGCAAGTATCAGTCTTATCCTTCTGTTATAGCCTTATGTTTTTTCCTGTTGTGGCTGAAAAGTAAACGGTGTGGTGTTATTTTTGGCAATATACAAATATCCAGTGCCCCATCAACCATATGCCTAATGCTTTTAACAGCAGTTTATACTCATTGTTGAAGTCACTAACCCAATTAAGAGTTTAAAGTGATTATCAGCCAGGGTTCTTGGTAGGATATGGATGGTGCACTTTAATTAATTAAAGGGTAACAAAGAATATTTTTATAAGGGAGCTATTCACTGAGGTGTGTGCAGGGCTGCAGGAACCATCAAGGGGTGGTACAGAACCCAGGGACGAGTGGCAGTGGGAGCTAGGGGCAGGGGGAAGAAGAGGGCCCCCCCGATGCCTGGGTCAGCTGCAGCGGTGGCTGACCTCAGCTAGAGCTGTGGCTGCTAACAGAGGAACACAGTTACAACCTTGACCAGGCAGGGCACTCAAATGAAACGAAACTCTTTTAATAACGTTGTTTTCTGAGTCTTGCCTGAAGCACAGTTGCAGGACAGAGGGATTAGACTTGGGGTATTAGCAACAAATATTCCTTTTTAAAAAAGTTTTTAAAAAATTGATTTCAGAGGGGAAGAGAGAGGGAGAGAATCATTTCATCGGCAGCCTCTTGCAGACCTAACACAGGGGATCGAGTCCACAGCCCTGGTATGTGCTCTGTCTGGTTCATAGCTCAGCCACTGAGCTATTCTAGCCAATGTCAACTATGCCTTTTTTAAAAAAAATATATTTTATTGATTTTTTACAGAGAGGAAGGGAGAGAGATAGAAAGTGAGAAACATCCATGAGAGAGAGACATCGATCAGCCGCCTCCTGCACGCCCCACAGTGGAGATGTGCCCGCAAGCAAGGTACATGCCCCCGACCGGAATCGAACCTGGGACCTTTCAGTTCCCAGGCCGATGCTCTATCCACTGAGCCAAACCGGTCTCGGCAACTATGTCTTTTTTTAATGGCTGTTTCTGCACCAAGTTAGCCATTCATCGAGAACCATCAAGACAAACAAAGAGGATACCACTTTCAGGTGAAATTGGTCTCTGGTTGCCAAAATACAAGGTGTGGTTTCTGTGATGACATTTACAATACAGAATTATATTTGTTAATAGCAGCTGGGATGCGGGAGGGGACCCGTATCTAGGATGTGATATCACTCCCGTGGTTATGTTATACTAGAGGCCCGATGCACAAAATTCATGCAAGAGTAGGTCTTCCTTCCCCCGGCTGCTGGCACCAGCTTCTTTGTGGTGCCTGGGACCCAGGCTTCCCTCACAGCCCTGGTCTCATCCAATCTGGTCTAATTAGCATATTATGCTTTTATTCTTATAGATGTTATGTTACCTTACATTGTGTTATATTATGTGACAAAAGGGAGGTTACCGGGGTGGACCTAGTCAGGTGATCCCTTTAAAGGCACAGAGCTTTCTCCACTGGTCTTGGGGGTAAGTCAGAGGGGTGCACTCCTGCTGGCCTGGAAGAAAACCAACCTCCGTGTTGTAGTGACCTATGGGGGACCATATGGTAAGCAAGGCCAGTGGCCTCTGGGAGCTGAGCGTGATCCCCACCTGACAGCTAGCAAGAAAATGGGAAACTCAGTCCTTCTAGATCCCAAGGGACTGGATTCTGCCAACAACCTGAATGAGCCGGGAAGGGGACCCCCAGCCTCTGAAGAGGAATGCAGCATGGTCTGGTTGCTGCCTCGCGAGACCCTGAGAGGGATCCAGTGAGCTGTGCTCAGGCTCCCGATCCGTGGAAGATATAAGCTAACAAATTTGTTTTGCTTTAATCCACTTAGTTGTTCACAGCAATAGGAGGCTAATCTTCTTCCTGAGTTAATCAACACTGCTCTGTTCTTGCTGGTCCACTTCTGTTCCTAATTGCTGGAGCTCGAGCAACGCCTGATTGCAGAAACCATGACAGTGCAAGAACGACAGTGCATTCTTGATTCCACCCTCCTTAGACGGTGAATAACATCCCTCTCCTGCTAATGGGCGGGCGCTGGTCACCAGGGAGGAGTGGTTTATAGACCTTTGTGGCTTCAGAAAGACAAAGAAATATCGTGGGAAGCATCTTTCCTGGAAGACTCAACACATTATGCAAAGCCCTTTCCTTCAGGGGTTCCTGTCTCACTCTGCAACCCACTCAGCCACAAAGGGCTCATCTGAACCTGAGGCCCCGCTTAGCCCAGTGATCTGTTGAATTATTCCAGGTCCTCACTGAGGCTGCTGAATGTCGGGAAAGGCAACCATTTACACAAACGTAAGATGATAAACTGTGTGCCTTCAAGGGAAAGCACCACATGTCAGAGAAACCCGAGCCCAAGGATTTGGGGGAAGCCTTTCCTGAGGAAGTGATCCTTGTCATGTGATCAGGAGGAAGAGTAGTTGACAAGGCCAAGGGATGATAAAGGGAACAGTTTGTGAAAGGCTCTGAGGTGGGCAGAGGCATGGCCATTTAAGAAACTGCAAGCCAGAACCGGTTTGGCTCAGTGGATAGAACGTCGGGCTGTGGACTGAAGGGTCCCAGGTTTGCTTTCAGTCAAGGGCATGTACATTGGTTGAAGGCACATCCTCAGTAAGGGGCGTGCAGGAGGCAGCTGATTGATGTCTCTCTCTCATTGATGTTTCTAACTCTCTATCCCTCTGCCTTCCTCTCTGTAAAAAAATCAATAAAATATATTTAAAAAAAATAAAAAAGAAACTGCAAGATTGGGGAGCTAGCAAGGAGGAGGCCAGCATGTGGGTGTGATGAGGGAGAGGAAGTGGGGAGATAGACCGTGCAGGTCCTGTTAGACCATGCTACCTGCTTTGGTCACAAACAGGTTTTTCTTTAAAAATTTAAAAAAACTGTTTCCATTACAGTTTTTCTTTTTTTAAAAAAATATATTTTATTGATTTTTTACAGAGAGGAAGGGAGAAGGACAGAGAAGCTAGAAACATCGATGAGAGAGAGACATCAATCAGCTGCCTCTTGCACACCCCCCACTGGAGATGTGCCCGCAACCAAGGTACATGCCCTTGACTGGAATCGAACCTGGGACCTTTCAGTCTGCAGGCCAACGCTCTATCCACTGAGCCAAACCAGTTTTGACTACAGTTTTTCTTAAATAGTATTTTGTATTGATTTCAGGTGTATAGCATAGTAGTTAGATAATCATATACTTTACAAAATGTTCCCCCCAGCAATTCTAGTACCCACCTGGCAGCACACAGAGTTACTGCAATATTATTGACTATATATACTTCCTCTGCTGTACTTTACATCTCCGTGACTATTTTGTAACTGCCACTTTGTACTTCTTCATCCAGAGGAGAAGGTGGTCAGGGGACTGGGTGAAAGAGGTTTTCATTTTTAAAATACCACCCTAGCTGTGATGGACAATAAGGATTGTAAGGAGCAGGGACAGGTGCAGAGATACTTGTTAGGAGGCAACTGCAGCCATCCGGACAGGAGCTCGGGCTCGGACAAGGAGTATAGTTGTGGAGAAGGAGAGAAGGTAGATAAAGTAAGTATTACCTGGGGAGTTTTAACTTTGCCCATTAAAAATATTAAGAAAGCATTTCCCCATAAACTCTATCATTCTTGAAGAATTTACAATCATTCATTTACTTATTCGATAAATATGTATTGTGTTATTTTTATGTGCCAGCCACTTGTTGGCATGAGATATAGTGAATAAAACATGCAAAAATCCCTGCTCCCAAGGAGCCTGCAAGGGAGTTAAACAATAAGTAAGAAGATAAGAAATATATATAGTCCTAACCGGTATGGCTCAGTGGATAGAGCATCGGCCTGTGGACTGAAGGGTCCCAGGTTTGATTCTGGTCAAGGGCATGTACCGTGGTTGCAGGCATATCCCCAGTAGGGAGTGTACAGTAGGCAGCTGATCGATGTTTCTCTCTCATTGATGTTTCTAACTCTCTATCCCTCTCCCTTCCTCTTTGTAAAAAATCAATAAAATATATTAAAAAAAAAGAAATATGTATAATAATTGAAAGCAACAAATGCTAGGGAGAAAGTTAAAGATGAAAAAGGGGACTAGAAGATGTTAAAAGGTTGCATTATATATGTCCAGACAGGATCTCATTAAGAAGGTGGCATTTGAGAAAAGGTCTAAAGGAGATTAGGGATCAAGGCATTACCACTATTGGGAGTGGGGTGGTTCAGGGAAGGGTATTCTAATTAGAGGGAACAACATGTAATGGTACAAAGGTTCTGAGGTGGGATGAGACTGGTTTTCCAGAAGGCGATGATGGCTGGAGAGGAATGGGCAAGGGAACGTATGTTATCTATTCTACAGTGATCTGACCTGTTTCCAAGTGTTAGTGTGTAGTTTGGGGACTAGGATTGAAATAGGAGGAAACTTTACTGACAAAACAAGAAAAATCTTCTATAATCACTTAATAACTCCCACTTCTCTTCCCTCCAAAGTTTTCAATATAGGAAGTCAGGTAAATTATATATATACTAGAGGCCTGGTGCATGAAATTTGTGCATGGAGGGAGTGTCCTTGAGCCCAGCCTGCTCCCTCTCCAATCTCGGACCCCAATCTGGGACTCCTCTCACAATCCAGGACTGCTGGCTCCCAACTGCTTACCTGCCTGCCTTCCTGATTGTCCCTAACCACTTCTGCCTGCCTGCCTGCCTGATCACCCTCTAACCACTTCCCTGCCAGCCTGATTGATGCCTAATTGCTCCCCTGCCAGCCTGTTTGCCCCTAACTGCCCTCCCTGTGAGCCTGGTCACCCCTAACTGCCCTCCCCTGCAGGCCTAGTCACCCGTAATAATAAAACCAATAAGTAAAATAATGCCAGCTTGAGATTTTTTTCTCCTTTCCACCTGTGCCAATAGTCTGATTTAATAATAGAGGCATATGACAGAATAATCAGAATTACTTATCAAGTTAATTAACTATATGCAATTTCCAAAGTGACCACAACATGGCAGAAACCTTTACTTATAGAGCAAGACTTAAAAATTCATCGTAGTTGTTACAATAATTGCTGTTTTGTAAAATCTTTGCAGACACAACTCCTTGAAATAATATATATTCCTATCAGGTGCTTCAGAGTAGCACTGGCCTTTTTCTTGACAGGCGATGTGCATTTTGGCACCAGATTATTGGATGGAAAAATACAGGCGTTTTTCCAAGCCCTAAACACAGAGCGTGCCATCTACGCGTTTGGATTTTTTTTCTGTAACCATCGTCATACCAATATGTGGTAGTTTTCTAAGAAGAAATCAATCCAAATGTGTCTTTGGACTCACAATCCGGGAAGCCTGGGTTTCAACACTGGCTTGGTCACAGATGCGCTGAAAATGGGCAAGTCACTTCCATCTTTGTCTGAATTTCTCCATCTGGCCGATGTAGATTCTGACACTCACCACCAGATAATGTTTGCAAAATGTTTGATGGGTCTTGCTGGTAGACAGCATGTAATTGCAAACTGTTGGATTACTTTTTTTTTTCTGTCCTAAGAGCTCTACTGTTTTTCTAGAAACTATTTTTTTTTTAAATTAAAAACGCCACTTTTAAAATTTGGGCACATGGCTTCCAGATTCAGGTGGTAACAGAAAGTAATTAGAAAAAAAAATGCAAAGTTCTTTCTCCATGGCATTCTCTAGAGGTAACAGCATATAATTTTTCCGTGTTTCATCTTCCTGAGGCCAACCTCCACAATAATAACTTATTATCCCTTCATTCTTGACTACCAGCTTCAAAGTATATGAGAGATGAGGATGTTGGCTCATATACACTTCCTTTGGACAACTGCTGAATATATTTTATTTATTTTTATTACACAATATATTTAACCTGCCATTTCTTGATCCATAAATATTAAACCATATCTCTTGATTTCCCTCTAAGACAGTAGGAGATTTAATAACCCGCTGTAGCCATCCTCGATGCCAGTCTTTCTATTTAACTTCTTATTTTGATAAAGATATTTTTAATTTCCGGAATTTTTTTTTATATTCTCAGATAGCAGCCTTTTCTTGCTTTATGGATGCAGTTTCTTAATCACTTGCGGTTCTCTTCTCTAACTTGAGTTACCTGTTTCCTTTATGTCCTTTTGCTTTGTTGTTCATCTTGGTACCTTTGTTTACTGCTAATGGTTTTCCCTTCCTGTGTGTGAACGGAGGAATGGAAAAGGTGAGTTGTCTCTGCCTTTCAGGGCCTGCCTGTGGATGAGAGGCCTGGCCTTATGACCTGGGTGTAAAGTCAGGGACCTGAGCCACAGGGCCCATCATGGTCAGAGAGCTGGCAGCCGGCCTCTCTGCCTCCCTCTGCCCCACAGCCAGAAGAAAAGGGTCTGCTCTCAGGCCACAGTGGAGTTCAACTAGAAACGGATAACTGAAAGATAACTGGAAAAATCCCAAAATATGTGGAGATTAGATGGCACATTTCTAAATAACACAGGGGTCAAAAAAGAACTCTCAAGAGTGATGGAACCATGTCTTAATGAAATGAAAATGAAAACACAAATTACCCAATGGATCTGTCCTGAGAACTGTCTCTCTGAGGATTCACTTAGAGATAAAAGGGCAGACTGTGTTGCTTTGGTTTGAGCAAGGTTCTTTGGGGCGTTAAAATATATTGATCATGCCGAGACCGGTTTGGCTCAGTGGGTAGTGGCTTGCGGACTGAAGGGTCCCAGGTTCGATTCCGTCGGGGGCACGTCTCCACTGTGGGGCATGTAGGAGGCAACTGATCGATGTCTCTCTCTCATCGATGTCTCTGACTTTCTGTCTCTCTCCCTTCCTCTCTGTAAAAAAATCAATAAAATATATTTAAAATATATATATATATATTGATCATTGTGGCCACTTGTATGTTGTGAGAAGGCTTGCCCCTTCCCCTTCACATCCCTTGGAGAAAACCCGAAAGTACAGAGAGTAAAATGGCCATGACTGTCCTCTGGGAACAAACTTAAGGGTAGTGTCTCTTCTTTAACAAAGCGCACTGCACGTATCAACTCCTAATACAAATACAGCAGCCATGAGTCTGAGTGCCACGGAGACCCAGCTGCACCGCCGGCCTCATGCCAGATGCACAGAGGGTTACAGGAAGGAATCTGCCGAAGGGGCCAAAGGTTTGGTTTGCTTACAGACTGTTTCGTTCACCTTTGCCCCTCCGGCAACCGTTCGGAACTATTTTGTCTGTCTCCTCACCCCACAATATTGAACAGGGTCAGGTTCCAGGAGTGAGCATCTGACATATTCCCCTTCTTCTTTGTTGATGTCTGGGCTTGATTAGGTTAAACAGAGAAGGAGATCTGAATGAGTCCCTGTTTCCAGTGACAGGGGGACCTTGTCGATGCTCCACCCATTTCCCCTCACTTGCCCTGGAGGTCCCCTGCCAAAGGTTCTCTCACTCTGATGACTGTGTCTGAAGGCGTAGGTCTAAGCCTGGCCACACTCCCTGCGCTCTGGAGTAGAGCAGGCCAGTCAGGCTGGAGCCAGTGCTCCCAGAGCAGGCCTCTCCCAAGGAGGTCGGAGTATTGAATAAAAAATTCGGCTTTCTGTTTCCTCGGAGGGACAGTTCTCAGGTGCATTCCATCCATTTTCTTAAAATTTCCCAGAAGTATGAAATTCCATTGACCCACAATTCATTAACTTACAATGTATTGGCTTTACCCCTTTTCTGTCTTGTTTTCTGATTCCTTTAATGTTCTTCCTAGAATTCACCTCTCCAATAAACTACTTGTACTGAAGATCTTTCCCGAATTATATTTTAGGGACGACAGAGTGAGATAGGGACGTATTTTGTCCTATCTCACTGGGCTAAGCGTGCTCTAGCGAGAAACAAGCCCTTGGAGCTACAGCAGGTCTGAACTTGCAGCTGAGCTGCATGGAGCAATGTGGCAGGGCTGAAGCTGGTGAAGTATTTCATCGCTTGGATCATAATAAGATTTCTTGGTTAGTAAGTACCAAAGTAGTGCTATTCATTTCTTCATTTACTTTGGTGATTTAAATATTACATAAACGTAAATTATCAGTATGAACATAACATGTAGATGATTATCAGATTAGTTGTTTGTTATAGGGTACTTTTGAAGAAATAGGAGTTATTATGAATTTAATTTATTAAATTTTAAAAACATATTCAAAGCACTGTAAAAAATGTAACTTCCAACCTAGAATTCTAAGCTTAGTAATGACAACCTCACAAAAAAGAAAGGCAAAATGAGGACATTTTCTGACAAAAAGACTAAGAAAGTTACCACCAACACATCTTCACAAAAGGAACTTCTAATGAAGGAACTTCATGTTGTCAGGAAGATTTGCAATACATAAAAATGGAAAACATAAATATTGACTGTATAATAGAAAGACTAATGTCTAATGTATGAAACTGCATATCAAGAGAAAATAGGATATAACTTAGGGAGGGAAATGATTAGCATGGCAACATTCTAAGATTCTTACATGATTCAGAAAAAGTAAAACTATTAATATTAAACTCTTAATTATGCATGTTTAGATTTCTGAGATGATCATTAAAGGAATAGAACTAGCTAATATGTTAGCTTTTATCATTATTATTGTTGTTATATTATTAGTAGAGGCCTGGTGTATGGATTTGTGCAGTGGTGAGGTCCCTCAGCCTGGCCTGCACCCTCTCACAATCCGGGACCCTTCAGTGGATGTTGGACTACCAGTTTTGGCCCAATCTCTGCAGGCCAGGCCGAAGGACCCCACTGGTGCACGAATTCGTGTACTAGGCCTCTCATATGCATTAGAGATTTGGTTAATCTCTTCCCCCCCTTTTCCCCCTTTCCCTCTGAGATTCATCAGTCTGTTCCATGTTTCCATGTCTGTGTATTGAGCATCTGCCCCCTGGTTGTCAGTGTGCATTATAGCTACCTGTCAAATGGTCAAATGGTCACTTGGGCTTTTATATAGAGAGAGAGACTAGAGGCCTGGTGCATGAAATTCATGCATGGAGGGCAGGGGGTGTCCTTCAGCCCAGCCTGAACCCTCTTCAATATGGGACCCCTTGAGGGATATCCAAATGCTCGTTTAGGCCTGATCCTATGAGGATTGAGCCTAAATGGGCAGTTGGACATCACTCTCACAATCCAGGACTGCTGGCTCCCAACTGCTCACCTGCCTGCCAGCCTGATCACCCCTAACTACTTCCCTGCCAGCCTGATTGATGCCTAACTGCTCCCCTACCAGCCTGTTTCCCCCTAACTGCCCTCCCCTGGAGGCCTGGTCCCCTCCAACTGCTCTCCCCTGCAGGCCTCAGTACTCCGCAACTGCCCTTCCCTGCAGGCCCAATCACCCCAAACTTCCCTCCTCTGCTGGCCTGGTCATCCCTAACTGCCCTCCCCTGCAGGCTTGATCAGCCCCAACTTCCCTCCCTTGCAAGCCTGGTCCCTCCCAACTGCCCTCCCTTGCTGGCCTGATTGCCAACAACTGACCTCCCTTGCAGGCCATCGTTCACATGGGCGCAGGATCTTTGACCACCTGGGGGAACAAACTTGTGTGTTGGAATGATGGTCAATCTCCATATTACTCTTTTATTAGATAGGATAGAGGCCTGGTGCATGGGTGGTGGCCAGCTGGTTTTCCCTGAAGGGTGTCCCAGATCAAGGTGGGGGTTCCATTGGGGCATGGGGTGGCCTGAGCAAGGGGCCTGTGGTGGTTTGCAGGCCCGCCACACCCCCCAGTAACCCAAGCGGAGGCCCTGGTATCTGGGATTTATATATCTTCTATAATTGAAACTTTGTAGCCGGAGTGGAGCCAAACCTCCTACTCACTCCATGGCCACAGCCATTTCTTTTGGGATTTATTTAACTTCTATAATTGAAACTTTGTAGCCTTAAGCAGCGACCAAGGCAGGCCAGGGCTTCAGAAAGCTTTTCTTCCTCCATCACCAGGGGCAACCCTAGCCTTCTGCTCCTTCCAGTTCTGTGGCTGCTGCCATTTTTGTTGGAATTTATTTATCTCCTATAATTGAAACTTTGTAGCATTGAATAGAGGCCTGGGCTGGCCAGGGTGTGTGGAAAGATTGGCTTCCTCCATCGCCAGGGGCAACCCAAGTGTCCCTCCTGCTCGCACTGTGGCTGCAGCCATCTTGGTTGGGGTTAATTTGCATACTTGCTCCTGATTAACTGGTAGGCGTGGCTTGGGGTATAGTGGAGGTACAGTCAATTTGCATATTACTCTTTTATTAGATAGGATAGATACATAGATAATTATTACATTCCAGGGATTTTATAGAAAAAAAGAGGAGAAATAGAAAAAGGAAAGAATTCTGTAATCAAATCAGTTTTACTTAACCAAATTAAACATATTTACTACTTGATTTCTTTAAGTTTTTTCTCAGCTAATGTGAGTTATAAATCCCTACATAGAGATTGTAGAAGGTCTTAAGCATTTTCTTTGTTTATTTGATATCAAAATCTTTATCTTTCACTGTTTGGGGAATTCCTTTCAACCTAAATCTGAAGTTTGATTTGCCTGTTTAAGGGAATAATGTAGCAATGTGGGCTTGAAGAGAATAACAGACTCAAATAATAAAGTCAATCTTAGAACGATCTCAGGTTTGGGAAAATAAGACATTAAGGGAGAGTTTAAAATATTGTTATCCTAAGATACCAGGAAGAATGGGGCAACATACTGCAAGCTATTTAAACTGGAGAAACCATAAAAGCACCACCAGCAAATAGGTTGGCAGGCTTCTGCCACAAGGCTATTGAAACAACTGGGAACAGGGCCAAGCAATTCTGGGGAGCAGGCTTGGCACTGATTGTGGCCTTGTGTTCTTTATGAAAGAAAGAAGATTAATTTATTTTATAAGTCATAACACACTACCTAGAAGCCAAATTGCCCGTTAAAATTCTATTTGCAAGCAGGTGTAGGGTTTCAATATAGCTTCACTTAACATCACAGAATGCTGCCTCTTCATAATCAAATGTGATGCAAACTATCTTTTCAACTACATTTTCAGTGTTTCACAAAAAATGTCAGGAATGGCCTAAATTATAACGGCATCTCAGGATCTGCTTTAAATGCAGCTGTTCTGTTTATACAGTACAGAGGAAATAAATCACTACTTATCCATTCAATGAATTTTAACCTCTAATGTGTCCAAGCAAACAGAAGGTGAAAGGTTATTTGGTGGTTAGTTTTCTAATTTCATGCTTTTTAGAATATAGGATGCTTCCTTTTTTAAAAAGTCCATAACATATTTGTTTAATACCCAAGGATATGTTTACTGATGAGAGAGAGAGAGAGAGAGAGAGAGAGAGAGAGATGAAAGAGAAACATTAATCAGTTGACTCCTGTATGAGCCCCAACCAGGGATCAAACCTGCAACCTTTTGGTGTATGGGATAACGTTCCAACCAACTGAACCACCTGGCCAGGGCAACGTCTATAATATTTTAATTGCAATTGATGTTATGTAATTGAATTGATGCTTTATATAACTCTGCATATAGCAGGGTTGTTTTCTCTGAAGACTCAGAAATCTGCCAGTGTTAATCACAGTCCTCATGGTGGGAGACTGAAGAGGCAAGCCAGATCTGAGATGGCCTGAGAACATTTTTTAAAGGAAAGAAGAGATTCCTCTCACCACCTTCTCCACTAACTGGGTTGCCCTAGGCACCTTTTTCTCTTGCTCTGCAAAGCCCAGTAAGTTTAAAGCCTGCCTCTTCCAGGAAGCTTTCCTTGGTATCCAGTCCCTCTGAATCTTTTTTTCTTTCCTAGAAGGGAAAGTCCATCTCTCTAGTTCTCCAGGTAGTGCTCAAATCCTACTGCCTTGCATTGTCCTCTAATTACCAATCTGACCTCCTCCTCTAAGCAGTAAGCTCACAGGCCCGTTGAGGTCTTATATTCTTGACTCTTGTTCAATTCAGTGATGGATTTACAAATGGTAAACTCTAAATACTTGCTAATAAAGTGACTAATGAAATAACCAGAGAGTTCACATGTTCAAGGACCTCTTATTCAGGCTGCTCCCTGACAGTAGGGAGGTTTGAGGTCACCTGTGGTTTGGGGATTACTTGTGTGTCATCAATCTTCAAAGAGCTTTGGGAAGCATACTTAGTGCTTCAGAGAACACTCATTTCTTATCTGTGTTTGTGATTGGATTAGATCAAAAGCAAAACAACGGTCTTTCCAGTATGGAGGAGGGAGGCAGAGCAGGGACAGGGCTAGAGACACACCAAGATGTTTCAGTTCTCCCCCAGGCCTCAGCCCCTGCACTTTGCTAGACTGTTTGCCCTTTGATTCCCCACCACAGCCCCCTGTATGTTTTTATTTTTTATAGTAGTTAGAAAAAAATTTTTAATTACAATTTTGACATACCCTTTTATAGTAGTTTTAGGTGTATGCTATAATGGTTAGGCATTTATAAAATTACTAAGTGATTCCCCAATAAACCTAGTGTCCATCTGACACCATACATAGTTATAACAATATCATTGATTATATTCCCCATGCTGTACTCTACGTCCCCGTGACTGTTTTTATAACTTCCAATTTGTACTTCTTAATCCCTTTTCTTCCTTTTTACCCAGCCCCCAATCTCTCTCCCATCTGGCAACCATCAAAATGTTCTCTATAGCTATGAGTTTGTTTCCATTTTATTTGTTCGTTTATCTCATTTTTTAGTATCTTAAAGGACTGCTGGGAAGACAAGCACTTGGACACATGTGTTTAGCCTTTGTAAAGGCCTCCTCCAAAGCTTTGCAGAGTTCTCAGGGAGCATTTTGATTATCGGTATTTGCTTTCAGCACAGGAGTTTGCAGAGAATGTTAGGTCAGTAAGACCCGCCTCTTCCTGCTACTCAGAGGCCTGGAGCAGCCAGGTTAGATGGAGTGGGCCAGGCTGCTCAAATGGGTGCCTGAATGAGGGCCTGGGGACTGGACAAGGCATGGGGATTAGAGCCCTGAGCCCTGCCAGCTTTGGATGACCAGCACACGTGGGTGAGTGGCCTCATCTGCAGTGGGGGTGCAGCAGGGCCTGTGCTGAACAAGGGCTGAACAGGCTCCTGGAACATGGCACTGACTAAGGCAGAGGACTGTCACAGCGCCAACAGCCATCTGATTTATTTCAGGGGCAGCCGTTTCCACGGGAATGGGAAATTATTTAGTCTCAGATGCTTAGCTGATTTCCTTTTACATCATTTCTGTGTCTTTTAATTATTTGCACATCTGGGGAGCTCTAGGGCCCTCTTAAACCATACAGGTGTCTGATTTAATAAAATACAAGTTATTAAAATATGAGCTCACAAAATCAGTAAACTATGGGGATGGGTTATTTTTTCTCCCACAAAAAGATTTTGTGATCAAATTCAGCGTCACTTTTAGTAGTCCTTAATTCTCCTAGTGTATATAACATTACATTTATGGATTTCTTTGCCTGCCTTCAGAAGTCATCTGTGTTTCTGGCCACATGGTGGTTAAAACTATGTTCTTTGACTTCACCAAGACCTAGATTTGAGGCCAGGCTCTGCCACTTACCTGCTATGTGTCTGGATACGTTTCTTATCTTCTCCAAAATACAAATGGAAAAGTTTGCAATGATTAAATGAGATAGTATCTTTTAGGCACTTAGAGCAGAGTAAGAGTCCAGGATGTCAGTAAGCTTCTTTGTCTTGTTATTACCTATAATAATAAAAGGGTAATATGCTAATTAGACCAGGAGACCTTCCAGACAAAGCCATGGTGGTGGGGCTGAGGCAGAGACAGTTAGGGGCGATCAGCTGACAGGGAAGGGCAGTTGGGGGCAAGCAGGCCAGCAGAGGAGGGGACAGGTGAGGGCGAGTGGCCAGCAGGAGATGGCAATTAGGGGTGAACAGGCTGGCAGAAGAGGACAGATGGGGGCAAGCTGGCCAGCGGGAGTTGGGGGGCAGTTGGGAGTGAGCAGGCTGGCATGAGTTGATCAGGCCAGCAGGCAGAGTGGTTAGGGGCAATCAGGCAGGCAGGCAGGTGAGCAGTTAGGAGCCAGCAGTCCCGGATTTCGAGAGGGATGTCTGACTACTGGCAATTAAACATCCCCCAAGGGTTCCCAGATTGGAGAAGGTGCAGCAAGGCTGAAGGACACCCCTCTTCCCATGCACGCATTTTGTGCACTGGCCACTAGTTATAATAATAAAAGCATAAAATGCTAATTAGAACAGATGTCCTTTCAGACAACACTGGGGCTTCAAGGGAAGCCGGGGTCCCAGGTGCCAGAGGGAAGCCGGTGAAGGAAGGCCCACTCTCCTACAGATTTCGTGCATCGGGCCTCAAACGCAATGTGTTTCTTTTTTACAAGTGAGAGATCTACCTTTATTACTGTGACCTCTTTATTCTCTTTGCCCCTCCAGTCCAGTGGTCTTGGTTTAAAGGCTGTGGGGCCAAAGTCCTTCCCTAACCTCAAGGGCCAAAGTCCTTCCCTAACCTACCTATCACAGAATGGGTAGAAAAAGGGCTACTCCCACATCCTACTGGCTGTAGGCAGAAAATAGGCAGCTATTTTCTCTCTAAAATAATGTTTCTTATAACATAGCCCCTCTCTCAGAATCTCTTAGGAGTGTCGATCTAGTTGAAGCTTTCTAGGGTCCTGCTTCAGGCTTCTGAAGTAGAATCTTTTGTGGGTTTGGAGGTAGGAATCTTTATTGTAATCAGTACCCAGATTACTCAGGTGCTAATAAATAATATTTTAGAACCGCTCCAATGTGGTCCTTAAGCTTCCCCAATTGTACACTGGTCTGGGATTCTTAATAAAAATAGAGGTTCCTGGGCCCCAGCCCAGAATTTCCAGTGGAGCAGCTTGAGGGTGTATGTTTTTAATAAGTTTCCCCAGGTGACTCCGAATATCTGGCCAGTGTAGTAAATGCCGCTCCAGAATGCCTGGCTAGTGATGTGACTGGGGTAGTGGTAATGATGGATGCCGGTATGATTAGGGAGGGGACGGAAGTGTGAAAGATCTAGAGAGGCACTGGGGTCCCAAGTTGAACCCCCACTGTGCATGCTTGTCTTTTTCTGTTTAACGTCGTCTTCAGGTGCAAAAATCTCATGCAGCCATTCCCACATCTGGCCACAGGAAATGAATGCACACTTCTGTCCAGACCTCCATCCTCTCTCATCCAGATGTGCTCATTCCGCTAACATTTACTAGTATTTTGTCTCTATTCCCAGACTAGAGTTGCAAAGATGCATTTGCAATGGTCACTCTTACGGTTTTCTTCGTGCCCCCCTGCCTTTTCACACACTATTCCTTTGGTCTTAAATACCTCCCCTCAACTTGTCCTATTTCTTGCTCTTTCTTCAAAATTCTGCTCAAGAGTTAACTCCCCAAATCTTTCTTATTCCTACTCCCCATCAGGGTGTGATATAAGATCCTATGTTACCCTTTATTATTCTGTATTGTCATTATTCATGAGTATGTTTTTCCCATAAGACTAAGTATGCTAGGAAGGCAGAGTCTGTTATATATTTTGTATTCCTAGAACAAGCATGGGTCTGGGCAGAGTAAAGGACCTCAGCAAACATTTATTAAATTAAATGGGTAGATATTTCCTGTAAGGTGGCAGAAGTTGTCTTAGGTAAAAAGAAACAAACATTACCCAAGGTCACACAGCCAGGAAGATAATTCAGAATAGTTAACAGAAGTTCAGTTCCACCCGACCTGTGTTGCTCAGTGGTTGAGTGTTGACCTATGAACCAGGAGGTCACGGTTCAACTCTGGGTCAGGGCACATGCCTGGATTGTGGGCTCTATCCCCAGTAAGATGGGGTGTAGGAGGCAGCTGATCAATGATTCTTTCTCATCACTGTTGTTTCTATTTCTTCCTCTCTGAAATCAATTAAAAAAAATTTTTTTAAAGAAGTAGTTCAATTCTCCAAAGTAAGTTGAAATTCTAGATCTAGGGACAAGGTTGAGGAGGCTGAGAAAAAGCCTAGCATGAATAGATTCAGTTGTTTAGCAGAAATTGTCTTTGAGGTTACCCACTCTATTCTTTGTTTACTAGGGAAATGTAGGGAGCTCTGTCCACTGCTAGGAAACCAAAAACACCAAGAGATGGAGGATAGTCTGATAGAGTTCATTAAAAAAGAGAGTGGACATGGTGCTGTGTGCAAATAGAAATCCAACTTAGATGTACCGTGGCAGAGGGAGAATTTGCTTGTTATTCTCAAGTGACTCTTGAGCAGAGAGAGACAGCTATTATCAGAAAGAGAGGTTGTGCCTCGAGGCCCACGTGGTGGGGTCAAGTGGATAATTCATTGGAGTTAAAACCTCAGCTCAGATAAAACATCCCTCAAGGACATCTGACTTTCTGTGTTCTGATTTCATGCTTAACACATCCCTTCTGTTCACTAATTTGGTTTGTTACATATTTTTTTTTATTAGGGAAATATTCTCTTGAGAGTAGGTCTGGGTATTCTTGTACCTAGAAAGAAACCTTCCTCCTTATAAATGCATATGCTACTATGGTAACTTTTAAGCCAGTTTCTTTTACACTTGGTTAGTTGGGGAAAATTCTCTGAATATAGTCAAATGGATCCTCGTGTTGATTGCCATAGTTTTTAAAGATCACACCCATAATTCATACATACTTCCTCATTGTAAGACTATTCAAAGGATAGAAATAAGGTAAAAATGAAAGCTCCTTTCACCACCAGTCCCCCATCCCACTCGCAGTCTCAAGGATTATAATTGTTCTGAGTCCCATTTCTATACATTTATATATAGAGAGGCACCTATTATATGTGTTGCAAATATCTTTCCCCCAATGCATCACATCTGTATTAACTCTATGGCATCTTTTGTCACATAGACAGACATTTCCTTCATGACTATAGAGTTAGCATCTTGTTTAAGAAGAAAATATTAATATCTTAATTCGAAAAACTGCACACGCCTGTCTGACCCTAGCAATAAATAGCTGTGACTTTGAGTAAGCTCAACACTCCTTCGAGCATTAGTTTTCTTATCAAAATAATGAGTTTATTTATTCCTGTGAACTACTTTATACCATGCCTATATGCTGGGAAGACCTAAGTGAATTCAACGTTCAAGGAATATATATTATATAGTCTAACAATGAAACAGCCATAGAGTAACAGGAGGACATGTACTGTCATAGACTTTTGTACAGGATCTCATAGGAATCGGTGGGAGGAACCCCACATCCAGACCAGGTGGTTTCGTAGGACTTGTCCAAGTGAGGTCAGATACCAGGAAGGGCACATTGGGCTGAGGGAGCTTCAGGTACAAATGCCTAGGGCAAGAGTGAAGAAACACCCATAGTTCACAGGATGGGGTTGGGGATGGTGGTGAGTTATGAGCCTGCAGCAGTAGGCAGAGACTGTTGTAGCCCATATCATTACATTTAGCCTTTCTTATGATTGGAGTTTGAAGCAGTGGAGTGACATGTTGACTAGCCTTTAATAGAGACCACTTGGCTCTTCTGTGGAGAAGGGGCTAGAATAGGGCACGAGCAGAGGCAGGGAGGCCCATGAGGAAGGGGGCCATTGTACTAACCCAGGAAGGAGATGTGAAGTGGGACTAAGGTAGTGGCAAAGAAGATGGACATCTGGCGGGCCTGAGAAATGTGTGCTCACCTTCCCCACAACTCAAGTTTGTTGTGAGTCAAAAACAATATGTAGTGTTTTTCCAAGTGGAACTTACTTATAAATTTGAAAGTTCCACTTCATAATGGAATTGTAGGCGCTGTGACAGGCCAGTAGAAATATTTCTGAATAGAGAAGACTTTCCAGGAGAGGTAAAAGCCACTATATTGAAAGCACCCAATTATTACATATTCACACCATACTTACTCCATCCTTCAGATTTTTATTTTCTTTATATGACTGTGAATGTATAACTCAAGCATCAGCCTGTCTGCCATCCCCCTTTTCCTACCAACCTCTTATTCCTTGTGTTGGTTATCTCCCCATGTGTGTGTTAGGACACAGAGGGCTTCTTGTCCACCTCGCCTGCTACTCTCAGCCCCGGTATTGGCTACCATCCATCTCATGTTTATTCATTCCGTAACTGAAAATCCCGGGCCAGTGGATAGTGTCAGTGTCCTTAACCCAGGGGCCAGTGAAGGTGCGGATGGGAAGAAGAAAACTCTGATGTTTTCTCATCCCTTCAGTCTACATGACACCATTTCTCAGAGCGATTTAGGAACTCTACATTTTTCTAAAGTGTTACACGGAGTCGAAGGGAATTATAGAAGAGCAAATGATTAAAACTATAAACTAAGATGTTTACCTTTCTCCAAGGAATAACTGCTTCCCTCTGCTCCACTCTTGTCCCCAGCTCTGCTTCTGCTTCCTGTTCCCAAGCAAGTGACCAAACAGCACAGGGAGAGGACATGCTCTTTGCCAGGAGAAAAGCTTTCCTGTCGCAGTATTAATCTTCAGCTCCCTCACTCAGACATGGAGAAACTATTGAACAGCATTTCCCAGACCTACTACTGGCTAATAGAGCAAGTGCTAATGTTTTATGAAATCCATCCCACTGGGTCGATGTGCTCTCCCTTTCCTGCTCTCTCAACGATACGGGGCCTGTCCTGCTATGCAAAGAGGCTCTGGGGATCCAAGGCTCAGTGTGTGCCAAGCAACAGTGACAGGAAATGAATGTCATCTTGATGCTGCCAATTGCCCTTTGTGGCTGACGTTGGGTGGGCCTTCCAAAGAAAGCTAAGTTTGTTGACATTTTTTTAAATTTTTATTTATTGATTTGAGAGACAGAAAGAGAAACATCACTTTGTTGTTCCACTTATCCATGCATTCCTTGGTTTCATTGGTTGTTTCTTGTATGTGCTCTGACTGGGTATCAATCCTTCAACCTTGACACATCAGCTCACAGTCCAACCAGCTGAGCTAGCCAGGGCCTAGCTAGTCAGGGGCTCCATTTGTTGACATTGTGAGTTTGGTTATCAAAGCCCCTAGGTAGCCTCTATACTAATCAGCTGACATGAATTTCATCTAGTTCTATTCCTCATGGTTAAAAATAAAGCTGAGTCATTGGTTTTTTGGCATGAAGATGCCCAGTCTCACTCATGTGACATGTAGTCTCAAGTGGCAACATGCAGAGGACAGGTGGGTGGGAAAGTAGACAACTGGAAATCTGTTCAGAAAGTTGTAAAAATAATCATAATATATTTGCATGTCCTATCTTATTTGATCCTGAAATGAGCTGGGCATTGTAATTTTTGTTTTAAAAGTGAGAAAAATTGAAGGTCAAAGATTCAGGAACTTGCCTAATTCATTCATGTTGGTGGAAGAAGGTATATGGATTTATGTGATTCAAGGCCTGAGTGTTGCAATATTTTAGGCTGGATCCAGTTATGTTTGTCTTCCCTTGGACAAGGGATGCCATCATCCAGGGAGGTCACTGACCAGGAACATGTGAGTTTTGAGTTTGGTTTTAAAGAAGGGTAGAAATGAGCCCTAGCTGGTTTGGCTCAGTGGATAGAGCATTGCCCTGCAGACTAAAGGGTCCTGGGTTCAATTCCGGTCAAGGGCACATGCCCAAGTTGTGGGCTAGATCTCCAGTAGGGGGCGTGTAGGAGGCTGCTGATCAATGATTCTCTCCCATCATTGATGTTTCTATCTCTCTCTCCCTTCCTCTCAGAAGTCAACAAAAAAATCTATAATAATAAAAGCATAATATGCCAATTAGACCAGACAGCCAGATGAACTTCTGGACGAAGTGGTTGTGAGGGCCAAGCCTCTTGCACAAATTTCGTGCATTGGGCCTCTAGTGTGTGTGTGTGTGTGTGTGTGTGTGTGTGTGTGTGTGTGTGTGTAGTTTAGTTTTCTGGGTGGGAATTTATTAAATCCTGGGCATTAAATGTATCTGGTTAGGAGGTAGCATTAACACAGGGAACTTCTGTGTTTGACCTGTGATCAGCTTAGCATTATGGGCCCTTAGCTTCTGGGTCTGTACATAGTCATAGCGTTCAAGTACAATGGTCTCCAATTCCATGAGGAATTGGGAGCTGGGAAAAGTCAGGGCTGAAATGGGCTGGGTGGAAACCTGACCCTTTCTCATCCCTTAGAACTTGAAAGAGGCCATGTCACAACCGGGAGCATCAGCTGAGCATGATGGGGCCATTTGCAGCTTGACAGCGTCTGCTGAATTATTGATGTCCCTCCCTACTGCAGGACCTCTCCCTTGTTAACAAATCGCACTCTGTATTAAAATTTAAAGAGGCAGATGAGTGCAATCTCTCGCCCTATTATTCCTCTCTTCTTTTGCCATCTGAGCTCTAATTTTCAAGTCAATCAGCCTGAAAGGCTTCTCCTGGGAGCTGGCACAGCTCAGAGAGCCAAGTTCAGGACAGAAAAACTAAAGGCCCTGAGTGAGCCTGTGACCTGAGTCCTGAGTCAAATGGAGGAGTCTGAGTGACTGTTGGCCAGGTGAACCTGACTTTCTCTGTGTCACTAAAATACCTGAGAAAAAAACTTTGTCACCCCCTTACTGGAACAGCAGTGTCTCTACCCAGTTTGCCACTCCCCTAAAATTTCCCTACAGCAGAGGACAAAACCTTTTAAGTAGGAATCCAGATTTGGATGTTAGATGTTTTATTTGGCCTACAGAATAATGTTACTTTTTAAAAAATTAAATAGGTGCCAGTTTTTTTTTTACAAATTGGGAGGTTTTCCAAACTATTTGATTTTCTGACTTCGCTTTGCTTTTCATTTCTACATTGTGCTACATTCTGGGGCTGTCAGTGGCTGCTCCTTTAAATGAGGTGCCTCCTCATTTTGCCTCAGTTCCCGTCACCCCATCTTAGTGGTTGAATCTGTGACCTTTGGTATTAAGAAAGATGGTGACCCAGCTGGTGTGGCTCAGTGGTTGAGCATTGACCTATCAACCAGAGTCTCAGTTCGATTCCCAGTCAGAGCACATGACCAGGTTGTAGGCTCGAACCCCAGTAACGGGGTGTGCAGGAGGCAGCCGATCAATATTCTCTCTCATCACTGATGTTTTCATCTCTCTCTGCCTCCCCCTTCCTCTCTGAAATAAATAATTTTTTTTTTAAGAAAGAAAGATGGTCAACACATTTTTCTGTGCCTGCTTGAGTCTGTTAGAACTGCCTGCAGTGCCCTGGTGAATCTGATCAGTTTGAAACTATTCACCTCCCTCCTCTAGGAGAGGACTCTCCATCCCTGGCCATTGCTGTGAGACTGTGTGTGGATCGTTGGAGCAGAAGCTCCCAGAGGCATTGTGGGTCCTCACCAGCTCTCAGTTCTCTGCCTCTGCCTGGGGAACAGCACACCCCACGGTCCTGCAGCCCGGAGCTCGGAAGGAAAAGAACATGTGGTACAGGCCAGCATCTGATCTAAAGCCAAGACACAAACTAGAACAAAGCAGCCAACCCACTGCCTTCAGCAATGCAAGTGAACAACAAATGTCACGTGAGCCACTGAGAATCAGGGGGTGTTTGTTACTGTATAGAGCTGACCTATACAGCAAAACCAGGCTTGCTAGGAAAGGATGCTGAGATGAAAAGACAGTATTCTCCTACTTTTGGAGGAGAAAAAAAATAATAGCATTAGAGAATTCTTACTGTTAATTTTAATTGTCTTTGATTACAAACAACTTTAGAGGATGCTGGAAATAGCACAGTGGTGGCATCAGAAGCACTGGGTTGAGTTTCTTAATGACCATTTTAGAAAATCTGGAATAGTTTTTCTTTTATTGAGATAATTGACTTTAAAAAAATCGTATGTGTATTGAAGTTGTATTTTCAGTTAATTTCATTTTGTAATAGTAAAAAGGATATTGCAAAATATTTGTCACATAAAGGGTGTCTAGCTCAGGTCCTAGGGACTTGCTTTTCTTTTAAAGGGGATAGGGAGAGGCAGGGGCAACCGGGGACAGAGTCTCTGTTTCTTCTGTTGTAGTGTGTGAAATTAATAACTAACATTAAAATGTTCTGGTTGGTGGTAGGACACAAAACTATTTAGGGTCAAGTGGCTTAAATGTTTTGAAAATGTTTTGTCAGTGTTAAGTGCTGACACATTCTAAGTTTTTCTCGTTTGTTGTTCCTAACCCTTCTCTGCTCTTCAGGCCCAGAGCACTTGGTTTATGTTCTGGTTACTTGTGTGTGTGTGTGTGTGTGTGTGTGTGTGTGTATGTGTGTAATCTCTACTACCAGTGAGAAAAGTCCTTGAGGGCAAGGATCCTACCTTGTATAGCTTTCTATGTCTTGCGTTGTGCTGCTCCTTATATAGAGCTACTGCTGAGTAATTCCTAGGGAGATGAGTGAGTAAATCATATTCATGACTTTGGCTCTGGCTGTTTCTTCATTGATAACCTGTCATGTGACCATAGCTCCCACTATGTGCAGAGCTGAAAGAACCCCAGTGCGGTGCTTGGTGCCAAGGAGGACTTCCCATCTGCCATGGGTACTGGTTACAGAGTCCATAGGCCCAGGAGGTCTCATTGGCTCATAGATCATCCAGAGGAGCAAGGTGCATGTAAGAATAGTTTAAAACTTGTCTTTTAAAAGGGTAGGGGACAGGGTCTTGTTTCTTCTCTTGTAGTGTGTGAAATTAATAACTAACATTAAATCATTTAAAACTTCAGCTCTGACTGGTATGGCTCAGTAGATAGAGTGTCGGCCTGCGGACTGAAGGGTCCCAGGTTTGATTCCAGTCAAGGGCATGTACCTTGGTTGCGGGCACATCCCCAGTAGGGAACGTGCAGGAGGCAGCTGATGGATGTTTCTCTCTCATTGATGTTTCTAACTTTCTATCCCTCTACCTTCCTCTCTGTAAAAAAAAAATCAATAAAATATATTTAAAAAAGTAAATCGCTTAAAACTTCATTTGAAGATTATCTGAGATCTAGTAGGTAGTATGGAAATACAGTAAATAGCAGCTACTATTATGGTGGTTAAAACTCTACCTATTATAACCAGAGGTAAAGTCAGAAGTTAAAGCCAAAATTAAAGAAAGGAAAACCTTCCTCTTTTTGCCTGCTTTCGTTTAATCCCCTCCTGCTAGAGAAAGCTCAGGAGAGGGATCCCCATTGCCTGGAGAAGGAATGCAGAGAGGCTGAGACGAAGGCACAGGTGCATAAACACACACAGTAATTACCTCATTAATATAAAATCCAGTAGGAAACAGGCTCATTCCAAACGGCAGGGCTGGGCCAGGCTCCTTCCTGGGGCCTCCAGGCAGCAGGGTAATTCCTGTGAGGTGTGGGGCCCGCGTGCAGTCACTCCCATCCCAGCCCCTGCAGCTGTGCCGGAGGGCCCAGGCCACAGGAGCACCATTCCACCCACCTCCAGTCCTCACCTCCCCTAATTGCTTTAGGTGCTAACTTAATAGTACCTCATAATAACCTTCACATCTGTTGCCCCTTTTTAGGGCCGGCAGAACTATACTGTTACCTTAGAGATGGAGGGAGGGCTGACATGGGAGAAAATTATGTGATTTACAAATGCTATTTTGTTTTTTTTCTTCTCAGTACAAGAGAGTGAAAGGAAACAGTGGTTTGACAATATGGATGAATCTTGAGGGCATTACGCTAAGTGAAATAAGTCACAGAGAGACAAATTAGCATATGGTCTTTCTTATATATATGAATATCATAAGCTCATAGATACAGAGAACAGTTTGCCAGAGGTGGGGGATGTGGAGTAGAAATGGATGAACTATTTTTAGTTGTTGTTTTTTTTTAGTTTAAATGAGTTTGATAATAAAAATACATGTGTAATAAAATAAAGGACGAAAAAGAAAGAAGTGGGAGGAGACGGAGCTCTCAGACATTCACGGTATTCTTGGAGGAGTCTGAGTGCCCTTGGTTTATTTTGTGGCTTTCTTCCCCTGTCTTCCTCACTGAGCCTAAGGAAGGTTAGGTGTCCCCAGATACCTGACAGAGGGAGAGCCCACGAATAGGATCACACTCTTCCTTCCAGACCACATGGATCCCTCATCTTAAGAACTACCTCCCTGCTCCCACCCCGCCCCCATGCGGCTCCCTCTCACAGCGAAGGGAACGGACACGAGGCTGCCTGGAGTGACTTGCTCAGAGTCACTGAGCACACTGCTGGCCCAGTTGAGATTTATGAGGAAAACTGCTGCTTGTGGGGTCTGTCCATCATCCACCCGCCTGGGTCAGTGAGTGTCTCTTATCACAACTTTTTTCTTTGGCGGCCTTGACAACTCCTAACCAGTATTTTCGTTATTGAACTACACTTAAATTTTGAACAACATGGGTATGAACTGCTGAGTTCCACTTAGACGAGGATTTTTTTTTAATTTTAATTTTTTCACTAAATACAGCCGGCACTTCGAATCTGCCAGTTGGGTTTCATAGCCGAGATACAGCCAACCGGGATTGAAAACAGCATTTTCTCATTCCCAGGTGCAGTTTCCCAACGGGATCGGATCGAAAGTGCTGCTTTGCATCTGTGGTTGGGAGCACCTGAAGATGGAAGGGCGGCCTGCAGAGCTGAGAGCGAAAGGCGGATTTTTGACAGCGAGGTGGGCGCCCCTTGGGGAGACACAGGTAAGAAAGACTTTGTGTCCGTCTCCACTCCTACTACCAGGTTCTCGAAATGAAAGTGTCAGTAACCAGCCAGAAACCACAGGCCTAAGACGCCATTTCATCTTTAGAGCCGATTTTCACCTGCTGAGCCGCATGGCCCACGGAAGGCTGAGCAGGGTCCCGTGGAGCCGAGCAGGGCACTGTCATTTTCTGATTGTGTATATGCAGGTCATCTGCCCTGGGAGGGCACAGTGGCAAGAACCTGTGGCAGGATTAGGGCTGGACAGAGGGACTTTCATATAGGAGGCCAGGGGCATACGTTCCGGTCTGCAGTGGGCATGGTGAGGCTATGAGACAAGTCATGTACCTGGTCTGTGCTTTAGTTTCTTCTTCGGTCAAATGAGGAGGATATTCATTTTGATTTTCTCGCTTTGTCAGTGAGCGAAAAATTTTAAGTTTTTGAAGGTGCAGGTGAGCCTTGGCATAGTATTAGAATGGATTTACTCAGGTGTACTCACATCTAGCATCGTAGTAACCCAGGGACTATGGCCAAATCACTTCATCTCATCTATCCTAATCCCTTCAACTACAAAGTAATAATAATTAGTATCAGCCTCATAGGATGTTGTGAGGTTTAAATGCATCCATATATACACAGCACTGAGCCCATGTCTGCATTTCCTTCAGGCTCAGTACCTCCCAGCAGTCAGAGCTAAAATGAACTGGCTCAGATGTCTAGAGTTTAGGGCCTATCTAGTCATTGCCTCTTGGCATCTGGCAAGCTTAAAATGTCAATGGGAGAGCAAAGGACAAAGGACAACAAGGAGAGGTGGGGAAAAGGACAAAATAGTGTCATCCCCAAGTACCAGGATCTCTTGATAGTGTTAGAGCAATTAAGGGTCATGGTACTGTCGAAACCGGTTTGGCTCAGTGGATAGAGTGTCGGCCTGCGGACTGAAAGGTCCCAGGTTCGATTCTGGTCAAGGGCATGTATCCTGGTAGCGGGCACATCCCCAGTTGGGGACGTGCAGGAGGCGGCTGATCGATGTCTCTCTCTCATTGATGTTTCTGACTCTCTATCCCTCTCCCTTCCTCTCTGTAAAAAAAAAAAAAAAAAAATCAATAAAAAATATATTTTTTTAAAAAAAGGGTCCTGGTACTGGTGCAGGAATAGGGAAAAAAATGAACCAATAAACTGGACAACAACAAGCCCCACACATGAGTAAAAAACGTGATATGTTTACTTATGTAAAAATGTAAAGAAAATGTGTGGTAAAGCAGGAACATGATGGACAATTAGTTCACCACATGGCGAAAAATAAAAGCATATGACACACACAAAAATAAATTTCAATTGCATGAAAAAGCTCTATCTGAAAGCAAAAGTGTAATAATTTTATAAGAAAGTATAGGAAAGCATCTTTGACTTAAGGATTGGAGAACAATTCCTTAGATAATACATGAAGAAGAAAAACCATAAGGGAAAATAGTGACAAATCTGACTACGCTAACATTAAATTTAAAACTTTATCACTTATGGATACCACAAAACAGAGATTAAATATAAGCCTGAGAGTAGGTGAAAATATTGGAAACACTGATGATTGATAAAGGCCTAATACCCAGAACTTAAAAAGAACTACATCTCAATAAGAAAGAAAACAAAATAAAAACAGGCAAAATGGGATGATAGTCATTAATTGCCAATAAATACATGAAAAGATGCTCCAGCTCCTCAGTAACTAATAAGACACAGATTAAAACAGCCATATGCTACCATTACTCTCTCATTATGTTGACCAGAATGTTGAAGTCTGATCATAGCAAGTATAAGCTAAGATGTGGGTAGATGAAAATTCCCTCATACTACTTTGTACTTAGTTACAATCACTTTGAGTCAGTTTTAGGCATACAATTTAATGCAATTCTATCACACTGCATGGGATATTTATAGAAGAATGTTGATTGCAACATTGTCAGTCATAAAACAAGAAAAGGCAAAACTACCTAAATGACCATCAAGAGTGGATAAGTTAAAGAATACTCATACAATGGAATATTCTATAGGGATTAAAATGAATGGACTAGAATGACATGGATTGAAAAGGGTAAATTTTAAAAACATTATGTTGGTTGTCAATAAGCAAATTATAGAAGAATAGGCATAATAGAATGTCATTTCTAAAAAGTTAAAAAGCATATAACATAGTCTTACTTCTTAGGACTTTATTATCTATGGATTCCCATAGGTGAAGAGTAGTATAAAATACAAATAGGAATGATTAACATTAGATTGAGGATGATGGCTACCTGTAGGGTGGCTTAGAGGAGGTATGTATAGGAAGGAGACTTCAATTATAGTTGTAATATTTTACTATTTAAAAAAATCTAAAAGCAAATAGGGAAAATGTTAAGGTTTGATAAAGTTAAATGGTGGGCAGACAAAGGTTCATTATGTTATTTTCTATCACTTTGTACAACTTTACAGAATGTTGTAACCCATTTAAAAAGATTTTAAATTGCTTCCGATTTCCAACACAAAGGAAGGTGAAAGTATAATCGTTTGCTACTAAATCGCTGATATATGACCTGCTAGCTCCTTCCAGTAGCTCAGGACAACTCTCCCCAGTACCTAGCCCAGTGCCTGGCTCCAGAGGAGCCTGTCATAAATGAGAATGGAAAGAATGAATGGGCCTGTTATTGGAAATAAAGGCCCAGTCATATGTACACTGTGCCCTTTCTATCATTAAATCACGCTTTGAGAGTCATTTCCTTCCCATCCATCTCCCTCAGCCTGAGTTGCCATGCAGTATAATAATTCAGGGGCATTGCATTGAGGGACCCTTGCTTGCAGGGCATCAAGGAGCTGAAATTCAGTCTCAGCTGTGTTCTGAATTCATTAGTGTCTTCCCAGCATCCTGCAGTGCTCAGAAGAACGATCCTCTCTGAGAGCAGGGCATTGCTGTCTCCCTCAGATTATTGTAATAATAATAACCCAAAATAAACCCAAGGAAGTAAAATCACCAGGGAGGCCTTCCTCTTTAATTAAGCAGTGCAAATGAGCCACAGTCCACCCTGCACGGGACTGAATCCCCGTTTATAAATAGGGGACTGTGAACATGGGATGTGTTGTTTTGCAGCCCTGCTGTGTTTCTCTTTTGTTTCCCTCACTTGATGTCGCTGCCTGTCTCTACACATATATGTGCACATCTGTGAAATACATGCCATAAAGGATCCAAAGCTCTTTATCCACCGAGCCAGCTTGATGTTCTAAGACTCCTAGGGTGTTATCCAAGGAAATGTAATAGGGATCAGTAGCTTAATGGATAGGTAATGGTGCTAATGAAGGTAAAGACTTTAGTTCCATTCCCCAAAAGCCAGAAGGATTTCCTCTGTTCACAGATACAGAAAGTATGTGAAATCTTGGCAAATGTATCTTTGTTTATATTGGAGCCAGATAAGACAGAGTGGCATGAATCATGTCAAATGCACCACCACCATGGGAACTCAAATTGTCCTCAGTCTGACCCTGGTTGGGTTGCTCAGTTGGTTGGTGCATCATCCCGTGCACCAAAAGGTTGCAGGTTTGATTCTTGGTCAGGACATATACCTAGACTGCAGGTTCAATCCTTGGTCCAGGCGCATACAGGAGGCAGTCAATCAATGATTGGCATTTCTTTCTCAATGATATTTCCCTCTCTCCCTCCCCGTTTCCTCTCTCTCTCTCTAAAAAAAATATCAAAACATATCCTTGGGTGAGGATTAAAAAATTGATCCTCAGGCTGGTGAGTCTGTGGATTCCTTTTATGAGAAAAGGAGAATATCTTACAAGGGTCAAAGGGATTAGTAATGTCCCAGCTCAGCTGTAAATGTGAAACTGAGGAAGTAGTGTCTGGGCCAAGATTCCCATCTTTATTATGAATGGGTAGAAAATTGAGACTTGGTCTCCATGCTCAGTCATTTTTGTGATTTTTCTGAATCTGAGGGTATATAATGTGGAAAAATGTGACAAACTCAAGCAAAGAGAAATTTGGGCTGAATCTCTGGGGGGAGAAAAAATCATGGTGAAATCCATTAGACTGAGTAATAGTTTCCCAAGGGAAATGACATAAACCTCATAGTTGCAATCATTTAAATTTAGACCGAGCTGTGCATTTGTGAGCAGACCCCAGGGAGCCATTCTGCATTGAAGAGGGGATGGGGAATGTGATAGGCCAGGTGACCTAATAGATCTTTTCCATCTTAATTGTGGGATCCTAATTAAAATGAATGATATTGCCCGTTATGAGCCCATTACATTAATATTCCGTAAGGTCTCCAGGCAAGCCAGGGGGATTTAGTTTTTCCTTATTTTTTTGTAGCCACGAGTCCATGAGCCACCTTACCCACATAGCTGCACCGATGTTGTCACTGGTGATGCTTGGCTTAAGTCTTTAAAAGAAATTAGAGCACTAATTGGACATGGGCTGCAACCATAAATATTGTTCTGGCTAATGAAACAGCAGTGATCAGACTTTGTGGTGGTGGCAGTTGTTACCATGGGACGCCCAGGACTAAAATCTTTTTAGTTGATAGAAGGTTGATAACTGGAAAACTCTTCGCAGAGACCCTGTCATCATGGAACTAACAGCCTATTTCACTGATGTTAGCTTCTCTTCCTTGACTGTCCCTAATGTGGAGGTGCAGACAAGGCCACTGGTGGGTCTGCGCAGGGCTGGTCTGAGAACCACCCACCACGGGGCAGAGTTCAGCGCAGGCAGGAGAGGTGAGTGGCCCGGTTGCCGTGTTGTGTTTCAGGTGAATGTAGCTGCTCGATAGAATAGTGGTGGTATCCATCCATCTGGTCAGATGCTTCATTTGTCTTGTCCCATCTCGAGGATCCCCAAAAGGTTCTTGATTTGCCACGGAACTCTACCAGCAGGAAGTAGACTCAGGTATGCATCAGAGGATATCAAGCTCTACCTATTTTAAATTTATAAACTGGGCTCTAATTACCCTGCACGGAGTTTCCATGGAAATTGGAGATAACACTTTGCAACAGTATAGGCAGACAGTATCAGGTAGGCAGGAGGACTGGAAGACCCCAATTCCTGGTGTCACCTCACTAAGACATTGTCTTTGATTCTTTCAGGCAAGTCTCCCACTTTCATTATAGTGTTTCTCGTGTGTAGTTGTCAGGATACGTACCTGTGTCTTTACAGATGGGGGAGAGTCTGTCATTCCATCTATTTTCCCCATAGTATAAGTTCAGTTGACATAGAAGGCACTTAACCAGTTAACTGCCACGATATTTTGGATTAAAAAAGATCCGCCGCTTGCATCTATAGACACGGTGTACAAATGGTTAATAAGAATGTGTTGGGTTATTACAATAATAACTTAGAACCGTGGTTTCTTCTTCTGTAAAGGAGCACAATAATCCTAACTCAAATGGCTGTTCTGAACATTAAATGCTGGAACAAATAAACCACTTAGCACAGTGCCCAGCACTTAAATAACATGTAGTTCCATTCCCCACTTTTTTTTTTTTTTTTTTTTGGCATGAAAGGCTTATTTACTTCTGGTTCTGATATATATCAAACCGAAAAAAAAAAGTGCTTTTTTAAAAAAACAGCCAGTAAATCAGAATGTGCACACTTGAATTTTGTGTTCAAAATGCAGGATAAGTCAGCATTTTGTGCCTTATAATCATGGGTCGAGATTATACCAGCTTCAGTCCAAATTCCTGGGCTTTTAACCTGTAAGATTTCTGAGATGTTCAGACTTGATTCTATTTCATACTTCCCAGTAAATAAACTCGGAGGAACTACTTTTGTTGTCCCAGAATACCTCCAGGCATAACCTGAAAGCTGCCCTGGAGGAGTTTTACCTTGTATTTATTGCTTTATTTCTATAAGCAAGAAGTACCTATAGAGTGATTTGTAAAGGAGGTTTGTGCAGTTGAAACACACCAGCCTGTGATGCTGGGTTTGCAGGCCATCTTGGGAGGGGTTGGCAGGAACCACACATGGACTAGTTTAAATGCACCAGAAGCCAGTTTTCTTCTTTTCCCCGGCTCTGAATTCACCTCTTCCAGATGCCCAGCCATTGCTGCAGGCCATCCTCTCAGTTGTCCTCTGCCACACACGAGGCCTGTAAGGAGCAATGCAGAGGCCAATTCGAGGAGGAGTTGAATGCTGTCAACACCCCGGTGCCTCTGATAGCATTTCAGAGCTTATTCCCTCTTGTTCTGTGGTGAGGTGCCTCTGATAGCATTTCAGAGCTTATTCCCTCTTGTTCTGTGGTGACCCAGCTTCTGGCAATGGTTTGGCTTCTCCCACCCAAGCGCCATGCCCTACCTGACTGATTATCCCTGGTTCCCATTTCTCCCAGAGTCTCACCTCTCAACCACATGAAATTGCGTTGTCCTGGAATCCGTGAGCAAATGCTTTTTTTTTTTTAAATATTTTTTATTGAGTTTTTACAGAGAGGAAAGGAGAGGGATAGAGAGCTAGAAACATCCATGAGAGAGACATCGATCAGCCGCCTCTTGCACGCCCCCTACTGGAGATGTGCCCGCAACCAAGATACATGCCCTTGACTGGAATCGAACCTGGGACCTTTCAGTCTGCAGGCCAACGCTCTATCCACTGAACCAAACCAGTTTCAGCAACAAATGCATTTTTTATTTCCTGCTTTTAATTCCAGCTGAACTCTTCTGATATTGAATGCTTATCACTGGAATTGCCTCCTTGGAGGGCAGAAATTCCCGGACTCCAGCTCTGTTGCCCCCGCTGCCCTCTGCTGGCCATTAGGGGTTCTCTGGTCAACTCTTTGTCACCTGTAACAGGAGCCGTTTTCTTTGCCCTAATTCTCATGCTTTCTTCTTTTTATTTATTTATTTTTTAACATTGATCAGCTGTCTCCTACACATCCCACACTGGGGATGTGCCTGCAACCACGGTACATGCTCTTGACCAGAATCGAACCTGGGACCTTTCAGTCCGAAGGCCGACACTCTATCCACTGAGCCAAACCGGTTAGGGCTCTTTTTCTTCTTTTTAAAAAACCATGGTCCTGCCTCAGAGATTTCCAGACAACGTTGAAGCACCCCATCTTCTCATGCTCCCTGTGACTGTCATGGGTCTGCCATGAAGCATCTCACTGGCTGGGCACATGATCGGTAGGTTCTTGCTCACATGGCTGAGGAGCATTGTGTGGGGTTATAGAAGTGGAGTTGGTAAGCTGGAGGGCTTTGTTACAGCGGGGTTTCTCGAACTCAGCACAGACGGCATCTGGGGGCAGAGAACTCTGTTGCGTGGGTCTTGCCTACACATTGTAGGATGTTTAGCAACATCTCTGACCTCTACCCTTCACATGCCAGTAGCACCTTCCCCAAGGAGTTGTCTCTTAGGTGACACAAAATGCCCCTGCTCACATTCTGCCACAGCAGGGTGGTGGAAGAAAGCCTTAATTTCATCAGTAGGACTTCTAAATGCCAGAAGGTGCAGGTCTGTCCTCTGGGGCCATTCAGTGCCTTGAAGGACACCCTCATTTATTCTGGAGACGAGGTCAGCTGCCCGCTGCTGGGGGAGGTAAGGTGTCTCAGAAACTGCTCTCTGGTGAAGGCTTCCAGTGAGTCCTCCTGTTTCCCACTGCCTGGCACACTCCTGCGCTCATGTCTGTCAAGCCCGAGTCCTCACTGCTGAGCCTTGCTGAGCCTCGCTCCTCGGTGGCACCCTCTCCCACCCTTCCCTACTTGTCACCTCCTTTTCCTGTTCCCGAGTACCTCTCCTCCATCCTCTTTCTTTCACAGATTTGTCAACTCTCTTGTCTTCAGGCACCTCTCCCTTTTTTTATGTATTTATCCTCACAATTGTATTTCACTGTAATAGTTGGTTATAATCTCTTAAGATATAAGGGAGGAGTTGATGACGTGTGACCAGAAGGCATTTCTCCTTCTGCATTGAGATGCCCTGCCGTCTCCATGGCATCCTGGACCGACCTCTCCTCATCCTGTCTGTTTCTGCTTGGTCCTCCTGACTGGACCGTATTCTCAGGCACCGTGTCTTTCCTCCTCAACATCGCCAGGGCTGAGGAGAGAGGTGCTCACAGCGCTTGTGATGTGCTCAATAAAAGATTATTGAATGCCTGACTAGCTTCAACCTTGGGAAAAATTCCGTAATTTAAATGCAGCAGCAATAGACAGTCTTGAACTTTAAGAAAACTGAGCACATAAGGCTTTGAATATGTCTTTTGCATATGTCTCTCCTCAAGGAACTTTACTCTGCCTTAATTTGTCAGAACCTGACCTTCAGCCTCTGGGGTTCACTCGTACCTCTGACTGGGGATCTCCGAGTCTGTGTCTGATCCACTCTGTGCCATGCTGGAATGAAGCCATTCCTCTGGCACCCCAGTCGGAGGGTCATGCTGGTGTTGCCTACTACTGATACTGCAGGTTAACAACATATCCTGACATAGAGGCACCTTTGTCCCAGTCGTGACGAATGGGAGGTTGATGGCATCCCCTTAGACAACCATCCAAATATAAACAAAGCAGGATGAGCTAGTAAGAGAATAAGCCGCAAATACCAATGTCTTTGTGTCACAGTTTCATAATATCTGGGCGCCAGCCCAACTTTATGGAAATTATTCAGAAGAATCAGACAAGCTTTTTTTTTTTTTTTCCAGGGCACTGTTCTATTTTGCAAAAACCATCATCATTGTCAGCTTTGATTAATATTTATGGATGCGTAGCACAATTTATTGACTATTAACAAACTCCAGAACTGTCATCTTACAATCCAGGAAGCAGAGGTATAGAGAGGCTGAGCAACTGCTTAAGGCCACAGGGTGAATTCGGTGTCCAGCTGAGACCAGGCTCCTTACTACCCAGCTGCCTGGAGGAGAAGGACCACTGTCTTGGGTCAGTTTTGGGGGGATTTGCCTAACCTCTGTATACTTAGCAGACGAAGTGAGCCCCCTGGTAGCTAGTCCAGACACTGAGCAAGAAGCAAGTTTTCAACGTGAAGCGGGAGCCAGCTCATTTCCCTGACACATGTCACATCTCTCCACCGAAGGAAGAGACCCCCTGACGCCTGCCTTGTCCATTGGGCATATCGTGGTGTAGATGGCATATGAAAGACAAAAGCTCTCCTGTCATCTGCCTTTCTCTCTACAGAGACAGCCCCCAACGTGCTGCTGTCGTAGCTGCGAGACGAGACGACGCGTCCCATAGCAATTAGGGGGAGCATATGTAGCATTTCTAAGCCAGGGGCCATGTGCGGCCGTGGCAGCCACACAAGGAATGAAGTCAGTAGCTAAAAAGGAGATCTGGTTAAGATTTAGGAGGCAGACCGAATCAATAAAATCATCTCGCCTGCCTCCACCCAGTCCTGCTGGTTCTGGCCAGAGCGCACCTCTCATCCTCTGTTCTGTAGCCCTGGAGACCAGCGAGGGCACGGAGGGATGCGCTACCCGGAGAGCAAGGACACATGTGCAGAGAGCAGCCTGAGATCAATGTGCACGCCTGAGAATGCTGCTGAACGAGACACACCCCACCTCATCCTCCACCTCTGCTCCTCCCTCCTCCTCCCCTCGTGGACATGGTTTTCTGTGAGTTTTCATGAGAAGAAACGTATCCAAGGTCAAGGACAGAACTCAGAAGCTGGGATTTTGTATCCTTAGCCAAGTTCCTTAACATCTCTGAGCCTCCGAGTCCTCATTAAAATGAGACGGATAATACCCACCTTCTCGATGATGCAGAGTCCGATGAGATACAGAATATTGTGTAGAAAGCATGCTCTACAAATCTGGACGATGGCAATGATGTTTTTAGACTCATCTATGTCAGCTATACCCTCAACGTCTCAAGCTGATAGAGAGACACAAAACCCATTAGGCATGCAGGTGCTGTGATTACCCATAGTTATTATAACTGTGAGGATTTGCTGCCTTTTTGTGTCGTTATGCCCTTTCAGGTAGACAGCCTGGGATGTGCCAGTCCATCACCCAGCAAACCATTACTAAGTTCCTTAGCATTATGGGAACAGACTGAGCACAATCCCGGCCCTGGAGGATGAACAATCTAGAAACTAGAAAGCAAGATAAGAGTTGGAAATATCACATCCTCTAGTCCAGTGGTTTACAAACTTCCAGAAATACCATATCTTCTTGGGCAGCTCAGTGTCTAGAAAGTACCTTTTCACATTACTCTGCAGTGCCAAGTAATGCAATTCAAGAACAGGTGAATGTTGATCGTTTCATATGGGTCCCCTTAAACATTTGGGGGGGTCTGTAAATATTTTTGTGCTTACATGGAATTGTGGTCCTTAGAAGATAAATCTGGAACATAGTTTTGATAATTCTATTTGGCTATTCATACTGGTAATTAATATTTATAGCATCCTTTCTATGAATTTTCTCATTTAAAACTCATAATAACCTGTGAGTTTTTTTTTTTATTCTTATTTTATATAAACAACTGAGGCTCAAAAAGGCCAAATAACTTGCCCAAAGTTGCACAGCTGCTAAGTGGTGGAGTTGAGATTGAGACTTAGACCAGGGTGTGTCTGGTTCCAGGGTCCCCACCTTTCATGTAATATTGCCCTGCTGCTCCAACCTCAGCTGCTCACCTTCCTGTCTAGTACTTACAGATGATGTTCAAGAAACATTTATTGAACCAAACTAAATACACACATTCAAAGGCCCAGTCCTTACAACTGCTTTCCACTTGCTGGAAACCCAGGGAAGAAAGGCCGATTGTATGAATCTCTTTGTGCAACGGGCCTCTACTAAAGGAATAAATGGGATGCACAAGGTAGGATATAGGGAGAAGTGCTTAACTCGAGAGTTCAGGGGACTTCTAAGAGGGCGCTAAGCTTTACAGCTCCATCACCCCAGATCCAGGACAGGCATGTAGTCATGTAGTAGGCATGCCATACATTTTTATAAACAGAATCACATTAACAACATAAATTTGAAGGGGGCATGGCACAGAATGTGGCTGGAGAGTTTATGTGGCTCAGTGGATTTTCTCTGTGGCCAGTCAGGTGTCTTGTGCAACGCAGGTAGAAGAGCACAGGGAAAGATTCACTGGCTATGTGGCTGATGTAGGTGACCGGAAAGGAGTTGGAAGGAGATGAACGAGAACATTCATTGCCATTGGAGCAATGGGCAGGAATTGGAGGCAGGGGGCATGTTGGAAGGGACAGAAGAATGCCATGCAGGGCACTAGGAGAAGAGGGAGGGTTCTTCTGGGCTCACCAGCTTGACCTGAAAACCTTGTCTGGTTTTCTCTGAATTATTTCTCTATTTGGGGATTTACTTTTATAGTCTACCTTCTAAGTTTGAGATGCAATAAAAGAAACAGATATAAATGTATTAACATAGAAAACTATGTATATATTAGAAAGCTATGTTAAATATTTAATATTAAATATTAAATAGTATTTATAGCATCCTTTCTATGAATTTTCTCATTTAAAATTCATAATAACCTGTGAGGCTTTTTTTATTCTTATTTTATATAAACAACTGAGGCTTAAAAAAGGCTAAATAACTTGCCCAAAGTTTCACAGCTGCTAAGTGGTGGAGTTGAGATTGAGACTTAAACCAGGGTGTGTCTGGTGGAAATAAACACGATGCTAGAACCATAGCTTAGGCCAGTGGTTGGCAAACTCATTAGTCAACAGAGCAGCAGTTTGCCAATCACTGGCCTACGCCCACACCACTACTCTTACTGAGCAGTAAGTTTGGCTTTAAGCTTCCAAGCAAAGAAAGGACAGCACAGAGTTTTTTTAAAAGAGAATGTTTTTTCCGGTACTAAATTCTGAAGGGAATTTCTCAGACTGGACTGAAGTGCTGACACCAGCACCACCTCCCTGCCTCACTGGGCTCGGTCCTCCAACATTGTGTCCTCTGAGATCCTATCTGGCTGATGTATCTGACACTGCATCCTCAACTCCAGCAGTGAAGGAAGTTCCAGCCCCGATTCTATCCTGTGTCTGGACCTGCCTCGTTACGTTTTAGGATCAGACCCTCCATTCCCTTCTGTATTTGCGGGACACTGGTACTGAAGACATAACCCACCATTCATTCAACAAGCACTTAACGCAGTGGTTCTCAACCTTTCTAATGCCACGACCCTTTAATACAATTCCTCATGTTGTGGTGACCCCCAACCATAAAATTATTTTTGTTGCTATTTCATAACTGTAATTTTGCAACTGTTATGAATCGTATCTGTGTTTTCCAATGGTCTTAGGCGACCCCTGTAAAAGTGTTGTTTGACTCCCAAAGGGGTCGCGACCCAGAGGTTGAGAACCGCTGACTTAACGGAATCCTCACTGAGCAGGACACTGTTTTAGGCAAAGGGTAAAGAAGCACAACCTTTTGGCCCTTTGGAGCTGATATTTTTTTGTGGGATAGACAACACATAAATGAATAAATATGTTGTATACTCAAGTAATGATGGGCATGGGGAAGTAGCCCGAAGCAGGGTAAATGGCTCATGTGTGCTCGCTTTGTGGCTGGTTTTAGTGGCGTTACGTGGCTCCATGTTTATCTCGCCTTTTATCTGACGACAGCACCTTTTCCTTAGCAACACAGAAGAAACATTACAGAATCAAATACCTTTCACCAAGCTGTCTCCGAAGCATGGCAGGGAAATGTGCCGCTACTATTTGAGGCAGAGGCTTTTGCCAAATTGTTCATCACAAGAATAATAGTCGTGGTAGCCAGGTCATTTCAGTGGTAAATCTAATCTGAGCCCACGCCAGTGAATGCAAGCTCTTGCTGAATTTCTTTTTCCAGGTGCCAGATTTGCTCCTTGTATGCCATGCTTAGATGGGCCTCGCCCTCAGTATACATTAGCTCAGTGAGGGAGATTTCTGGGAACCGGGAAAGGAAAAAGGCAGGAGAGCAGATGGTTAGGAAGCTGGGCTCTGGAGCCAGACTGCCTGGCTCTCCACCTGGACCCTGAGAACACCTGGCTAGGTGATATTAGACAAGCTGTTTAACCTCCGAGGCTGTTCCCTTTGTCTCTGAAAGGGGGTGATAATAGTAAATAGCTAATATAATATGATTAAATTGGTTAATATATGTACAGCATTTAGAACATGTCTGGCATATTGCACCTAAGAAATGGTTACTCCATATACAGATGATCCCAATATACGATGGGGATATAGGTAATGGGTGGTGGATTCAAAATTTATACCTAGGTTTTTCTGACTCTGAACTCATGCTCTTCCTGCTAATGACTGCTTCCATCACTCATGCATAGACATTAAACGAAAGTTTCCTATAAGAAACCTAGATCCAAATAACAAGAGCCAAACAGGCAGAGGCATTCCCAAGAAACCAGAGTCACGAATTAACACTCGTGAGTAATCAGCAATGTTTATCCTGCTATTGTGCCCAAGGCCTCCCACCCAATAAACAGTGATAACTCAGAGCAAATGGGTTTTCCTCTTCCCTGATTATTCACTTCATTCCTTCATTTTTTATTTGTATACCCTTTACTGAGCCGTGGGGTGGGGGTTCTCAGAAGCGGATGAAATGATCCTGCTCTCAGGCTGGGGCTGGAAAGGGCAGAAGACATATGCAAATGGCGAACATGCTCAGATACTCCGGAGGGTGGGCCCAGTCAGAAGGGGACTGGAATGGGAAGCAAGAGCGCCATTGGTGCTGAAACCAGTGTGGCTCAGTGGATGGAGCGTCGGCCTGCGGACCGAAGGGTCCTAGGTTTGATTCCAGTCAGGGGCATGTACCTTGGTTGTGGAGGCGGCTGATTGATGTTTCTCTCTCATCGATGTTTCTGACTCTATCCCTCTCCCTTCTTCTCTGTAAACAATCAATAAAAATATATTTAAAAAAAAAAAAAGAGTGCCATTGGTCCAGGTTGGGAGTAGCCATAAAGGGCTTGTTTGGAGCCCGGGAGGAAGTAACTAACATTCATTAGCGAGGAGGCCTGCTAAGCCATGATGTCAAAGTCAGTGAAGGTGTCCTGAATAAAATCACCTGCAAAACATAAATTCGGTGTATGCTTTGGAAGTAAACTTTTTGGGGATAGATTTTATATCACAAAGGATTTCTTAATCCCTCGGGATTTTTATGGGAAGAAATCTGAATTAGAAACCCACATGCAAAAGGACTTGTTTGGTTCTGTGTTAGCCAAGGTGTGGTCAGAAATTGAAAACCACACCAGCTATTTACACAGAGTACATTTAATCTGGAGAATTGCTAACCAGATGTAGCTGTTAACTAGGTAAATAAAAATGTAAAAAGAGAACACTACAGCATCATGAGGTAGGCCACTGCAGGAAACATCTCCCACCTCTATGTGGGACAAGAAAAGAGGTTAGAATTACTAAAATTTAGAAGCTTGGAGGGGGAGTCCTAGGGCTGGGACCCATAGCTTAAGGAGGGGTACTGGCTCATGCCGTAGTTTCTTTGTGGGGCACAAGGAGGTTAGTTCTGAAGGGCAGGAGGAAATGCAAACTGGATTCAGCTGCTACTGCAGCAGGGTGAAGAATTGCTGGAGCCGGTTTGGCTCAGTGGATAGAGCGTCGGCCTGCAGATTGAAAGGTCCCAGGTTCGATTCCGGTTCAGGGCATGTACCTTGGTTGCGGGCACATCACCAGTAGGGGGCGTGCAAGAGGCAGCTGATTGATGTCTCTCGCTCATTGATGTTTCTAACTCTCTATCCCTCTTCCTCTCTGTAAAAAAATCAATAAAAAATCTATTTAAAATAATAATAATTGCTGGAGTTCTGCTCCCCGGAACAGGAAGCAGACAAGAAGCCAAAAGCAGCAGACAGGAAGAGGCAAGTCCCTTCCTCCTCCAGTCTTGAGCTTCTTTCCAGTACTCCCTTTGGCAGAGGCTAACATGGAACCAGTTGGCAATACAAATATGAGTCCAACACAAGGATGGAGTCTTTAACCCCGTCATCAGCCTGAGAGGGAATCCAGGAAGCACCATGGGTGTGTGATGCCAGAGGACCATGCAGGTTTCAGGGGAGCCCTGTATTAGAAACGATTCTTAAAGGAGCGGATAGGAAAGACTTTGTAGATAATTCTTAAGCTGAGCCATCAAAGGTGAGCTTTGTGGCCCAGATAGACCTAGTCACACAGAGAATATTTTCCACAAGGAAGCCTGGGCAAAGGTGTAGAAGCAGGAAGGAGAGGTGTGTGTTCAGAGATCCTGGCTGGACTGTGGGATAAGACAGGAGAATGTGGTAAAGGATAAGGTCCATGAGGTAGATCTTCAAGACTTGTCTCTGCCAGCTGAACTGTTTGAACTCTGTCCTGGAAGGAGGGAAAGATTTAAACTTAGAGAGTAACAAAAAAAGAATTGTTTTTGAATGATGACTCCTCATTCAGTATAGGGAATAGGTTGTAGAAGAGCAAAGGAGGCCAGTTAGGATACATCTAACATTCTAGTTGCACAAAGGTGTGAACCTGATCAGTGGCAGTAGCAATAGAAAGAGGGTAGAAGGGACAGACAGGAAAACTCCTGAGAGAGTAGTAGTGAAATGAGTAGGAATTGAAGTGAGAAAAAAACAGAGGAATCTGGCCGAGACCGGTTTGGCTCAGTGGATAGAGCGTCGGCTTGCAGACTGAAAGGTCCCAGGTTCGATTCCGGTTAGGGGCATGTATCCTGGTTGCGGGCACATCTTCACTGTGGGGCGTGCAGGAGGCGGCTGATCGATGTCTCTCACTCATCAATGTTTCTGACTTTCTATCTCTCTCCCTTCCTCTCTGTAAAAAATCAATAAAATATATTTTAAAAAACACACACACACACATAAAAAAACAGGAATCTGGGTTATTGGCTTAGGTCACTGGATGGATAAATGATAGGGCCATTCTCTAGGATGGGAGGTAGCAGAGGTTGGCCTATGGGTAAGGAAGGAAAGAGGATAAGAACATGACTTAAGCTTTGCACACATGGCTTGAGCATTTCAAGTGATGAAATTATTACCTTAAAAGGCAGTCGAATTAATGTTGAGTTCATGTTTAGAAGGGCTCTGCAGTCCACATGACATCACTACCGCCTTCTCAAGAGGTGTTGCTCGTTAAGAACATGGAAACCATTCAGCAATTCCAGGAAAGATCTCCAGGATCATTGACACTTACAGCAGATGTAGTCATCATTTCCCATATTAACATTTTTTTCCCTCCCATTCACAAGATGGCATTGAGACCTGTGTTGGCAATATGGCAGATGACCACAGAGATCGACATGTGAATGTATTTGTCCCAGTGCTCAGTGACTAGTTTCTTAATTTAACTCCTGACCTGAAATCTCTTCCGAAGCAGATATCCAGAAGAATTTAAAAAAAATATTTCATCTTGTGCCTAACGTGATTTCTGATCTCACATGAGGGCGTCACTATTATTCTGAAGTGCTTTGAGGACTGCTGTTGCGTTTTAGTTTGCTAAGAACTATCATGAGTGGAGTCTACAGGCTCCTTTCTTCATATCTTTTTTTAAAAATATATTTTATTGACTTTTTTGCAGAGAGGAAGGGAGAGGGATAGAAAGTCAGAAACATCGATGAGAGAGAGACATCGATCAGCCGCCTCCTGCACGCCCCACACTGGAGATGTGCCTGCAACCAAGGTACATGCCCCCGACCGGAATCGAACCTGGGACCTTTCAGTCCGCAGGCAGACGCTCTATCCACTGAGCCAAACCGGTCTCGGCTCTTCATATCTTTTACTTTGAGAAAGTAATTGCACACATAGAGGTCACAGAAAGCTAGCACTACAATAGAAATGTTGTAGTGAGGGATATCTAGAAGGCCTCCTTGGCACTTGGTCTTATTCATTCAATCATCTTCCTTCACACACAACACCGTTGCTTAAAAAGGAGAAGTGAGGGGATAATTTGTGGGCATGCAAGGGGTCCATGGATTTCCCAGAATCCATCTCTTTTACTTCTTACCTCTCCGACTTTCCTTTACACATTTTCACACGCCCAACCATTTAGCACTAGTACTCTTTCTGCAAAGCCCAGATCAAAATCACCTCTTTCTCCCCAACTACCCAAACTCACTGTAATCCTCTGGGCTCCCGCAATATCAGGCCTGTAGCGCCTTCAGCCCTGTCTGATAGTATCAGGCATGCCATCCCGCATTTCTTGTGCATGATCTGTCTTCCCAAATAGAGTGTAAATCTCACAAGAGCAGAGACTCTCATTTACCTCTTGATGTACTTGGTGCATAAATGACTTCGATGATAGCCTTGACCCATGTTCTCCTGGGCTAAGCCCCAGAAGTCACTGGATATTTACTTGGAGGCTAATCCTTGACCTTTCTGTTGTTTACACTCATGCATCTGAGTAGCCCTAGGGATCTGGCACTGGACACAGGCATTAAGGAAGTAGCTCCCTTTCTGTAATCGCCCAGTTCTCCTCATTTATTCCTCCCCAGAGGTGAGCCACTTTTTTTCTATCTTGCACCATATTTATTAACTCTCTGTCTCCCAATAACACACACCACACAGTCTTGATGAATGAGATACACTGCTGCTCTCAGAAGAAAATCAACTTCTATAAAAATTAATGTGTTCAGTTCATAAAGAAAAAAAAAACCTTCCTACACGCAATGGTTCCTTGGAAATCAGTGTAATCACTTTATGGCCTCATTTACTAACCAGAATGATCCCTTGTTTGTTCTCTGACATTTGTTTAGGATTCTTAGGAAAGGGCTTCTGGGTGCTACTCTCTGACAATGTATACACTAGCCTGGTACCCTAAGTGAATAAATACTAAGGAAATGGCCGCTTTTGTTTCTTTTGACTATAATTTCTTCTCTCTGCTAGTACTTGAGTGTTTCTCAAATAGTATATATTAGAAGATTTTCTGAGCATCTCAGTAAGACTGTGTTGGTTTATTATCTTTAGTTGGGAAAGATAGAGTTATTTACCAATAGCGGGAAGAAACTCTTTGGAGATACAGTGGTTCCTTAGAAAAGTCAATATCAGATCAGAATTCTAATATTACACTATTGGATATTATTTTCCCTTTTAGGTAGCTCTCTTCCCTTGAAAAATCTCCTCTTGTGAACTGCTGGCTGTCAGAAAAAGAACAACATTGAAAGAGCAGCTGAGATAATATGAAGAAACCTGTTTGCTGATCACTGTGTTCCTACATGCTCAGGTATTTTATCTCTGTCACAGAGGATGAATGGGAGAGATATACTCCATATCATTTTGTTCAACTCCTCCTTACTTCTCATGGCCACACTGCACCTCCACCACCTCCACCACCACCATCTCCACCTCTACCACCACTTCCTCTACCACCTTCACCACCTCCTCCACCACCTCCACCTCCACCTCCACCTCTACCTCCACCATCACCACCTCCACCACCTCCACCTCCACCACCTCCACCTCCACCACCTCCACCTCCACCACCACCACCACCACCTCCACCACCTCCACCTCCACCACCACCACCTCCACCACCTCCACCTCCACCACCTCCACCTCCACCACCACCACCTCCACCTCCACCACCACCTCCTCCTCTTCCTCCTCTTGCTCCTCCTCCTCCTCCTCTTCCTCCTCCTCCTCCCCTATCACCACCACTACCACCTCCACCACCACCACCATCATCACCATCATCAACACCTCCACCACTCTGCTAACACAAACATGTGATATCTTTGCTTCTAATCTTGGTTTTTAGCAAGAATATGTGATGGGTGAAATGAGATTTGTTTTTCTCATCTCCTATTTGGATTGGGCATTGTCTGTGTGCCAGAGGATGTGATAAAATATTTTTTCTAATAAGGGGTAAATTCTACACTATTAGCTAAGCTAGTGATGTTTTCTGGGTTATGACAATACCATTACCAATTTGTAGCTATTTAATGATGAGGTCAAATTTGTTAAGTAGTGGGGTCATTTAAGTTTCAGAGAGAGTTGATCCAGTGTTTCAGTGTTGTCCTCAAGGACCTGATTTTTCTGCCTTCCATGGCTAAGACTACCTTCCTTCATGGTATCGACATGGCTGAGGCATTTCCAAGCTTCACAACCATAGAGTATACCATCCAGGAGATAGTACTTGTCTCTCCAGGACCACAAAGCCATTCCTGAACCAGGGACTGTGGCTAAGGGGCTGGGTTGTCCTGATCGGCTTAAGCAAATGAGGGCCCATCCTTAGAGCTGTCAGATTAGCTTCTCCAGAGATATTTTATCAGTCCCTAGTACTCATTTCATTTTTACCATACCCCATCACCCAGGCCAGATCTGAGCAGACACCACCTGGTTACTTGAGCATTTCCTAGCTGAATTCAGAGATGCCTCTTCTTCATTTAGTCTATATTAATGTAGGTGATGCTCACACTTCTCTCCTACTTTTCATCTTTATTTTTGTCTTTTTGACATGTGCCAGGATTCTGTTTATGTTCCAATACTCTTTGCAGAGTAGGCCTTTTCTCCCTTCCTGGCAGTCTTATTCCTGTCTCCTTTTTTAAAGCAAGTTTTCTCCAGCCACTTGCTAATTCCACCTTCCCCAGTTGTCCCAAAACACACTCTTTCATCCCTGCTCATCCATCACTCATAAAATACCTGAGCATGTAATGCACAAATGAAATCTCATGCCAGGACATTGACAAATGGCACCAAGGATAGATGCTCCCTAGTTTAGAGATGGATATAAACTACTTGTGTTTACACTTCGAAAATGGCTTTTAGGTTGCTTCTGCTTCATTACCTTTGTTCCTAAAATCTGACCACCACTGCCTCAACAACGCCTTTCAACAAATAAACAAATTAACAAAACCTCAAATGCTTGAGGCCTGAATTCAGGAACTTGAACCAGAAACACAAACCTCAGAGTGAAATCTAGTCAATAAGAATGGAATGTGACTCGGGGCATGCAAATTATCTTGGTATTCAAATAGCCCTCAGGAGTAGAGATGTTTATCTGAGTCTCAAAATTGAAATCTCCCTCTCAGGGTTTTAGACTCTGACTCCTCCAGGACTTGGTGATGTGGTGTTCAAATCTCTGTGGTAATTTTGAAACAAATTTTGGACATTTTTCAAAACCTATCACCACCACCACCATCATCACCATCATCATCATCATCATCATCATCATCATCATCATCATCTAGGAAGTGCTGTATCCACATATTCCTCTGGTTTTGGGTCACTTCATTCAGTGAATTTTCCCTAAGAACTCTTCCCCATTGGTCCATAAGAAGTTCTCTGAAAAATCTATTTTAGAGACATAGTTAGAAATGACAGGAGTCAAAGAACTTGTCAGAAAGAACAGATGGTTACTTTCTGTGAGAAACAAGTGCTTTCTTTAAAAACATCTTCTATTCAAAGCTTTAACCAAAAGAGCCTATTCCAACCCCTTGTTATTTTTGAGATCTGTCTGTGGTTT
>PVJN01000463.1:0-117500 GCA_004026805.1 Lasiurus borealis
GCAAAGGCCCTGGTATCTGGGATTTATTTATCTTCTGCAATTGAAACTTTGTAGCCTGGAACAGAGCCAAGCCTTCTGCTCACTCCTGTGGCATGGCAGCAGTCATTGAAACTTTGTTGCCTTAAGCAGAGGCCTGGGCCCACCAGGATGTGCAGAAAGCTTGGCTTCCTCCATCACTGGGGGCAACCCAAACCTCCCTCCTGCTCTCTCTGTGGCTTTAGCCATCTTAGTTGGGTTAATTTATATATTCACTCCTGATTGGCTGGTAGGCATGGCTTGTGGGTGTAGTGGAAGTATAGTCAATTTGCATATTACTCTTTTATTAGATAGGATAATTTATACATACTACCAGTCTTTTGTAATTGAATTCATCAGATTCACATCTATACTAATAAAAGCCTAGGTGGCCTGTGATGTCATCACAAGATGGCCACATGCACAGCAAAGGTGGGGCCTGTCTGCTGCTCTGCAAGGTGAGGCCTGGGGGTTGCGCATCTCCATATGGTATAGAGGAGGTTGGTCCTCGGGTCTCCACCACCTCGTGTGGAGGAGGTTGGTCCTGGCAAAGAAGGAGGATCATGGCAGGGGAGGACAGTTGGGGGCGATCAGGCTGGCAGGGGAACAGTTAGAGGTCAATCAGACTATCATGGGAATGGTTAGGAGGCTGGCATGCCAAGTGGTTAGGAGCAAGTAGGCAGGCAGACAGGCGAGTGATTAGGAGGCACCAGTCCCAGATTGCAAAAGGGATGTCCAAGGGATCCCAGATTGGAGAGGGTGCAGGCTGGGCTGAGGGACACTCTCTACCCTCTGTGCACAAATTTCATGCATCAGGCCTCTAGTTAATAAAACCATATATTTTTCAAGAGTTCAACTCAATTAAACATCATCTGCATACTATATCACACGTTCAATACCCAAAGTCAAGTCTCTTTCTGTCCCCATTTATCTCTCTTTGTCCACTTCCATCTCTCCTCCTCTTTCCCTCAGGCTATAACTATATTATTGTCTAATATATATATATTATTTTTGCTTAATCTCTTCACCGGGTCCTCAACCCCTCCCCTCTGACAGATATCAGTTTGTTCTAAGCATCTATGCTTCTGTTTCTATTTTTTGTTAAATTATTTTATTGATTAGACTAGTGGCCCAATGCACAAAATCCATGCAAGGGGCTTGGCCCTTGCAGCCACAGTGGCTTGCCTCAGACTTCGTGGCCCTGGCTTTGTCCAGAAGGTTATTTGGCTGTCTGATCTAATTAGCATATTATGCTTTTATTATTATAGATTCCACATATAAGTAATATCATATGGTATTTGTCTTTCGATCTTAATTCCAAATATCATGTATTAAATAACAATATGCATATTTAGAACAAGTTGTTTTGCAAGAATTATTTGTCTTGGGTAATTTAATGTACAGTCAAACCCTGAGTTTCTCTATCTCCAACAATTCACTTTTCAAACCCACAGCCCTTTCATGCTGATACTTTTGTGATTAGTCACACATCTTTCAGGTGACAAAGGAGAGAATGCATGAGTATGAGTCAGTTTGTCAATAAACCACACATTGTTAACATTTCAGAAATTGTGTTGAGAATGTTTTCATGAGTTTTTTTTTACTTTTGTTGCTGCTTATTATTATTAAATTTTTATTTTTATTGTACATTTCATTTCTTTTTTGTTAAATTTTTATTTATGTCCTTTTTGTTTTTAAAATGTTTACTTGTAGATTAAACAGTACACTAGACATATACTATAAATAAGAAAGGTTAAAAATGGAATCATCTGGGGTCTAGAATGGATTAATTCAATCACATGATTTCTATTGGGAAAAAATACTTTGGTTTTTGAGCCTTCCAGAAGAAATTAAATTTGAGAACTGAGGTTCCACTGTATAGAATTTGATAGGTATGAAATTTTATTTGGAGCTCTATTTCATATTCTCAGATACGATTGCAACCCTACGCCTTTTTTTATTTATGACTTCACATGGTTTTTCTAATTTATTTAAACATTGAAACACAACTTATGCCTTTTGACTTCCCACTACATATTCGATAAAGCAGTCACTCAAACATGCATAAGGATGAGGAACCTGCCATGAAGGAATTTAAATGATAGAAATAAATAATACTACATTATTATAAAAATGTGTGCTTTACGAAAGATTAAATATGAACAGGGCCGAGAGGTGTCTGAACTTCATTTGTGAGAAAAGGGAAGGTCTGAAATTGGCGAGTATCCTCTCCTGGCTTTGTACAATGGTCAATGAGGAAATAAAATTCAAACCTTTGGCAGTTATAAAAATGAATATATGGAAAGCTAAAGCAAAAATTCTGAGCAAGTAAATATAGCCTAAATAATCTCTGAAGCAAAGAAACAGAGAATATGATGAAAAGTACAGTTATTTTGTATTATATATTCAGAAGGAATGAGATCCAAAGATAATCATGATAATAGTATTGATACTACACACAATGGGTCTGAGGTAGCCTGTCACTCCTTGAGCCAAATTAAACAGAGACAGGGTTGAATCACTTATGAGTGTTTATTTCAACAATGCCAGCAATATTCCAATAATTTCCGGGAGAGCAGTCAGTCACCCCAAAATTCTGTCTCCCTCATATCACCAAGTGGCTGATTATATACGGATAAAGGAGAAGATGACTCCATGCAGCTGGGAGCTATAGTGTAACAGGGGCAGGGGTGGGGAGGGTCTGCAGTCCAGCCTTTAGGAGCACAAAATCGGATGAAAGGTGGCTAATCTATATATATATAAAAGGCTAAGTGACCGACCATACTTTCGTCTATCAGGCAGACCAGTACATATGATGTGCACTGGCAATTTACAAATAAACATTGACTCATATAAAGCTCTTGCTGGCGCCAATCACATGCATCTGTCATTGTTGATAGTGAATTTGGTTGTTTTTTTGTTGACATTTCTATTACAGAGAAAGGGCAAATAGTGATATTAAAATATTTCTTCCAATTAATTTCCTTTCAACATTCACTAATCCATGCACCAGGTTTCAATATGCATAAGTTGTATTTCAATGTTTAAATAAATTAGAAAATCTATGTGAAGTCATAAATTAAAAAAGACACTAACTTTCTATGATGTTACAAACAACTTAGCACATTCCTGGGACCAGGGAATGGTCCAATTTATTGAGGCAAACACCTGGAGGGGGTCAGAGTCTGGGCACAGCAATCAAATCAAAGCATGTCCTGTCCTTGGTCTGTTCTCAAAATGTACTTCTTTTCTGAGTAATGAAGCCACAAGGTGTCTTATCTTTTCCCAGCCTTGTTTCATCTTCCAGTTACCCAGGGTCCGTAAGCAAACCTTTTACCCTAGTTAGTAAGGTGAGTAAATATTAAACAACTATGGCTCTATTCTTATTCTGTGTCCTTCCCCTAGCAGTATGAAACAAAATAGATCTTTTGTTTCCAATGGAAATGTGGTCCTTCCATGAAGTTGCAAGATAAACATGTAGAGGGCCCACGTATGGGAGGGTGAGATATAGTGGTGAGCTTTATTGGATTTGAAAAAAAGACTGCCTCAGGTCCTCTGTGTTTCCTCTCTGTCTTCCTTCTGTGGGAGAAGTCCCCTCTTGTTTTTATCAAGCCAGAAGAAAGCCAAGGTGCAGAAATTCTGGGTCATTGGTTTTTGCCAGTTCAGTCTCTGTCCCCATTCAGGTGGGTTAGCCTTTGCTCCTGCCTGGGCTCTGCTGCCCTGTATTGCCTCATCCAGGGTCCAGTGTACAGGCTCACTCTTAGACCTGTCTGGAGTCTGCACAGCTGCCAGGCCACACATGGAGGCCCTGCTTGGGGCCTGCAGGGCTGCTAGGCTGACTTGGCTGTAAGAAGAGAGAACATGAAAAGGAACAGATGAATGAATGTGAGTTACTTAGCCAGAGGCCTTTGCTAGACTCTGCAATAGCTTCAGCTTGGGAAGGAACGGGCACTCTTTCAAACTAACCAGCTTCCTAATCTTTTGCTTGCTTGTGCTGGACCCTCCCCCTAACCACCTATTTCGTGGATCTTCTGGAGTTCTGTGGTCCCTTATCCAGGCTGATCCTTTTCCCATGCTAGGACCTCCCCCTGTGCTATTTTGGTGTCCTCTGGGCATGTGACCAGCAGAAGAATGCCCCTCCTTCACCCCCTGACCTGATTCTGGATAATCCCCGCATCAGAGAATGGGCTGTTCCCTGGGAAAATCCTTGCTCCCTACATGGAAGAACAAGGAATGTTAATCCCGTTGGCAGGGCAATGCTGCTTTCCCCTGGAGTGTGCCTGAAGCTGTAGCTTCCGACCTAATTAAGCTTAGCCAGTGTTGCTCACTTCTCTTTTATTAGGCCCAAAGTCTCATTCCCTTTGCTCCATTCCTTTATTAATAACTAACTAACTACCTCTGCTAACATTTTGGCTGGAATTCTGATATTTGTATTAAAATTATTTCTAAGCATTTCTCAGTAGTTCGCTTAATGAGATCTGTTATGAACAGTAGCAGGTTTAATAATTGAAAAAGTTATTTACATCTGAAAATGCAGTTCTTAATAGATTTCATAAATATAGTAGAATGTAAGAATCATTAGTAATATAAAAGTAATTTTTACCATTAAGAAATATAAATGTGGCCGAAACCAGTTTGGCTCGGTGGATAGAGCATCGGCCTGCGGACTGAGCGGTCCTGAGTTTAATTCCGGTCAAGGGCATGTACCTTGGCTGCAGGCACATCCCCAGTGGGGGGGGGGGGGTGCAGGAGGCAGCTGATCAATGTCTCTCTCTCATCTATGTTTCTAACTCTATCTCTCTCCCTTCCTCTCTGTGGAAAATCAATAAAATATATATATTTTTAAAAAGAAATATAAATGTGTTTTAAATCAACATAACTTTGTGCATGCGATTTTTCTTATCTTCCATTTTATTTAAAATAGCATCATGTCTGATATGTCAATTTTAGTTTAAAAAATATTTTTCATTATGTTGTCTATGAAAGCTAATTCTTGATGACCTTAAAGGTACATATCAAAAATGATGTCTATTAAATGGAACTATAAATTCTTCTATTCATTTTTTCAATTTAGTTTTATTATATATATAGATAAAAATATCTTAATTACCAAGATATTAAAAGCCAGGATTTGCAAGTCATTGTTTTATTATTCTCCCAGAGTTAAATCACATTCCTTAGATATGGTAATGCCACAGTGTATCATTGAGTGCATTAATAATTTGGATATTTAAACACAAAGAAGATATCCTATGAAGTTGTTCTAAATCAATGACAGTGATGAGGGCAGTATGTATTTTGAAGAATAAGAGTCAAATTCAACATTATCTTGGCGTTGGATGACAAGTATTACTGGATAATTTCATTTTACTTCATAAATGCACTGAACATTGGAAATAGGTCCAGAGAGATTTGAATGTGTAATGCCCTGTCCATCCTTCTGTCTGAAGATGTTTTATTACTTTCTAGACTAATAAGCCAAGAGATACTTTCTCTCCCTTAAAGATACAATAAAAAATCAAACTCTCTTTTTCTCCTCTTTCTTTCCTCTTATATCTCTCTCTGTTCCCTTTCTCCCTCCCTTGCTTTCATAGCAAGAGCAGATGTTAAAAAATTTGCCTCCTATATTTTGTGGTTCCTTTCTATGATATAACACTACTGTGTGTGCAGCATGTGTACAGTTTATTGTATGATATTCAATGGGGATTTCGATACTAAGATGCTATTTGAGAAGTTGTTTTTCCTCTGAGTAATGAAAATTTCTGTTAGCATCCTATCTAATAAAGAGGAAATATGCAAATTGATCATCACGCTGTCACAAGATGGTGACACCCATAGCCACAAGATGGAGGCATCCAGTCCTCTCAGCCCCATCAGAGTCCCAAGTCCTTTCAGCCTAGCCGGGGGATGGCAGGTGCATGGTGCAGCTGGACCCACCCTTAGTCCCTCAGTCACCCAGGGATGGAGAGAGGAACAAGCAAGCCTCAGATGGCAGCTACCCAGCCAACATCCAAGGCACAAGCAAGCCTCAGATGGTGGCAGCCCAGCTACCCAGGGCCACCCGAGGTTCAAGTAACCAGGGCCAGCTGAGGCTTGTGCTGCCAGCAGTGGCAGGAGCAGATGAGGTTGTTGTTCCCCTGATTGCCAGATTGCTTCCTGCCCCTGACTGTGGGAGGGGCAGGTTGGGCTGAGGGACCATCCTCACTCCAGTTCATGAATTTTCATGCACTAGGCCTCTAGTATGAAATAAAATAATATCAGGCTAACCTATTAGCTTGTATGCAAGGTAATCTCAGATTCTTCACAGTTCCTGACTTTTCAGTCTGATAAGCAAGGATCAGGTACTGTCAGAGAGATATTCATAGGTACACAGATCTGTGTATAGAATAACTTAGGGAAGTCCACAGGAATCAGTGATATATTGACTAATCTGCATAGTGCATTGGACAATATGTAGTCTTTTTTTAAAAATGTATATGTTTATTGATTTCAGAGAGGAAGTAAGAGAGAGATAGAAATATCAATGATGAGAGAGAATCATTAATTGGCTGCTTCCTGCATGCCTACTACTGAGGATCGAGCCCACAACCCAGGCATGTGTCTTTGATGAGAATTGAGCCCAGGACCTTTATTGAGTCAAACCAGCTATGGTCAATATGTAGTCTTTTATATTGCCTGCAAAGGAGAATGATTTGGACACTAGTCACAAACTGGAAACTGGGAAGTATGATTGAAACAAGTATCTAACAAAATCAAACTATACAGAGTTAACAGACCATGAAAAACTTTATTCCACTGCTTAAATGGGAGAGCAAAATTGAACTGAAGTCTACAAAAACAAAATACAGAAGGGTATTTAAGCTTTAAGGTGAAAATATTGGAGGCTGTTAGGAAGAAGGTTGTTTCATGTGATTAGGACTTTTGTATTTGCTAATTAGTGTCTACTAAAGTTAGGCTCCTAGCCTCTCCCCCATTAAAGACTGGGAGATAGGAGCAATATCTTCCTCAATAATTATATCTCACAATTGGTTCCTAGGTCTTTGGGTTATAAAACTGGTAAGAAGGTAGGAGAAGGTTTAACTACTGTTTGTAATTTTAAGGTTTCTAAAGAAAATCTATCTATATATATAAAAGCCAAATGACTGGAATGACTGGCATGACTGGAATGAGCAGTCACTATGATATGCACTGTGGTGGCCAACCAGCCCAATCATGGCCCCAAACTCCCCCCTCCAAACTTCCTATGGCCCTTCCCCAAAGCTTGCCTGGCCCTCAATCAGCCCTCTCACTCAGCCCTCATCAGGGTGGGCTGGCTGGACTCCACAAATTTGTGCACTGGGTCTCTACTACTCTAACACAAGGCAGATCTGGTTCCTATCGTTAGGAAGCAACCTGTCTAAAGTTTAGTCAGGCTCAGGGAAATAATAAGGCTGCCTTCATCACAAGCAGTCCAAAGGATGTGCTTGTTGTTGTTTTGTTGTTGCTTGTATTGTTGCTATTTGTTTTTTTTTTCTCTCTCTTTCCTCAAGGCAAGAGGAGAAAATATCCAGAGGTTCCTAAAGTTAGTATGAGGCTTTGGACTCCTGAAGACTTATAAAGGTTCTTAAAATTAGTACGAAGATTTGAACTAAAGTTAGAGACCTCAGTGGATGATTTAATTTTTGAAATTCCTAAGTATGGCATTTTGAGATGCTTCTGCTTATTGATACCATGAAAATGAAGAATACAACCTTATTGATATTGTAGACAAACAAGACCAATTAGACTGAACTTCGTCAAGCAGTTCCTCACAAACCAAGGCTTGGACTCCAAGACTGAACTAGGAAATCAAAGGATTATTAAAAAGCTAGCATGCCTCATGGGAGACCTGTAAGATGCCACATTGGAGGCACCACTGAGCTAATCTTTTATTGATGTACGTCCCAAACAGGGGCCCCAAAATTATAAAAAATAATGGTTTCCAGAGACATGTTTTCCCACTAGGTTATAGTTCTTGTTTAGAGGCCTGATATTATCTTGCCTCTTCTCAAAAACATCATGACTTGAACCTTACGATGGTTATAAAGTGTCTAAAAAATCATCATTGGTAATTCATATGTCACTTGGATGACTTCAGAACTTCCTCCTTCAGTTCCTCATATGACCTTCCCAGAGAGATAATTAACTCATTATTTAGGCATACTCTTTGGGCAGTTTTAACTACCATGTTAGTAATTCAATTAGATAAGGTGGTATAACCTGTCTGTAACTCTATCTCAAGTGATTAATGACACTATTTCAACACTGAAAGACATCCAGGTTAGCCTCAGCTCACTGGCTGGAGTTTCCACTGGTGGCAGAATTTCCAGACCTCTACCTTGTAGGCTAAGGCAGACTGTGAGAAGACATGATGTTGTATCTGGAATAATGCATTAAGACAGGTGAAAGGGTCAGCATAGAAAATTAAGGAAAAGACACCTGACTTTTTAAAGGATTGTGAGATTTCTTTGGCTGGCTACATCCAGGACCCTGGAGATCCTGACTGAGGTCATCACTGGAAGCTGCCCCCATTCTGATGCATAGATCCTGCTGACAGTTGCTTTAAAAGCTACCCACACCCTGAATGAGTCTTGTTCTAGTGTTAGATTAATCAAATGCTGATGGAGTGGAAAATTCATAAGAAAATGCATGAGAAAATTCACCCAGGAAACTGAACCAGGTGGAAACCAGAAATGAATCTGTTGAGAAACAATTCACCTTGAGTATTTTCACTTTTCTGCTACCTCCAGGTCTTTGAAGCAAAGGCACCTATTTGAACAACAAACACAAAAGATATCATTTCTGTAAAGTTAGAAATATCTTAAAAGATTTGGACACACAAAAATCTCTCCTTCCCTTTCCTGGCAACTTGAGTGTACATGTCCAGGTAGTAACCCAAGAGATGCATTTCTCCTCTCCCCAGAGGAAAACTGCTTAGTGAGTAATTGCTCTTATTGTCTAGTAGGGAAAATGAGCACATGTGTCAGCTGTCTACAAAGCTCAGAGTTTTTATTGGAGTTGTCCTGTGGACAATCTGTACTAAGTTACTACTCTGGCTGCTGTTTGTGCTGTAAGAAATTACCTGTGTAGCTGACCGTAGGATAGGGTAAGGTATATTCTGTCAGTACCCTACATAATAAAAGCAGATGCTAAGGGTCTGGTCATCTGGTCAGCCATTTAACCAATCAAAGTATAATATGCTAATGATATGCTAAGGCCACTCAACTGCTCAATATGACATATACTGATCACCAGGAGGCAGACAGTCGATTGATCAACTAGTCGCTATGACATACACATAACCACCAGTGGGCAGATGCTCCAACCAATAGGTTAGCTTGCTGCTGGGATCTGGCTAATTGGAACTGAGTGAGATGGGCCAGACATGCCCTGCAGTCCTCCCACAGTTCCTCCTGGCTGGACAACCTCCCACATCCTTCCCCAGCCCCTGATCATGCACTGTTGAGGTCCCTTGGCCTGGCCTGCACACTCTTGCAATCCAGGACCCCTCAGGGGATGTCAGAGAGCTGGTTTCGGCCCAATCCCACTGGTCAGGCTGAGAGACCCCACTGGGCCTCTAGTTAGTACGTATATAAAAAAACTTTCAGGCTGACTCATTAGCCTACAGGTAGAGCAAACTATTATTTCACAGTTTTTTATATAGTTCTTAGAAATTTAGATTCAGGGTCATTTTGAGACTTTATTGAGGTTCAGCAATTTTGTGGTTTACTGTGGAAGAAATATTAAATGATGAGCTTCACAATGCTGTTATTCAGGGATATAAACACATTTTATGGAAATAATTCTACGTGTTCTCCTAAATCATCAGTGAAAGTGGCATAGAAACACAACAAACAATTAATACAGATACTTATGTGTATATTTTCATTAATATGTCATATCTGCTTATAGATAAAATTTTGTTTCAAGCTTTGTCCATTCACTAGTGTTTGTTATAAGTTAATTCAGTGGCAGATAATCCATTAATTTTATTATATACAGGGTATTCCCAAAAAATGCATGCAAATTTTAACAGCTGATTGCTCAATTTTGAAAATGAAATGTATTTTTAGTAAAAATTGCCTTTATAATTATTCAAAGTGTGTGCATACCTTTTTAGGGATACTATGTATATATATTTTTCTTTCTCTTTATGTATATATATCTTCTCTACACATATATATGCTTTTATATGCTTCCAATAACTCTGATTGTATTTCTGTGAAGCTAATTTTTATCATATTTAAAATTTCCAAAAGTGTGTTCACAAACATTCCACCATTCTCATTCTGACTCTCACTTTTTGTCAGGTCTGGCAGGGAGTAAAGAAAGAAGTATATAAGAGAGAGTTTTGGGTTTTTTTTGTTTGTTTGTTTTTTACTAAAGCTGCTTAGAGAGGTTACCAACTGATTAATCTTTCTTAATTCTGACATATTTCATAAAATAAATTGGAAAATGACAATTCATATATTAATTGGAAGTATATGTTATTTTAAAAACAAATCAGTTCATACAATTGTCAAAATGCACTTAATTAATGGCTTGATTCAAAATGACCATGTGTATTAAAAGCGACTGTTGGTTTCACAAAACCCATTCTATTATAAAACGTTTCTAATTATATATCACTATCCCCTCCCAAATAAATTATCACACATTTGTAGGTGTGTGAAACCTAGCTTCAAGTGTTTTTGTCCACGTTCCTAAGTTCCCCTTTCCTCTCCCTTTTGTGATCATGAATCACATGGTCCTCTCATTGCTTAGAGCTATTCTATTTAACTTCCTTCATTGACTTTGTCTTGATTTTGTTCAAAGTATCAAAATGTACATTTTCCTGGCTAAATTCTAGAGACCTATACTCTAGGCATTAGCCATAAACTATAAGTTTTAATTGACTAGACAGATTAATTTCAAATTTAAACAATAATTCAGAACATCTTTACTTGACTGACACTAGAAATATTATTAGTGTGATTTAAATTTTTGTGACTTGAAATAAGGTATATTATAATATAATGTGTATACTAAGGATCAGAGTTCATTATTTCATTATCAATGCTCACATACTATTTATTGGAAGCACACTTGATTAACTTTAGTGGAAATCAAACTTAGAGACATTTGTTAGGAATTTCAAACCTGTTAGAAATTTATCTTAGAGAATATATTTGTGTAAATAAAATATAGTTGAGACATAAATACTCCATAGAGTGGAGTAATGACTAGATTGACAACTACAGTTTCATTTCTTATGCTCTTTATACTTGGCAAAAGCAAATTCTCTGATTACCCAGATGGCTCTCAACATTTCATATGAGATGAATATTGAATGAAATGGCAGAAATCATGCCTGACAAACTGTAATTCTGGGTATTTGGACTCATAAGACTATTCTAATGCATGTCAACTGAGTAAGCAAAATTAAACATTGCTTGATATCTAGAGTGAGATTTCTCATTATGCTTTTGCTTTACTCTTCATGTCAATAATTGTGCTTTTCATTTTAGACCAGACTATCATTACTAACATAATGTTAGATGGTTACAAGAGACAAGTGGGGGGAAGAAACACATATATGTTATTTATATTTAAACTACCCAGGGCTATAAAAAACTATGTTACTACAGGTCAATGGGGGGAAAAAGAAGGAGACATATGTATTACTATTTGTAATACTTTAAACAATAAAAAAATAAAAAGTTATAGCAAATACTGTAAAAAAAAGAGAATCTTATATGCTAACTTTTTAATTATTTATACAGATTTAGACACAGTAGTAAAGAAGAGTTGACAAATTGTATTCCATTCTATCATGAAGCAATTCCAAATTCTAAATAAAGCTGCTCTATTAAAATATTAGTTAACATAATACTTTTAAATTCCTAATTTAAATATTATCTAATTATAATTAAACTATAATTCTCTTTCTTGGAAAAAGAATATGTGTAATTTGTATACCTATATTCAAATTTCTAATGTTTCAATTTCAAAGCTGATATGAAATCTTTAAGATATTCCTGAAACTTAGGCTCAGCTAAGACTGAATAGAAATGATAGCTTGTTGTGTTCATTAGAGTACTTAATGCTCTTGTTGCATTTCCTGAGGCATATGCTCTCATGCATATGCATAAGAACAGCATAGGGGGAGACATACTGACAGTATGGTTAGTTTAAGTTTTAGGATTTTGTTGTCATGTTCTCTGTGTCCCTACATGCAATGGATTTTGAAATGATTTATGAATCATGTGCACAATTTCTTAGTGTTGAAATTATCTCTGCAAGAATTCAAGTCTGATTGTTTGCTGTTACTGACAGAAATGGTGAGTTCAGATTTATTATACAAAGGAAATTGAATATCAGTCACTAATGTTTTTGTAATGCTTTCAATATTAAAAATATATTTTATATAGTTGTTTTATTTATCTTTAGAAGAATTCTTTGTAGTTAGGGAGAGGTGGGATAGATAAGAGATCAACCAAAGGACTGGAATGCATGCATATAAGCATAATAAATGAACACAAGACACTGGGGGGTTAAGGTATGCAAGGGAGTCGGGGGTAGGGCAATGGGACGATATGTATACATGTAATGTATTAATAATTTTTTTAAAAAAATCCCTGTATTTAAAAAATGTGTAGTAGTTGGATGTTAGTGATCTTTTTAACAACATATTAAATTAGGGAACAATTTTGAGATTTCTGGTTACCTGAAGAATCATAAGGAAAAACCCAATATTTCTTAGTAGGAGAATATTTCCTGAGTTTCTTTCTGGGCAAGAAAGACATCTTGTATTGACTTCTATAGATATTCTTAATGGTTTATTTTTACTATATTTGTATGCTACTTGACTACATAGGCACTATAATTTTATAATGTATTTCATTTTACTATTGCATCTGTAAGAAGTAAGTCAACATAGAAATATAAAATATTAATATTTTTATTTGCAATTCACCTGAGGAAAAATAGTGTTCTTGAAACCAGAAACCGTATCTGGGAGGGAAGGTCTAGATGTGATGCTCACAAAATCATTGTCCTTTGTTCTTGACCAAAAGGGTCAAACTGTTTAGAAGCTATATGATATAGGATAGATATTAGAATGGCAGTTTACATCAGGAGAAAGGTAAAGATACATGAAAAATGTACACTAGAAATATTTTTGTATGGTTGTGATAGCACACTGGGAAAGTGAGTAACATGTGGAAGAGAGAGACATTATAATTCCAGGACATTAATTACATATGGTGAAATAATATATCTGTATTTTAAGACTATTTTAAGGTTCCATTTTATATTTTTTACTCAATTATTAAACAAATGTTTATTCAGTTCTCTTGCATGCAAGATTCTTCCAGAAACTATAAAGGCATTGATAAACAAAATGGGCAAAACTTCTTGCTTTTATGGCTTTTTACTGTTTATGACTATACTATAAACTTTTGCAGTATCTTCAAGTTGGGCTAGTTAAGTTAGAAGAATTTTTTGTTTCCTTCTCCACATGTGGAAAGGAGAGAGGAGCAATAATTACACATAGGAACAGAATAATAAAATAAATCTATGGGGAAGAATTGGTCAGCTATGTGTTTGTTTGTTTTTTTCTTAGATGGAAGATTTTTTCTCATTAAGAACATTAAAATTTCTAGATATTGCTTAGGAGTACATATTTATTTGTCACTTTGGTGATTATGTTTGGTTTCTAATTCATTTATTGTCTGTATAGGAATCATCTGCTTTTCCTCCAACCATTAACTAACTAGGGTTTTCAGACATATCAACATATACAAAGAAATAATGTGTAAATAAAATAGTTAGTGATTTTCAAATATATCTCAATATTTTTGTTGTTGAGTTTAAATCATCTCCAGGTTGGTCTGATTTGATGATATAATAGTTTTTTGTGAAAATTTAATTATTTGTTTTGTCTGGCATAGCTGTTATTCACATAGAATCCATCACAGAGCTCCAAGTTATCCCTGAATATTTATATGGTCTTATTACTCCTGATTCCCCACTTATACTTTCAATGATTATTCCATGATTATTCTACATGATATGATGGCTTGCCTGACTGATATTGTTTGTAACAAATTACCACAAACTTAGTTGTTTAAACAGCATTAGGTATTAGCTTGTGGTTTTGCCAGACATCCAGGCACAGATTTCACTGGATTCTCACTTCTCAGGTATCACAAGGCTCAAAAGAAGGTAACAGCCAGGCTGCACACCCATTTAAAGCTGAGGGTTTTCCAAGATTATGAATTTTAAAAAAACTTATGTTCTTGAGGTTGTTGGACTTGGGAGAACTTTATTTTCTTGCCTGTTGTCAATGGGAGGCTGCTCTTAGCAATGAAAAGCCACACACATTTCTTGCCACATGATTTTTTTTAATTATCTTTATTGTTGAAAGTATTACAAATGTCCCTTACTTTCCTTCCCCATTGACTCCCTACTCCCTATTCCTGGCCCCTCCTCAGGCCTTCAGCTCACTATCATCTGTGTCCATGGGTTATGAATATGTGCATATAAATTCTTTGGTTAATCACTTCCCAAGACCACCACCACCTATTCCCTCTGAGAATCTTCAATCTGTTGTATGCTTCCATATCTGTAGATCTTTTTTATTTGTCAGTTTCTTGATACTAAGTAAAATAAGCCAGTAAGAGAAAGACAAATATCACATGATCTCACTTATGTGTGGAATCTAATGAACAAAAGAAATTGCCACATGACTTTTAATCCTTAAAGGAAATTGTGGATAATCTTTATGAAAAATTTCTTTATAATGTAGATATCTTTCATCAAGAATATCTAAACCATTTTTAAGAGTTCATTTGGTCGGGTCCACCTAGGACAGATGTGGGAAACCTTTTTTTCTGCCAAGGGCTATTTGGATATTTATAACATCATTCGTGGGCCATACAAAATTATCAACTCAAAAATTAGCCTGCTTTGGTCAAATATTTAATTAACTCACCCCTAATGCCTTGGTAGGATCATATCAAATGATTTAATGGGTTTATACAATCTGCAGGCCCTGCATTCCCCACCCTTGATCTAAGATAATCTCAGTTTTTAAAAAATCAACTATGCCATATAATGTAACCTAGTCACAAAGTGGCTATCCTATCACATTCACTATTATTAAGACCTACACACAATTTGTATATCAAAGTCAGGAATCCTTCAACCATCTTAGAATTCTGCCCACTGTCAACATCTGTAATTATGCCTCAATGTAACATTTATCTGTGTTCTCATAGATAGGTAATACATTTATTTTTGTGTTTTTTAAATTGATGTTTTTGAGAGAGAGAAGGGGAGAGAGAGAAAAAAATATCAATGGGAGAAAAAATAAATACCAATGGGAGAAGCAAACATTGATTGGTTGCCTCCTGCATGCACCCTGACCAGGGATCAAACCAGCACCATGGGTATGTTCCCTGACCAGGAATCAAATCCACCATTTTTTTTTTTTTGATGTGTGTGTGTACAGACAACACTCCAACCAACTCAGCCACTCCAGCTGGGGCTATTTTTTGTATTTTAAACATAATCTTTTATTGACCATATATATATAACAAGGGATATATTCTTGCTTTTGAGAAGCTATCATTTTAATGGAACTTTATTTATCTTGCATCCAATTTGCAAAGTTTAAGCCACAATCAGATATCATCATGGGTTTCTTTCATGGAAATCTCCAGGAAACACCTAATAAATTGAGATAAAGAATTATTTTAAAAAATAACTTTTCCAGATGTCACCAATTTGATTAGTGGACATAAAAGGAGTTGCAACAAAGGGTTCTGGATCACAGTTCTATGCTTTTTTTTTCCTATTAATAAATTGTAAAACACCAATAATTAGAAATGCTTGCTTGGCCAATGTGGCTCAGTGGTTGAGTGTCAACCCATTCATCAAGAGGTCATCAGTTTGGTTCCTGGTCAGGGCACATGCCTGGGTTGCAGGCACGATCCCCAGTGAGGGGCATGCAGGAGGCAGTAAATCAATGTTTCTTTCTCATCAATGTTTCTATCTTTCTCTTCCTTCCTCTCAAAAATCAACAAAAACATTAAAAAAAGAAATGCTTGACATTACTTCTAATCTTATTAAAAATCAATATATTAATGTTGAAGTTTTACTTAGAGATGAAAAATATAAACAGATTCATAAATCTAAGTACAATTTAGAAATGTATGCTTTCTAAGATATGGATATCACTTTAAAAGTTATTTATGAGTACAAACTTGGGTAATCTAAACAATAATCCACTATAAAACTTGTATGTAAAAATTATAAATCTTGCTTATGTATATTTGATCCAAAACCTATATTATTGAGGTCTATGTTTAATTTGGAGGTTTGGGTTTAATTTAGAATCCTAAATTCAGTCATTTTTTCCAATAAATATAGCTTTAGAGCTTGATGTCTGTTCTAGGCTATGTGGAGGCATACGGAAGGAGGGAACAAAGATAGAAAAGTGAAGAATACTGGTTAAGCTCCAGTGGTTTGGCTCAGTGGATAGAACATTGGCTGGCAGACCAAACGGTCCCAGGTTCAAATCTGGTCAAGGGCATATACCTCAGTTGAAGGCTTCTTCCTGGCCTGGGCTCTCATAGAGGCTCCTGCAAGAGGTAACCAATCAATGTATTTCTCTCACATCAATGTTTCTCTTCTTGCACTCTACTTAAAAATCAATGGAAAATATCATCTGGTGAAAATTAACAAAAAAAAGAATACTGGTTAGGATCTGGTCCATGTGGCTCTGTTGCTTGAGTATCCTCCTGTAGGGCACAATCCCAGATTGTGGGTTCAAACCCCATTGGGAGCATGCAGAAGACAATGAACGATGTTTTTCCAGTCAAAGGCACATGCCATAGTTGTGGGTCCTCCCTGACCTGGGCCCTGGTCGGGGTTTGTGCAGGAGGCAACCAATCAATTTGTTTCTCTCACATCAATGTTCCTCTCTATCTTTTCCTCTCTCTTCCATTCTCTCTAAAATCAATGGAAAAATATCCTTGGATGAAGATTAACAGCAAAACAAGATCCAATGTTAAGATTCAGAGGAGAGCTTGAAGGTTGAAGTTGAGGACATTGAAGACTTATTAATGAGGAGTGAAGAAGGTTTATCCAACTGTTACAGGGAACTACATACATGTGGTGATCATGAAACTGAATGACACCAACAGAAATTGGTAAGTATTTTTCTAATGTTTAGCAACATAGGTGTTGACAAAGAAAGACATCCATTTGGACTAACTAGGGTTTGTATGATGGAGATAAAGTTATTGAGGAAATAATAATTTAAATAATGTACCATGAAAAGTAAGCAGGGTAACAAATGATGGAAACACCTGAAAAGACAATTAGAAGAAAAGAACTATAAACCAGAGCCAAAATTATCAATAGACAAAAGAGAATAGATAGAAGTGAACTAAATATTAAAGGTTGTTAGCATATATGTAGATGAGGACTTGTCCTTAGATATTGATGTGAATGAAAAAAATGAAAGAATTACAAGCTCCTATTTGAGATAGAAAGCAAGATTCTACCTAAGATCAAGTTAGTGAATTTATTGGGAAATATAAAAATGTCTTTAAACACACACACACACACACACACAGGGATATACAAACAAGTGAAAGAATATACTATGTTCCTGAATTGGTATAATCAATACCATTAAAATTTCCATATTACCTAAAGCAATTATAGGTTCAATACAATCTCTGTTTTAATACCAATGGCACAGTTTACAGACCTAGAACAAACACTCCAAACATTTATATGATACCAAAGAAAAACATAAATAGCTGCAGCAATCTTGAGAAAGAAGAACAAAGTTGGAGGAATCACAATACCAGATATCAAATTATACTACAAAGCCACTGTATTCAAACCAGCTTGGTACTGGCACATGAATAGGCATATAGATCAATGGAACAGAACAGAGAACCCCAAAATTGACCCAAGCTATTATGCTCAATTAATATTTGACAAAGGAGGCTAGAGCATACAATGGAGTCAAAACAGTCTCTTTAATAAATAGTGTTGGGAAAATAGGAAAGGTACTTGAAAAAAATGAAAGTAGACCATCAATTTAAACCATACACAATAATAAACTCAAAATAAATAATAAAGTAAAAAAAAATAAAAGGCTTAAATGGAAGCTGTGAAACCATAAAAATCTTCCTAAGAAACCATAGGCAGCAAAGTCTCAGACATCGCTCATAGCAATATGTTTACCAATACATCTCCTAAGACAATGGAAAGTAAGGAGAAAATAAACAGATGGGACTACATCAAAATAAAAAGTGTCTGCACAGCAAAAGAAGCCACCAAGAAAATAACAAGAGAGCCCACTGCATGGGAGAACATATTTGCCAGTGATATATCCAAGAAGGTGTTAATCTCCAAAATATAGAGAGAACTCATACAACTTAACAAAAGAAAGACAAACAATTCAAATTAAAAAAAAATCAGCATGGGTCCTAAACAGACACTTTTCCAAGTAGACATACAGAAGGCCAAGAGAGATGAAAAAGTGCTCAAAATCACTAATCATTTGAGAAATGCAAATGAAAATGACAATGTGGTACCATTTCATGTCAGAATGGCTATCATCAACAAATCAACAAAGGACAAGTACTGGTGAGGATGTAGAGAAAAAGGAACCCTCATGCACTGCTAGTGGGAATGCAGACTGGTGCAGCCTCTGTGGAAAACAATATGGCATTTCCTCAAAAAATTAAAAATGGAACTCCCATTTGACCCAGTAATCCCACTTCTAGGAACATATCCTACAAAATCAGAAACCTAATCAGATGGAAAATATGCACCCCTATGTTCAGAGCAGCACAATTTAGAATATCTAATATCTGGAAACAGCCTAATTTCCTTCAGTAGATGAGTGAATGAAAAAGCTGTGATACATTTATGCAATGGAATACTATGCAGGTGTAAAAAAGAAAGAACTCATCATTTGCAACATCAGGGATAGATCTGGAAAGTATTATGCTAAGTGAAATAAGCCTGTCAGAGAAAGATAAGTATCACATAATTTCATTCATATGTGAAGTCTAATGAGCAAAATAAACTGATGAACAAAAATAGATCCAGAGACATAGAAAGAAGCATGGAATAGACTGTGGAACCTCAAAGGGAAGGCAGGGAAGAGTGGGTGGATGGGAAAAAAAGTCAACCAATGAACTTATATGCATATATGCATAACCCGTAGATACAGACAATAGGGTGATGAAGGTTAGGGTTGGGGATGCAGGCCAGAAAAGGTCAATGGAAGAAAAAGGGGACATATGTGACATGTTCAACAATAAAGATTAGCCCTGGACGGCTTAGTTCAGTATATAGAGCCTCACTCTGCAGACTGAACGGTCTCAGGTTCAATTCAGGTCATTGGCACATGCCTGGCTTGTGGGCTGGATCCCCAGTAGGGGGCATGCAGGAGGCAGCTGATCAATGATTTTTTCTCATCATTGATGTTTCTATCTTTCTCTCTCTCTTCCTTTCTGAAATCAATAAAAAAATATTTTTATAAGAAGATTAAATTTTTCCAAATGAATGGAAAAAAGGAGTGAGATCATGTTCTAAAAGAAGATGTTTATAATAATGTTGATAGCAACTTTATTCACAACATTCTAGAACAGAAAATCAAATGCCCCTTATTGGGATAACAGATAAATAAATTGTGATATACTCATATAATAGAATGTGGTGGTAATAAAACAGAATAAACTATTGCTACATGACATGAATAAATTTCACATACATTTTCCCATTAAAAAACACACAAAACACATCATAATACATACTTTTGATTCATTTCATGTGAAGTACTGGAATAGCAGAAGTGATGCAACATTAAAAAGAAAAGCAGAAGAGCAGATTTTCAGTATATATTGGGTTAAGTCAGAAGTGATATATGTGCAGCTGGTGTGACAATGGTTGAGTGTTGTTGAGCTATGAAACAGGATCTCTGGGATAAATTCCCAATCAAGGTACTTACCTGGATTGCAGGCTTTCTCCCCAATAGGTGATGTGTAGTAGGCAACTTATTGATGTTTCTATTGTTCTCTTCTTCTCCTTTCGTCTTTATGAAGTAAATGAAAACATATTTTTTTTAAAAAGGAATAATATGTGAGAAATTTTGGGATGATAAATTTGATATCGTGATAGGGGTATGTTCACTATAATTATATGCATTTGTCAAATATGTGTAGATAAGAGTCAAATTTTTCAGGTAAGTATATTAACAAAGTAATCCTATCTAATAAAGAGTTAATATGCAAATTGACCATCACTCTAGCACACAAGATGGCCACCCCTATGTCGTCAAAGATGGGCATCTCTATGTGGACACAAGATGGCTGCCACAAGATGGCCATCATGAGAGGGCAATCAGACAAGCAGGGAAGTGCAATTGGGAGGGACCAGACCTGCAAAAGAGGGCAGTTAGGGATGACTGAACTGGCAGAGGAGGGCATTTGAGGGTGACCAGGCCTACAGGGGAGGGCAGTTGGGGGAACCAGGCCTGCAGGGAAGGGCAGTTGAGAGGGACAAGGCCTGCAGGGGAGGGCATTTGGAACCAACCAGGCCAGCAGGGGTTGGAATATATCCTACAAAATCAGAAACACCAATCAGAAGGAAAATATGAACCCCTATGTTCATAGCAGCACAATTTACAATAGCTAATATCTGGAAATAGTTAGGGGCAACCGCACTGGCAAGGGATGGCTGATAGGGGTGATCAGGCCACAGGGGGTGGGGGGGCGGATTTAGGGGCTGGCAGGAGAGCAGTTAGTCATCAATAAGACTAGCAGTGGAGTGGTTAGGGGATGATCAGGCTGGCAGGCAGAAGCAATTAGGAGCAATCAAGCAGGCAGGCAGGTGAGCAGTTGGGAGCCAGCAGTCCTGGATTGTGAGAGGAATGTTCGACTGCCATTGGGATTGTGCCTAAAGGCAGTTGGACATCCCTTAAGGGGTCCCAGATTGGAGAGGATGTAGGTTGAGCTGAGGGACACACCCCTGTGCACAAATTTCATGCACCAGACCTGTGGTCATATTAATAATAGTAGAATAATTTTGTAGAGATATGCAGGCATAAATTGCAAAATATGGAAGACCATTATATTTATAATTATGGGTAAAGAGATAATTATATTACTCTCTTAACTCTGAATATTTAAATTTTTAATAACACAGTAAAACAATATACATTGACATTAGTAAGTAGATTTATAATGAAGTTCATATTTTTAGAAAAGGAGAGCTAAAAATATAGAACTGTGCTTTGAGTTTGTTTGCATTAAAGAGTTTTAAAAATTATGTATGATTGGGGGGGGCATCCTTATCCTAATTAGTGGTTGCCAGTGGATCAGTAACTAGAAATATTCAGGGTTTTATTTTAAGTGATAACCTGGATTTGAGAAAGTAAGTCAGTGTCATAGGCTTGAAATGTAAAAGTTCAAATAAGTAATAAAACTTCCAGAGATGTGATGACACAAATTGCATAGGAAGAGAAGGCTAAAGAGCTGCACATGTAATTTTGAAGAAAGTTTTATTTTGAGATCTGGAATAACTGAAATCAGAGAGGATTCTCAAATAAACAAATACATTTAAATGAAGAGTACAGGAACTAGAGTTAGGGAAGAAAAAGTCTTCTAATGAGAAATTAACGATGGGTTAAAATTCTGCAGAGATAGAAAAAAAAAAAAACCTCATAGGAGACTATTTATTTTCCTACTATGAGGTGGTTTTCATTTTGAATCTAGCTTCAACACGTTAGGGGCAGAATCGAGATTCTGAAACGTTTAAGCAAATAGAATGTTTAACCATCAAAGAGTTTTGGTATCAACATATAGAATGAAATACAGTGTATGTAATATGATATATAAAAAGTTGTGAATTTTAATTTGTGAAAATGGGTAGTAATAAATTAAAATGTTATTTACTGATTTTGTTTTCACTCCATTGAAATAATTACTAGTGTTTTAAGTCACCATCAATCACTTCAAAGACTTAATTTAACAAATATGATTTGATTTGTTGTTATTTAGTTAGTTAGTTCATTACTTAGTTAGTTATCAGCTTTGAAAGAATTCTTAGTAGCTCAAAAAAGCAGCAGGATTGATATTTCCAGTGATTGAATTTTCAGTACATGATATCAGCTCTCTTAGGAGAGAATTTAAGAACAATAAACAGCCTTTAAAAAGCAGTTCTAAAAATGTGTTTTTACTTCATTTTAGTATAGAAAATTGGCCATTATAAAAAAAAAACATGAAAATTATTATATTAAAAATTGGCCATTATTTAATAACAAACAATAAATATCCATCACACGAACTAACAGATGATGTACTTACCTGGGTGATTTTTTGAAAAGTATTTAAATCATATTTATTTGTTTTAAATACATGTAAAAATGTTCTTATTCATATAAGAACAACACACTTACATGATCAATGAATTTTTACTGAGGTACTGACACATTTCAGTTAGGAAAGGATAATATATTTTATAAATTGTACTGGAAGTGTTGAGTAAAATATGATAAAAAGAAATGTTGATACACCATCACACTTTACACAAAATTAACTTAAATTGAATCAAAGGCCTGAGTATAAAATGTATCTGTAAAAATTCTAGAAAAAAACATAAGAGAAAATTGTCCTAAGGCAAATTTTTCTTAGGCTAAAAAACAATAACCATAAACATATAAAAATGCTTAATAAAATTAGAAACATTTGTTCAGCACAAGGCAATGCTTGAAAAATGAATATGCAAGTCATATGCCTGAAGAAATTATTTACAACATATATCTGTAAAGAAAAGGTATACAAATTACATAAAGACAAAACTGAATTAGAAAGATAAAAACTATTAAAATATGCACAATTGAACAGATAATTAAAAGTGGACATATGAATGGTCAGTGCCTCATGAAAATATGTCCAACATAGAATTCCAGACTCAATTTTGAAACAAAGTTTGAAGACTATCATGCCCATCCTTACAACATATCTGCAGAGACAGGAGAATATTGAAAGGCACAGTTGAGATCTGCTTAATGCAGAGCAGAAGCCAATAAAGTACATGGAACCTTTGATGAATTACTGGAGGAGGGTGTTGGACTGCTCGGAGTTAGAAACTCTTAGCGGTCTTATTTATAGGGAAGCACAACTTCATGAACCACAACAGGATCTCATGTTGAAAAACAAAAATACATACATACATACATCAAAACCAAAGTACCTCTTGCCTTTGACAGGGGGTGGAAATTTAATCATGTTTAAATATTTCCAGAGAATACCCAGAATAAAGGCTTCCTCCTCAGTAGAAAAGACTTTGCCAGACATTTATCCAACACAATAAAATGAAAATTACTCAAGTCCAGCCCCTCAAGCCTCCCTGTCTTATTTAAAGATAGTGGAGTCAATTGAGAAACATATATGCTATAGATCAGGAACACAGGCTCACTAAAAGATTGAAACTCAGTTATAGAATTGTAGAACACTTTCCCTCCACCTACATGTTACCACATAACATGTGGTATGAGAGTTCTTGTAAAATAGCATGGATTACTATGGAAATAAGCAAGGGGTTATGTTTGTTAAAGGGGTTATTTATATTTTTAAGAGGTTTTTCTAGTATCATTAATGCAAAGCTTCAGATTAAAAGCTTATATACCTCAGTTCCTACTTACTGATCTGTAATGTTTGACTTAAAGAATTGTAGGCAATAATAAATAGCATCTGAAATGGGAAAAGAAAGACATACCATGCTAATACATTAATCAGAAGAAATCTGAGAAGGTATAGTAATTTCAGAAAAAGCAGCCTTCAGAACAAGGAAAATTATCAGTGATAAAGAAGGATATTGCATTTTGATAAAGGGTCATTTCTCAAAGAAGACATAAATCTACAATGTGTTTACACCTAATAGCAATGTGAGTCAAAACTTAAAAAGTTGCAAAGAGAAATAGGTAAATCCATTAGTATAGTCCATCGACAGATTAATGGGTATATATATACAATGAAATATTACTTAGCCTCAAAAAACAAAAATCATTTAATTGGAAATAATAATAATGAAATATTCCTACATATTCATATTAGAATAGCTAAAATAAAAGAAATGAAATTCCTGAAAATGCAAGTGCTTATAAGAATGGACTTACAAGGACTCTCATCCATTGCTGATGAAAATGCAAATGGCTATCGCAGCCAAATTTGAATGATTTTACAGTCACTTATAAAGCTAATCACAATCATACTCCTAGGAATTTTCCAATTTATTTGAAAACTTATATTTACACAAAAACCTGCACATACTTATGGAAGATTTATTCAGAATTGCCAAAATGTAGAAATGATGAATACGGTTATCATCAGGTGAATTAACAAACCAATTATATCATACTCCACGCAAATAAATATTACTGATAAAAAGATAGAAGCTCTGAAACCATGAAAAGTCATACAGAAATGTGAAAGAAGCCAGTTTAAAGATGTATGACTTTAATTCAATACAATTCTGAACAGAAAATAATTTATAGACAGTATATTAGTCAGTGCTTTCCATGAATTAGGAAAAGAGGTAAGCAGATGAAGCAGAGAATTTTTTACAGTAGCAAGTTATTCTCTATCCTATATAATAAAAGCCAAGTGACCGGATAACAGAACAACTAGATGCTATGATGCACACTGACCACAGGGGGCAGATGCTCAACATAGGAGGTGACCCCTGGTGGTCAGTGCAGCCCCACAGTGGGAATGCTGCTCAGCTGATCAGGATGAGCACCTGCTCCTGCTGCAGCCGGTTGGCTGACTGGGCTGAGTGACGCTCTCACAACTCGCCGATCCCTGCAGGCCATTCCCCTTCAGTACAAAAATCCCATGCCCTGGGCCTTTAGTGTTACTATAAAGGTGGGCACACAGTGTTACTCATATGTGCAAACCCATAGAATTTTACAACACAGAAAATGAACTTGAATGTATGAAAAATTAAGGCCAGAGTGATTTAGGAGGTTGGGAGATTCCAAGACTGAATTCAGACTATGATAAGAGAATCAGACTATGATAAGAAGATTTGGATCTCGGACAGCAAAGGGACACTAGGTAAAAACTTATAAATTATGTGTAATGCATGAGGTTTAATAATAATGTACTAATATTCATTTAATTGTAACAAATACCACATCAATGTAAGATACCAGGAGAAACTGGGTACAGAGTATAGGGAAACTCCATACTGTCTTCACAATTTTCTGTAAATATAAAATAATTCTAAAATAAAATGTTTACTAAAAATACCTTCAACATCATTAATCACCTAGAAAATGAAAACTAAAACCGATAGGTTAAAATTTAAAAGCCTTGCAATATGAAGGCATAGCACATATGCAGAGCAATCTGAGCTCATGCATATGGTTGGTTGCAGTGTCAAATTGGAACTACTTAGAAATCCAGTTTGATAATCTTGTAAAGTTAAAAAATTCACTTCCATGAGACCTAGCAAATTTACTCCTAAGAATTTATTCCAAAGAGATGGTATTGTCATGAAAATACAAGTTTTTTAACTTTCTTATGAGCAAGTACAAATCTTTTCTCTGCTAAAATAAAAAAAAAAGTGAATACTTTTAAAAAGACAAAGGCTATGTAGAATATTTACATATTTGCTACTTCTTATGAAAAATAAGTAAAGTTTACTAGTAAATGCTAAAAAAATTCATCAGTACCCTAAAATTGGAACCATGATTGATATGTCTATTAAGCAGAAGAATAAACAAATCTAATTGTATAATACTCATAAAAAGGAACACTGCTTAGAAATAAAAAGGAACAAATTATTGGTAACAACACAAATAAAAGTTACAAATATTTGCAGAGAGAAATGACAAAATGGAGCTATCATGTTTTCTGCATACTTTTACTTACTTGAAGTTCTACAAGAGGCAAAATTATTCTATAAGGTTAGAAATAAGATTATTCATTGCTTGGGGCTGATTGTAGGCAGATAAAGGATATTAACTTACTAAGGACCCAAGGGAAATTTCTGAGGAGAGAAATGCCCTTATATTGATTGGGGTGGCAGTGATATGGGTGCGTGCATTTGTCAAAACCGTGGCCTTATGAATTTAAAATGTGTGATTAAAACAGACATTTTATGATAAAGATTGCGTTAAAAATGGAAGAAGTAAGCATAAAAAATACTGTCACCTGTGTATTTTGTATTTTGACATCTTTATTACTTTCATCCTATAATTTTTATGGAATATTTTTCTTTCAGGCTGCAATTGTATATAGGTATTTCAAACTTATTCAAGTGATCATTTGCATACCAAATATTTTATAGCTAATATATAGTTTCAGGTACTTGAAAAATCATTCAGAAGAATGAAAAAAAGTACTAAAAACTCTGCTTAATGTATTATACACATGACAGTACAAATAGGATGAGGGACTGTAAATGACATTAAATGACATTTTTGAAAAAGCAATGTATTTGGTTCTATAAAGAGCTGCAGAATGAACTAAGGTTAAACCTTCTTTAATCTTCCCTCTGCAAACCTGACTTGAGTTCATATGTCTGCCATCTCTGGCTACTGGAGGAACTGTGTTTAGAGACAAAGTTAATGCCCATCTCCAAAAAAAAATAACCTTATACCCAATGGTTTCCCTGGAATCCCAATCCTAAGTGTTTTCAGAGCCTAAAAAGTTAGTTTTGAGGTGAGATCAACTTGCAGGTTTATTTATCTATTTATTTATTTATAAAAAAGGCGGATTTAAATGGCATCAAAATGGCATAGTTTAATACCAAATATCCTTACATTACATCATATTTATCATATAACAAAAATATGTGATACAAATATGTGGGAGAAGGAAGAACTAAAGATAACATTTAATTCCTCCACCCACTCCCCTTGAATTGCTTAGAAATGACATAATTCAGTAAGAATGGTTTTACAGGTGCAGTGAAGGTTTTGGAAGAAGGTTGAAGAAATTTATATATATATTGCTATCCATATTTTTTCAGTTTTTGGAATTGTGGTTTTTAAGAGATTAAGAATATTCCCGAGGCTATGCAATTATTAATTGAACATTTTGAGATTTAATATTGTTTTTCTTTTTCTCTTTCAGCTATATCCTCAATGGACAAATGCAAACCACAATCATTACTGCATACAATTCCCAGAGATTCTAATTCAGTACTTTGAGGATGAAGTTCAAATATGTGTTTTTCAATAGAGTAGAAAATGAATATTGGCAGTTTGGATTGCTCGTGAGGTATAGAATGACTACATTGTATTATTTAAAATTATCCAACATATGGGTGTCTAAGTATCTTTTTTAAAAAATATACTTCAGAGAAGAAGGGAGAGGAGAGAGTGACAGAAATGTCCATGATGAGAGATAATCATTGATCAGTTGCCTCCTGCATACCCCCTACTAGGGATCAATCCCACAACCCATGCATGTGCCCAGACCTAGAATCGAATATTGACACCTGGTTCATAGATAGAAGCTCAACCACTGAGCCATGCCAGCTTGGGTTTAAGTATCTCTTAAAATTAAACTGTCTTTTTATTCTGTATGAAAACTTAGATCTTTCACCATATTTGACTCCTTTTTGTTTACATAACACCCTCAAGTAATTTAAAGATTACTGTAAAGTCAGAAACATGACTCTGCTATGTTATCAAACCACATCCAATTTCCTCAGTTCTCCTACTTGCATTTAAACACAGAAAAATGTGCCTTTGTTAAAGATGAATGAAATACAGCACCTGATCTATGATATTATCTTTGTAGTTCCCTGAAAATGAGTGTGAAAGAATATTAGCAAAAATCAGAATTCATCCTGCAGAATAAAGGAAGATTTGAAAAATATAGCATTTAACTTTAAAATGAAAACATCTAATGTAAATCAAATCCATTCGAGATTTTGAGGTTTTTGTTTTTAAGTCAGAGATCTCTTGGTTGCAGGAAAAGAACTTCAGCTAGGCTGACTCATATAAAAAGAGGAAGCTGGGGAAGTAGGTTTCAGGAAACACACACACACACACACACACACACACACACACACACACACACACACAGGTTATAAAGTGAGTGCAGCCAAGTCCTCTGTTATGCAAATGTAATACATCTCAATCTCCCTCCTACTTCTTTCCATACCATTTTGCTATCCACCTCCTTTTTTGCCTGTCAGCACCAGTTTATTCTCTTCCTCATCTTGTGAATGGTGTCACAGTGAACATCCTGCCCCAATTCAACATTACAAACGTTGCTCCACATGTGTTACCTGAAGCCTGCCTAAGCTTTCTGGATGATACACAATTTTGGGGGCACTGTGTGTAAAAGAAGGGAAGAATTGTGGTTAATATTTTTCTCACAAAGTAGGACATGCCCTTCTATATTAGCTTGGGCAGCTATTACAAAAATACTACAGAACTGGTTAGTTTAAAGAATGAAATGAATTTTCTCACAATTTTGGATATTAGATGACAGCTAAAATCAAGATTCTGGTGGCTTTCTTCTATGCTTGCAGCTGTCCTCTCACTATGTCCTCACTTGTCCTTTTTTCCATGCATGTGTGTGGAGTGAAAGAGGGAGTCAGCGAGGTCTGGAGTCTTTTTTATAAGGACACTAATCCTCAGGGCTCCATTTACTCTCTTTTTATAATGTCTTTATTGATTAAAATGTTATATATGTGTCCTTATTTCCCCATTACCCGCGCCCTCTCCCCATTCTCCCACTCAATCTCTCACCCCCGTGTTGTCTGTGTCCATTGGTTAGGCTTATTTGCATGCATACAAGTCCTTTGGTTGATCATTCACTCTTTTTTTAATATATTTCATTGATTTTTCATAGAAAGGAAGGGATAGAAAGTCAGAAATATCAATGAGAGAGAGACATTGATCAGCCACCTCCTGCACGCCCCCTACTGGAGATGTGCCCACAAGCAAGGTACATGCCCCCGACCGGAATCGAATCCGGGACCTTTCAGTCCGCAGGCCGATGCTCTATCCACTGAGCCAAACCAGTCTCGGCTGATCATTTACTCTTAACTACTACTTTAGATGCCCTATCTCTAACTATAGATACTTGGTTTTAATTTGCATTTCTCTCATAATTAGTCATGTTAAGCACCCACTGGCCATCTGTATGTTTTCTTTTGAGAAGTGTCTACTTAGCTCCTTTACCCATTTTTTAATAGGATTGTTTGAGTTTTATAAATTCTTTATACATTTTGGATATTAACCTTTTAGCAGATGTATTAGTGATGAATATGTTCTCCCATTCAGTGGGTTGCCTTTTCATTTTGTTGATGGTTTCCTTTGCCATCTAAAAACTTTTAGTTTGATGTAGTCATATTTGTTCATTTTTTATTTTGTTTCCTTTGTCAAAGGCAATATATCAGATAAAATATTGCTACCAAAAATGTCAGAGATTTTGCTGCCTATGTTTTCTTCTCGGATTTTTATGATTTTGTGGCTTACATTTAAGTCTTTAATCCATTCTTAGTTTATTTTTTGTGTGCAGTGTAAGAATATGGTCTAGCTTTATTTGTATTTATGTATCTAATTTTTCCAACACCTTTTATTAAATAGACTATATCTAGTCCATTGCAGGTTTTTGCCTCCTTTGTCAAACAGTAATTGAGCATAGTGCCTTGAGTTAAATTCTAGTCTTTCTATTCTGTTCCATTGATCTATACACCTGTTTTTATGCCAGTAAAATGCCATTTTGATCACTATGGCCTTGTAGTAGTTTGATAATAGGTAGCCTTATTCCTCCTATTTTGTTCCTTCTCAAGATTTGTGTGGCTATTTGGGGTCTTTTGTGGTTCCATACAAATTTTTGAAATATTTGTTCTAATTCTGTGACATACATCATTGGTGTCTTGATAGGAATTGTGTTGAATCTATAGATTGCTTTGGGTACTATGGAAATTTTAATGATGCTAAATGTTCCTATTCATGAATATGGTATATGTTTTCACTTACTTATACGATCTTCAACATTTTTCTTTCTATAGTGTTTTATAATTTTCTGAGTACAGGTCTTTCACATCGTTGGTTAATTTTTTGCTTGGTATTTTATTATTTTTAAACAATTGTGAGTAGGATTGTTTTCTTAGTTTTCCTCTCCAACTATTCATTATTTGTTTATAAAATGCAACTGATTTCTTGATATTTATTTTTTATCCTGCTACTTTACTAAATTCATTTATCAGTTTTAATAATTTTTGATGGAATCTTTAGAATTCTCTAGATATAGTATAATGTTATCCACAAATAATGATAATTTTAATTCTCCCTTTCCAATTTTCTTATTGTCTGATTGCTGTGACTAGTCTTCCAGTACTAAGTTGAATGAGTGGTGAAAGCAGACCCCTTGTGTTGTTCCTCGTCTTATGGGAAATGCTTTTAGTTTTTGTCTGTTGGCTATTATATTGGTTGTGGGTTTGTCATATATGGCCATTATTGTGTTGAGGCATGTTCCCTCTATTCCCACTTTGCTTAGAATTTTTATCAGAAATGGGTGCTAGATTTTATCAATTATTTTTTCATCTATTGCTATGATCATGTGTGTTTTGTCCTATATTTTGTTTATATGGTGTATCACATTTATTAATTTCCAGATAGGAACCAACATTGCATTCCTGAAATAAATCCCACTTGATTGTGGTGTGTGATCTTTTTTTTTTTTAAAAAAAAAAGATATTTTATAGACTTTTATAGAGAGTAAAAGAGAGAGATAGAAAGTTTAAAACAACAATAAGCTACCTCCTGCACACCTCCTACTGGGGATATGCCCATAACCAAGGTACATGCCCTTGACTGGAATCAAACCTGGGACTTTTCAGTTCACAGGCCGACATTCTATCCACTGAGCCAAACTGGTTAGGGTGGTGTATGACTTTTTAATGTATTGCTGGCTTCAGTTTGCTAATACTTTGTTGAATATTTTAGCCTCTATATTCATCAGGGATACTGGCCTAAAACTTTCTTTCTTTGTAAGGACTTTATCTGGCTTTGGAATTAGAATAATGCTGTTGAGTTAAAAGAATAAAATGTTAATAAATACATATCTGTCAATAATCACTTTATATATAAATGGCTTAAATGTTCCAATCAAAACACAAGGTAAGGGAACCCTAGTGTACTGTTGATGAGAATGCAGACTGGTGTAGCCACTATGGAAAACAGTATGGAGTTTCCTCAAAAAATTAAAAATGGAACTGCCTTATGATTCACAAATCCCACTTAGGAATATATTCTAAGAATCCTGAGCAACTTGCTACAATAGATGTCTCAAATGCCTAAGTGTTTCATGTCTTACACTTAAGTCTTTTCCAATTTGGAGTTTATTCTTGTGTATGGTGTATATTGGTGGTCCAGTTTCTTTCTTCCTTCATTCCTTCCTTCCCCTTTCCTTCTTTCCTTCCTTTTTTAATTTCTTTCTTTTTGCATGTACCTGTCCAATTTTCCCAACACTATTTATTGAAGTGTATGTCTCTTTTCCAGTGTATGCTCTTGCCTCCTTTGCCAAATATTAATTGAGCATAGCGACTTGGGCCGATTTCTGGGTTCTCTGTTCTGTTCCATTGATCTATATGCCTCTTCTTGTGCCAATACCAGGTTGTTTTGAGTACAGTGGCTTTGTAGTATAACTTGATATCTGGTATTGTGATTCCTCCAACTTTGTTTTTCTTTCTCAAGACTGCTGCAGTTATTCAAGGTATTCTTTGGTTCCATATAAATATTTGGAGTGTTTGTTCTAGGTCTATGAACTATGCCATTGGTATTTTAGTAGGGGTTGCATTGAATCTATAGATTACTTTGTGTAGTATGGACATTTTAATGATGTTGATTCTACCAATCTATGAACGTGGTGTGTTCTTCCACTTCTTTAGATCTTCTATGTCCTCTAGTGTTTAGAGAACAGGTCTTTTATCTCCTTGGTTAAGTTTATTCCTAAGTATCTTAAATTTTTTGTTACAATGATAAATGAGATTTTTTTAGTTTCTCTTTCTGAGAATTCATTATTGCTGTATAAAAATGCTATGGATTTTTAGATGTTAATTTTGTATCTGCTACATTTCTGAATTCATTTGTTAAGTCTAGTAGTTTTTTATGGAGTTTTTAGGTTTTCTACGTACAGCAATGTGAATTTATTTAATATGAAATTTTGAAGAATTATAAACAGACATTTGAGTACTTCAAAGTGTGCAAAAATATTTGTTATTTGGAATGTTTGACCTCACTTAATCCACAGTCTCTGTATGTTAATGTGGTTAAACATAAAGATTTAGGAAAACTCACACTACAGTTTAAAATTAGACATGAAATCATGTGTCATTCAGTTTGATGCCAGGAGCTTCTTCCTTGACCATTATATGCAACACCCCCAATAGTCAATGAGGAGTTAACAAAGTTGGAGGTATAGAAGTGTGTGTTAGGCAGAGAGAAGACAATATTCGGAGGCTGTACTATATTTAGTGTGATGTTAGTGGCTGTATTTTATGAAGGCAGGCAGAATAAGCAGAGAAATAATCATGTTAAGAAGCTGACATGTTGAAGGAGAACTCAAATCTCAAAGGGTCTTCTAAATCATGCTGCATGAAAATAATGAAGTATTGCTGAAAGGAATTAAGAAAGAGGCAGATATGGGAAGACATGGGATTTAGTAGCCTTTCAACACTTTCAAATATTCTTCTTGGGAACAATATTTAATGTTTTCTAACTGTGTTACAAACATAATACAAATGCAACTTTATACCATGTCTTCTTGTTATCAAACATCTTGAAAATATATGCCAATCTTATATAGCCATTCTCTTAGACACCACTGTTCCTTAGAATAACTTACTGCTGCTCTGGAAATGCAATAGACAGAGACAAAATTGAAGAATGAGAGTTTAACAAAGAAGTTTTCACAGCAGGAGGAACTGGCCCCAGGTGAGAGCAGTAGGAAAGTAGAGGAGAGGCTGCTTTAGAAATATAATCAGGAAATATAAAATAGTTTTAGCTGATTTGAAGTGAGATCTGAAAAAGAAGGGGGAATCAAGGATAAGAATCATATTTCTCATTTCATCTACAGCATTGCAAATAGTATCATTCATTGAAATAAAAAATACATTAGGAAGAGTAAATTTTGGGGGGAGCTGTGATAGATTATACTTCAAACATGCTGAGATGAGTTATATGTTGCACATATAGATGAAAATGCTTAGCAACTTTATCCTTTTGTTGATGCTTCTATTGTTGCTTTTCATGTCTAGTTAAGTCTCTAATTTTAGAATTAAATTTTTTATCCATAGACTATCTCTATAAAATTCCATTTCTTTTTTAATTTAAATTTTTTATTATTTAAAGTATTATGTATATCTTCATTTTCCCTAATTGACCTGTCTCCAGCCTCTCCCATCCCCTAGATTCCATTTCTATATTCTGTCCTACAATAAACAAAAAATACTGCAATGACAGAGTTCAAAATTGAAGAACATGCATCTATCTTTACTATCTTATTAAATAGAAGTTCATGTGTCTTTAAAAATGTTCTTATAACTATATAATGTAAAAATAATCAGATGTACTTCTATACTATGAAGAAGGTAACATACTAAATGATTCAACTAATGTCATTCTCAACATATTAACAATGTGATTGTGAACTTGTTCGTTAATCTGTCCAGATATCATACAAATCAAGTTTTAGCTGCAGTAGTTTTACAATAATATTGCTTTATATTTGCATATAAAATTTTGATTTTTTTAGTTTTTCTAAATATTTGGTATCATTTTCCTATAGTCAAAATAGAAAAACAAAAATAACCCTGCCCAAATATAAAAAAGTAATGAGAGAATTATAGAGTAAGGTTTACCTGCACTCAATTCAAGATGATGGCAGAGGCAGTGGAAGCTACATTCATCTCCTTCCAGGATTAAAATGGAATTACAATTAAATACAGAACAATCAACCTGAATAACCAACTGAAGACTAGCTGACAGAAGCCTAGTAACCAAGGACTTATAGAAGAAGCAACATCGAGACTGGTAGGAAGAAAGAGACACATAATGGCTAGCCATGCTCCAACAGGCAATGGCTGAGATGCTGAAGAAATATCTGAACTGCATAGGTTCCCTCTGAGAAATATGAGGCCTCAAACCCAAGCATGACTTGCCAGTCCAGAGCATGAGTGCTGGGAAAAGGTGTTGACATAACATCTGGCTGCAAAAATCAGCAGGGATTCTGTCTGCCAGGAAGAGATGGCAGAGACTCAATCTTAGCTCTAGAAAAAGGAGGATAGAATGAAATAAAGTCATGTGAGGAGAGACTGACGTTTGTGGCTCTGGGGAGAGAGCTGAAGGGACAGCTGGCAGGATCCTCATGCTGAGGCACTCTCCCCTATCCCAGACACCATCTTCCATATGGCTTCAGCCTGGTAGAATTCAATAGCACCACATACTGGACTCCCTGTAGCTCCACCCTGCAAAACTTTTGTGCTACTGAGGCTGGGGCGTGGAGTTCTAGACTGAGTGGTGTAGCTTTGGGGCAGCAGCCATTCCTCCAACTTTCCAGAGAACCTGACTGGTGTCTCCTCCTTTCTGAAAATTAGCTAGCTCCACTTTCTGGGCTGCCAGTGGCCAAATTCTCCTTACTCTAAGGTCTAGTCTTGGCAGATTCTGGTACAGACCAAGTTGGGTGGCTCTGGGGAGAGAATTACACCCCCTTCTATCTCAAGCCTGATCAGAACCTCCACTCACAGAAATCCACTAGGCCTGTGGTCAGCAAACTGGCTCACAAGCCACATGTGGTTCTTTATTCCCTTGAGTTTGGCTCTTCCACAAAAATACCATGGTCTAGGCTAGTCTATTTTGAAGAAGTGGCATTAGAAGAAGTTTAAGTTTAAAAAATTTGGCTTTCAAAAGAAATTTCAATCATTACACTGTTGATAGTTGGCTCTGTTGACTAATGAATTTGCCGACCACTAGACTCATCCTCCTAATTCCTAACAAGCTCAGCCTACTGAAATCAGGCTCCTGGCAGAATATGGGATAGACTGAATTGTGTGACTCTGAGGGTCATTTTCCCTTTGAATGCCCAACTGATATAGAGTCCTCCATTTCTGTAGTGAAATCTTCATCTGTTTGAGCCTGGTAAACTCTGCTGGCCTCACCTTGATGATTCTCTGAGATCCTGCCAATAACCTGATGGACATAGGTGCCAAAATACTAAAACAATACTAGCAAATCAGATCCAATAATATATGAAAAAGATTATTCACCATAACTAAATAGGATTTATCTTAAGGATATAAAGATAGTACAATATTCCCAAATCAAGAATGTGACACATCCCACAACCAAAATGAAAGATAAAAATCAAATGATCATAATAATAGATGCAGAAAAAACATTTGATAAAATTCAGCACCGATTTATGATAAGAACTCTCCACAAAGTGAGAATAGAAAGAATATACCTCAACCTAATAAAGGCCATATATTACAAACCTCATACTCAATCAACAAAAACTACAACTATTTCTCATAAGATCAAAAACAAGACCACTCTTACTCAACATAGTACTGGAATCCTAGCTACAGAGTTCAGACAAGAAGTAGAAATAAACATCACGTACAAAAATTACTTTCAAAAGGATCAAAAACTTAAACATAAATTACATGGAAGAAAATATAGATACCTGAGTGGTAGAGAACATTTTATGGACTTGACCCCAAAGGCAAGGGAGGTAAAGGCAAAAATAAATGAATAGACTATATCAAAATGAACAGCTTCTGCACAGCAAAAGAAATGGACAGCAAAATAAACAGGCAGACAAACAGATGGAAGATACAAACAGTAACTCTCACCAAAAGGTTTAGTTTCCAAAATATATAAAGATCTCATAAAACTCAACACCAAACAGTTTAATCAAAAAGTGGGCAGAGGACCTGAAAATACACCTCTCTCAAGAAGACATACCAATAGCCAATAGATATATGAAAATATGTTAAACTTCAATGGCAAATGCAAATTAAAACTCAAATTAAGAAGAAGTAAAATTGTCATTATTAGCAGATGACATTATATTCTACACAGAGAACCATAAGGATTCCAATACTAGACTTGATAAGTTAGTACAGTAAAAGCAGTATGCAAATTGCATATTCAGAAATCAGTTTTTAAACTATCATAATTAACTGTCAATAAAAAAGTGAAGAAGTTGCAAATAAATAGAAATATATATTTATGGGTGAGAAGAATTAACATAATCAAAATGTTTATACTACCCAAAGCAATCTGTGGGGTAACACAATTCCTATTAAAGTGCCATTCATATATTTTTCAGAATTAGAACAAATATTCCAAAAATTATATTGAACTGTAAAAGACCACTGATAGTTACAGCTATCTTGAGAACAAAGAACACAGTTGGAAAAATCATGCTACCTGACATCAAACTGTACTACAAGGCCATACTAATAAAAGCAGCATGGTTCTTGCATAAAAGCAGATATTTGTTTATTTACGAGTAGCCCTGTGCACGAATCTGTGCCAGTAGCTTGCCAGTAGCTCACTGTCACCCTCCAGTAACTCTCCGCCCACTGCCCCCACCCTGTAGCTCCCTCTGCCCCCACCCCTAGCCCCACCTCATAACTTGCTGCCTTACCCGCTCCTGTACTTTTTGGCCACCTGCTTGTATTTCGCTGCCTCACCCTCCTGCTGATCCATGATCCGATCATTACATAGTTAGTTATGATGCTTCACGTCATAATGATCATTTGCATATTACATCTTTATTATATAGTAATTGTGTGTATGTTTTTTTCGTTTGTTTATTATTGGAACAGAATGGAGAGCCCAGAGGTACACCATTATGCTTACTTAATGTTGGACAAAGGAGGCAAGACCATACAATGCAGCAAAGCTAATCTATTCAACAAATGGTGCTGGGGAAATTACAAAGACATGTAAAAAAATAAAATAAAACTAGACCACCTTTATTCACCATACACAAGGATAAACTCAAACTGGATTAAAGACTTAAATGTTAGATTTGAAACCATAAATTCCTGTAAGAAACTTAAGCAGTAGGTCTTAAACATTTCTTGCAGCAATATTTTATCTGATATATCTCCTTGGGCAAGAAAAAATAAATAAACAAATGGGACTACATCAACCTACAAAAATGTTTGCACAGCAAAGAAAATCATCAACATGTGATAGCATGGGTGGACCTGGAGAGCATTATGCTAAATGAAATTAGCCAGTCAGAAAAAGATCAGTGCCATATGATTTCACTTACATGTTGAAATAGAAATAGACTTATGGGTACAGAGAACAGACTGACAGCTGTCAGAGGAGAAGAGGATTTGGGACTGAGTGAAAAAGGTGAAGGAATTAAGCAAAAAAAAAACTAACTAACTACTCATAGACGCAGACAACAGTATGATGTTTATCAGAGGAAAAGAGTGGTGGAGGCAGGTAGAAGGCAATAACGGGGGCATAAATGGTGATGCAAGGAGATGATTTGGGGTGGTGACCACACAATGTAATATACAGATGATGTATTATAGAATTTGTCCACCTGAAACCTACATAATATTACTAACCAATGTCATCCCAATAAATTAAATTAAAAATTTACTTGAATAATATGGATATAAAATGAGACTCAAAATCTAAACTTTTATATTGTAAAATAATTAGGGAATAGTCCTAAATAGCTGGTTATTTTTATTTTGTCGTTATATAAAATTGAAAACAAGAAGAATGCACATTTTATTTAGAGACAGTGAGGATAAAAAGAAAAGTGAGGATGCATTCAGAAACTCAGAGAGAACAAAGCTCTGCATAACAAAACTTGCTGGAGAATCTATTTCACTGCTGCAGTGGTATCTGAATCATCGAAGAAAGCAATTCTGGTGAAGCATGTTTTAGGAGGGATTGTAATACTGAAGACTTTGCTTTATTTGTAAACATATGCCTCTTAGAATGAAATGTAGGTATGTGTGTGTGTATGTGTGTGTTGTGTAGATGTGTGTGTGCTTAAGCATAGAATGACATCATGTATTTCCACAAAGTTCTTTTCCCTTTTCCATGCTTACCTTGTACCTTTGTTCCATGTGAAGATAAAGTATCAAGAACATATTCGAGTTGTTAAGAGTTTCATGAAGCCAAAATCAGTTTGGCTCAGTGGATAGAGTGTCAGCCTGCGAAGTGAAAGGTCCCAAGTTCAGTTCTGGTCAAGGGCACATACCTTGGTTGCAGGCACATCCCCAGTGGGAGCTGTGCAGGAAGCAACTGATAGATGTTTCTATCTCTCTATCCTTCCTCTCTGTAAAAAATAAATTATATATATATATCTTTTAAAAGATTTGCATTAAGATTTAGGGTGTGCGTGTGTGTGTGTGTGTGTGTGTGTGTGTGTGTGTGTGTGTTGGCAACGTTACAAAGAATGAGTATTCTAGGTACCTAGATTTCAATGAATAATGGGGAACATACAAGAAGGTGAGGTGGAGGGTCAGATCTCATCACTTAGAGAAAGATTACACCTGAAATAAAAGTGAAAACTTTCCCCCAAGTTCCACAGGTTTCAGAATAGAAAATACAAAGATGCTTTAAACAGAATCTCTACCTACAAACTGCTGTTCTTTCACATTGAAAAAGGAGTGCAAATACTAGATTTTTATTTGTTCTCTAACATTGTAAGAGTCACATGACAGAGGTCTGGAATGTAAAAGATTTTGACTTCATAAATGGTATACCTTTCTATTTTCTAATTTCCCAACTCAAAGCTTCCTGTGTCCCCTTGTTCTTGACAGCTTTACCAACACTTGACGTTTAAAAAAATTCTTTGTAGCTAAAGTCCTTGGTATTTGAGCCTCAAAATTGGATTTGCTCCATAAAGCAAGTATAAGTTGGATGAGATTGTGCACATTCAGGATGGTATGGCTATAGATAGAGAACTGCTGTTTGCAACATGGATGGACCTTGAGAATATGCTAAATGAAATAAGTCAGTCTGAAAAAAATTAAGAACCATATTATTTTGCTCATATGTGTGATATCAAATTAAAAGTAACAAATGAAAAACAAAAACTCATAGACATAGACATAGACAACAGTATGGAAGTGAACAAAGGAAAGAGGGTAAGGGGTAGTAAAGGTTAAAAAGGGCCAAATACATGGTGATGGAAAATCTTTTGACTTTGGATAGTAGACCTACAATGCACTACAGAGATCTTGTATCAAAGAAATGTGCACTTGAAATCTATAAATCTTATTAACCGATATCACCCCAATAAATTTAATGAAAAAAATAAACAAGTGTCTCCTAATAATAAAATTTGAGTAAACTAACTCTGACTAGAGGCCCTATGCATGAAATCATCTGTGATCAGGGTGTTCTTCCCTGGTTGCCAACACCCAACCCCGGCCCCCACTGCCACCCACCCCTGGTTCCCTGTACATCAATGGTGAATGGAGTCTGCCTGGTGGGGAGGGACCGAGAGGTTGACCATTCTTACCTGCTCACCATCCTCGCCCCCTGCTTCCAGTCACCTTTGTGTGTGGGGCTACCAGAGGGGTGGGAGCCTTGGCCTTGCACCGCCCACCCAAGTCTGCTGCCACTGACCTCTGGTTGCCCACTCCCCATCAGGTGATTATAACCTGCCTGCCAGGGGAAAGGACAGAGGGGTTGGCCAGCAGGCCTTGATCAAGTGATCTGGGCCTGCAGGCTGGGGGCAGCTCCTGTGATTAGCATCTGCTCCCTGGTTATCAATGCACATCATAGCAACTGGTTTTTCTACTGTCCGGTCAATTTGCATATTAAGTCTTTTATTATATAGGATAGCTCCTTTGTCATCTGGATAAAAGAGATTATAATGCTTGATTTGCAGGATTACAGTGAGGTCAAGTAAACTTTACTTATAAATTTAAAGCATTGAAGAAAAGCATTTTGTATATTATGAATATAATCAATATATTTTCAGAGCATTTAAAAATATATTATTGTCTTTGATTTTGTGTTTTAAAAATCCACTAAATACTATTAGAATTAACTTTTAAATTTTTAAATTAATTCAGTATTTTTAATTTTAAAATATAAACTAAAGTTGATTTGCAAGAATTTAGCTTCTGTTAATTACAAAATTAATCACATCTAAGTAATCATTTTTCTAATATTAGTAATAAACTGTGTAAATAATGGAGATATATATTATGTATACATAATTGTTTGAAGACATCAACAAGAAATTGAAAGCAAGCTGAGAAATAGAAGGAAACAATGTTTAAAAGAAAAAAAGAAAAATACATTTACCACACTAAGAAGCTCAAGGAAGAGAAAAACATAATCATTTTTATATATGTAGAAATAACATTTGATCTAATTTAGATAATTGAAAATAAGAATTCTAAACTAATCAGAAATAAAAGAGAATTCCCTCAAAATTTCAAAGGGAAATTACTAAAATCCTAAAATTAGTATAAGGCTTAATGGTAACATTTTGAATACTCTCATACAAAGTTCAGAAAAAAAAAAAGATAAAAGAGGGTAGGAGAATCCAAGGCGGTGGCACAGGTAAACACCTGCACTGCTGCCTCGCACAACAATTTCAAAACTACAACTAAAAGACAGAATGGACATCATCCAGAACCACAGGAAAACTGGCTGAGTGGAAGTTCTACAACTAGAAGGAAAGAGAGGGGCTCACAGAGACCCAGAGGAGCTGCAAAAAGCTGAGGTATAAAGATGCATGCATGGAGAGAGCGGGTGCCGGAGAACCTGGCTGGCTTTCTCTGGCGGAAGGGAGATGGAGACTCTCAAAGGCATTGAACCCCCTATCCTAAAACACTAAACCCCAGATCCAGCCAAAACTCATACAGGGGGAGTTTGGACTGTGAAAAGGGAGAAGTTCATGGAAATTTAGGGGAGTCCCAAAAGATCAGAAGTCTGGTGGCCCACACAGCACTGTGCGCTGAAGACCAACTACTGATTGTGTCACTGGCTTTCAAGAGTGGGCAGGAGACAGGCCCTTCCAACTGAGTCACTTCTAACTCCAATAAACCCCAAGTTTTGGGGGAAACCCTGGGGACCCAGACTCAGATGGTCCCAGAGCGCAGGGGAGCCGGAAGGGCAGCAGTCTAGAGGCACTGCAAGAGAGTGAACGCGCGCACAGGGACCGCTCCAGCAATTACCCCATCATGTGAGACTCAGGTGCCATGGAGGTGGGGCAACTGGAAGGCAAGGCTGTCCGTTAAGCCCTGAGACTCCACCCATCCTAAGCTCAACAGAGAGGCATTTGCAGTTTTGCAACTCTTGTATCATAAGGCTGAATCCAACACCGTTCTCCCAGCATAGTGAAAATGCCGAGACAAGGGAAGAGATCACAAACAAAAGAAATTGAGGAAAACAAATGACTGGATATAGAGTTCAAAACCACCTTTATAAGGTTTTTCAAGAATATCCTATAAAAGTTGGATAAAGTTAGTGAGACACAAGAGGAGATGAAAAAGAACCAACTAGAGATGGAAAAGATCCAACTAGAGATGAAAAAAGACCAACTAGAGATGAAAAAGGACCAACTAGAAATTAAACATACACTGACTGAAATAAAAAATATTATACAGAGTCCTAACAGCAGACTAGAGAAAAGCAAGAATCAAGTAAAAAAATTGAAATATAAAGAAGCAGAAAACACTCAACTGGAAAAGCAAGAAGAAAAAAGAAGAAAAAAATGTGAAGATAATGTAAGAAGCCTCTGGAACAGCTTCAAGCATACCAACATCAGAATTGTGGGAGTGCCAGAAGAAGAGAGAGAGCAAGATACTATAACCTATTTAAAGAAATAATGACTGAAAACTTCCCACATCTGGTGAAAGAAATAGACTTACAAGTCCAGGAAGCACACAGAAACCCATATAAAAGAAATCCAAAGAGGACCACACCAAGACACAACATAATTAAAATACCAAGAGCAAAAGACAAAGAGAGAATATTAAAAGCAGCAAGAGAAAAACAGTTCATTACCTACAAGGGAGCACCCATACGACTGTCAGCTGATTTCTCAACAGAAACGATGCAGACCAGACGGGAATGGCAAGAAATATTCCACGTGATGAATAGCAAGAACCTACAACCAAGAATACTCTATCCAGCAAAGCTATCATTCAGAATTGAAAGGCAGATAAATACCTTCACAGATAAGAAAAATCTAAAGGAGTTCGTCAACTCCAAACCAGTATTATATGAAATGCTGAAAGGTACTCTTTTAGAAGAGGAAGAAGAAAAAGGCAAAAGACAAAAAATCATGAACAACAAATACATGTCAATCAACAAGTGAATCTAAAAATTAAGTGAATTAAAAATGTGATCAACAGAATAAACTGGTGAATATAATAGAATCAGGAGCAGAGAAAGGGAGTGGACTGATAATTCTCAGGGGGAAATTTACTACTTTTTTTTGTGTTCCTTTTGACTTCATAAGTACCTCAGCTGTTTGTGGTTCTCTGTCTAGTGGGCTGATCCAAACACTCATTGCTGTGGAGGGGATCTATGGAGGGGAAAAAAAAGAAACAAATGTAATAATCTGAATAATAAAGATTTAATTTAAAAAATAATAAAATAAAATAAAATATATGGTATGGCAAGAATTATTTAAAAAAAGATAAAATAAAAAAATAAGTTATCTCTCAACCCTTTTACTCAACATTGAACTCAAGGTACCATCTAGGAGATTTGTTAGAAATAAGAAGAAAAAGCATAACAATTGGTAAGAAAAAATATTAATATCATAGTCACATACACCATGTTCAAACAGACAAATTTAAGGAATTTATCCAAAAAAGTGTTATTAAATGAGTCTACTAACCTGGAATTAAGACTATTGCCATGCCATTTTGATTCTGAATTAACAGGCAAAAAGGCCATCACTGTACTTGGCTGGGTAACTTCTGATTGTTACTAAGGGAGAATTGTGCTACAACTGCACAGCAAAGGAAAGAAGGCGGCTAGTGTACAGAAGATTGATTGCCTGGAAAGTCTCTTAGTACACCAGATTGTAATCAAAGTCAATAGAAAAGTATAATAATACAAATTAGGCAATACTTCAGATGCTATAGACCCTATAGCAATGAGTGTTTGGATCACCCCACTAGACAGAGAACCACAAACAGCTGAGGTACTTATGAAGTCAAAAGGAACACAAAATAAGTAGCAAATTTTACCCCACTTAAAATTTGATTTATAAGTTTTCTCAATCAAGAACTATCATATTTATGTGTTTTCAAGATATTTTAATCTGGTATTTTATATAAAACTAGAATTTAATATTTAATAAAATCCCCTGTCCCTGACCTTAACTTTCTGACCTTATCTCTGAAAACTCCCTAACTATTCACTTCATTCTTGGAACTTGCTGCTGCTAGAACATGTCAGTACGCTTCGCGTTAGGCACATTAATCCTGCTATTCCTTTTGTCTGAAAAGATCTACCTTAACTCCCTCAGTTTTATCATCTTTTGCTCCAGTTGTAATCAGATTATACTGTATACTGTAATTGTCACTGATCCTCATGTTCCAGCCAATTCCCCTTATTTTAGACTGTATTTGGTTTCTTTTATAGCTCTAAGCTACCTCTAACATTACATTTACCAGTCTACTCATCTATATACCATCCACCATATACTCTTCTCATTCTTGTTTAGTAAGTTTGTATCTTTACTTTATTAATTTATATATGTCTAGTATGGAAAATAGTTTCTGATATATACTAGAGGTTCAATAAATAGTTTACAAAAAATGCATTGATTCCCATTACAATCTTTCTGAATAATTTGTATTGCATATCACCGATATTTGCAAAGTATTTAATTTTATATTTTCTACATTTAAAGTGTTTTGCCCATAAAACAGTTGAAGCACTAACATGTGACATTTCTGTATAACTTTATTATTAAACAATCAAAAAAGCTGTGTTTTTTTTACTTTTTTTTAAGAATTCTGTATGTATCTGTCCAATTTTCCCAGCACCATTTATTGAAGAGAATGTCTTGACTCCATTGCATGCTCATGACTCCTTTGTTGAATATTAATTGAGCATAGTGGTTTGGGTTGATATCTAGATTCTCTATTCTATCCCATTGGCCTATATGTCTGTTCTTGTGCCAGTACCAGGCTGTTTTGAGAACAGATACATGCAAAAAAATGAAACTAGATCACCAACTCACACCATACACAAAAATAAACCCCAAATGGCTAAAGAACTTAAATATAAGATGGGAAACCATAAAAATACTAGAGGAATCCACAGGCAGCAAAATCTCAGACATATGTAGAAGGAACTTGTATTCTGGTACTGCTCCTAGGGCAATGTAAGCTAAAGAGAAAATAAACAAATGGGACTACATCAAAATAAAAAGCTTTTGCACAGCAAAAGAAACCATCAACAAAACAAGAAAGACCACTGTATGGGAGAAAATATTTGCAAATTTTATCCCTGATAAAAGTTTAATCTCCAACATCTACATGCAACTTATACAACTTAATAAAAGGAAGATAAATGATCCAATAAGAAAATGGGCAACAGACCTACATAGAATCATTTTGAAAGAAGACAGAAGGAAGGCCAAGAGACACATGAAAACATGCTCAAAGTCACTAATTATTGGAGAGATGGAAATCAAAATGGCAATGCCATACCCTCTCACACCTGTCAGAATGGCAATTATCAACAAATCAACAAACGACAAGTGTTGGCAAGGATGTGGAGAAAAAGGAACCCTCATGCACTGCTGGTGTTTCCTCAAAAAACTAAAAATGAGCCTCCCATTTGACCCAGCAATCCCACTCCTAGGAACATATCCTAAGAAACCAGAAACACCAATCAGAAAGGATTTATACATCCCTATGTTCATAGCAGCACAATTTACAATAGCTAAGATTTGGAAACAGCCTAGATGTCCGTCAGCAGATGAGTGGATCAGAAAACTATTGTACATCTACACAATGGAATACTATGCTTCCATAAAAAAGAAGAAATTCTTACCATTTGCAATGACCTGGATGGAACTGGAGAGCAATATGCTAAGTGAAATAAGCCAGTCAACGAAAGAAAAATACCACATGATCTCACTCATTTGTGGATAATAAAGAACATTATAAACTGATGAACAAAAAGATAGATACAGAGGTAGTAAAGCACCAAACAGACTGTCAAATTACAGTGGGAAGTTTAGGGAGAGGTGTGATAAATAAGAGATTAACTGAAGGACTGGGGTAGATAAGAGATCAACAGAATGACTTGTATGCATGCATATAAGCATAACCAATGAACATAAGATACTGGGGGGTTAAGGTATGTATGGGAGTGGGGGGGAGCAATGAAAAGATATATACACATGTAATACATTAATAAAAATTTTTAAAAAAATAAAATTGAATAAGATGTTCAGAATCCAGCAAGGAAGAAAAACAGGTAAACAAATACAACATAATGTAATAAGCATACTTTACATTCAACAAACATTCATTTAATCTCTACTGTATGCCAGGAACTAGGTACTTTCATAAAAAAAAAGAATTCTGTAACTGAAGCCCTTTTTAATCTACTTAAAGAATATTAATGTTTGAGATAAAGTCAAATACAAAATATGGTAATTGTATACAAAGTGTTAGCAATGTCCCAGTAAATGTAACATGAGAAAGAATAAAATCTATCATCTATTTAGTCTACTATTGCTGTAGCTGAATGCATCTTTAATAATTGCATGTGGCATTTAAAGAAATTGAGAGAGCATAATAGGTTTTACAAATTTCATTATTAAATTAAAAGAAATATTTATTCGTGAAAAGAAGAAAAACATTTTTTCATAAAAATAAAATTGGAAAGTAATTGATTAAGTGAATTGTTGAGAAAGCATCTTCCATATAATAATATTGCTTTTTATTTTGCTCCTAAAGACCTCATATTAAATATATTTCAGTGAAAACATTTCTGAGAAACTATAATAGGCTTAACTTATTCTCTGGTTATATAATGGGATATTTCATTTTTAGAAATATCACTTTCTACATTTTTGAAGTATCATTTGCACACAATAAAAATTCATTTTACGCATTTAGTTAATTAGTGTTGACTACTATAAATGTTGCATGTGCTTTCTTTTACTCAGCATGTTTTGAGATTAATTCAAATTGTTCTGGTTGTATTAACTTATAAATTTTCAAATCTGTGTTATATTCTAATGTATATTGCAAGCATCATCTATCAATAGATATCTGTATTACAGTTTTGAATATTATCAATAAATTATTAATATTTGTGAAAATATTCATGTTGGCTACAATATTTTTGGGATTATATGGCAAGTGCCTGTTTAATCATATAAAAATGTATGTTGCATGACCTTTGTTTCATTTAACATTTGAACCAACAAAGTAATAATTTAATATCTAGGTTATGGCATAGATATTAAATTTTCCGTGTAGTTATCCACCTGTTCTAGCACCATGTGCTGAAAATACTTTTCTTCTCTAAACACCCATTTAAAAATTAATGGGCCATATAGGTATGGGTCTATTTCTGTTTTTTTTTCCAGCTTTATTGTGATACTAGAGGCCTGGTGCACAAAATTTATGCATGTGGTGTGTATGTGTGTCCCTCAGGCCAGCTTGCACCCTCTCCAATTTGAGACCCCTAGAGGGATGTCCAACTCCCTGTCTAGGCTGCTAGTTCCCAACCACTCACCTGCTTGGCTGCCCGACTGTCCCTAACCACTTCTGCCTGCCAGCCTGATCACTCCCTAAACACTCCCCTGTGAGCCTGACTGATAACCAATTGCTCACCTCTGACCAGATTGCCCCTAACGCCCTTCCCTGCAGGCCTGGTTGCCCCTAACTGCCCTTCACTGCCAGCCCAGTCACCTCTAACTACCCTCCCCTGTAGTCCTGATTGCCCCCAACTGCCCTCCCTTCCAGGCCTGGTCCTTCCCTACTGCCCTACCCAGCTTACCTGATCACCCACAATTGCATTCCCCTGCTGGCCATCTTGTGGTGGCTATCTTGTGTCCACATGGGGGCAGCCATCTTTGACCACATGAGGGTGGCCATCTTGTGTGTTGGGGTGATGATTAATTTGAATATTACCTCTTTATTATAAAGGATAAGTGACAAATAATGGGTCTATTTCTTGGTTATATGCTTTGTATAATTGAAATACACATTTACCAATGTATCAATATCACAATACCTTGATTATGGTGGTTTTATATTAAGTCTTAGAATCAAATAGAAATATTTTCCAATATTTTTCTTTTAGGTATATTCAGATCCTTCAATTAAATAGATGTACCTAACACATGTATCTATATATATTTCCACCTTTATCTCTACCTGTAGCTTTCTCTATATTAAGTCTTCAATTTCTTCTGAGTGCTTAGGAATGGACATGTGTTTGATTGGGAGTGTGATCAGTCTATAGATCTATTTGGGGATAGTTAAGTTAACAATTGTAACTATCCAATTCATGAACATGAATATTTTATACTTTTTTAGGCGTTTCTAATCTCTCTTAACAATGTTTTCATTATTCATATTTATCATTGTTCTACTATTACACATATTTTGTACAGTTTGAAATTATGTTTTTAAATCTCATTTTTTAAATGTTTACAATTAGTATATGTAAATACAACTGATTTTTATATTAATCTTTTATCCTGTAACTTTATTAAATTCACTTATTCTAGTAATAGTTTTGTGGACACTTAAAGATTCATTATTTGCCTGGACTTAATTCACTCTTCTGACATGTGGCTTATTTTTCAACTGAAGAATCAAATAGTATCCTTATAAACACTTCTGCTACACATTCTCTTTTCTCCATTTCTCAGTTCCTCAAATTCTAGACATTTTAATTTTTTCCACTTCGATTACTATCTCCTCAACTCTGTGAAACCAACACCATTGTGTTCTCCTAAGAATATAATTCCTTAAACTTCTATTCACAAAATGCTTCCACGCAGAAATCTAGTGTGATCATAAAGTACACCTTATATATTTCCTTCTTGTAGGAACAACAGCCATGTACTGACTTTAATACAATATTTGTAAACAGTTGTGTTATAAATTATTCAGTGTTTTAGTTGTTTACAGTGAAAGAGGGAATGCAGTACTAATTTGTTCATGGTAAAAACAGAGTATAATTAGTTTCTATAATATATAATTACTCTAAAACAGCAATGTTTAACATTTTATCCCATTGTACACATAAATTAATTATTTAAATCGTGTAGCACATACATGAAAATATATATATTTTGTTCAGCCAATGTGGTGTCGTGGTTGAGCATCAAGATTTGATTCCCAGTCTAGTCATGTGCCCAGGTTGTGGGCTGAATCCCCAGTGGGGTGGGGGGTAGGAAAGTGTGGGAGTGAGGGGTGGAGGCACATGCTGGAAGCAACCAATCAATGATTCTCTCTCATCATTGATATTTCTGTCCTTCTTTCCCTCTCCTTCCTTTTCTCTGAAATCAATAAAAAACTGTCTAAAATATACTTATACATATACAAATAAAACCTATTTAAAATATACATATATAAATAAAACATCCTATCTAATAAAAGAGTAACATTCAAATTGACTGTATCACCACTACACCCACAAGCCACACCCACAAGCCAATCAGGAGCAAATATGTAAATTAACCCAATCAAGATGGCTATGGCCACAGAGAGAGCTGGAGGGAGGCTTGATTATCCTGGCGATGGAGGAAGCCAAGCTTTCACACATCCTGGCCTCTGTTTAAGGTTACAAAGTTTCAATTATAAAAGATAAATACATTCCAACAGAAATGGCTGCTGTCACCGAGAGAGCAGAAGGCTTGGATCCACTCCAGTCTACAAAATTCCAATTGTAGAAGATAAATAAATCCCAAATAACAGGGCCTCCACTTGCATTGCCAGGGGCTGTGGCTGACATGCAAACCACCATAGGCCCCTCACCCAGGCCACCCCATCCCCCAAGGAAACCCCCACCCTGATCTGGGACACCCTTCAGGACAAACCAGCTGGCCTCTGCCCATGCACCAGGCCTCTATCCTATCTCATAAAAGAGTAATATGCAGATTGAGCATCACTCCAATACACAAGATGACTATTCCCATGTGGACACAAGATGGCCACCACAAGATGGCCAGCAGGGGAGGGCAGTTGGGAGGGACCAGGCCTGCAAGAGAGGGCAGTTGGGGAGATCAGGCCTACATGGGAAGTCGGACATCCCTTGAGGGGTCCCAGATTGGAGAAGATGCAGGCTGGGCTGAAGGACCATCCCCCACCCTGTGCACAAATTTTGTGCACCGGGCCTCTAGAGTGTGTGTGTGTGTGTGTGTATCACCTGACAAAATGTTATGTATAATTTTAATTCATTGCACACCAGCTACTGCTGTGTTGATTGTTGTCATTTTTCATTTGACACCCAAGGGAAAAGAGGTCAGTGCTCTGACTTAATAGTCAAGTATTGCATGTTTTAAAAATTATTGCAGCACACCAGTGTGCTGTGGCTCAAGGGTTGCAAACCGCTGCTCTATAAAATAAAGACCATCTCCTCTAAAATGCTGATTTTCAACTTTTTTGCATGTGTTAAATGTTTTTACTAAGATTAAAACATTTTACATACTACAACAAAGCAATTGTGAAAATCAGATCTCCAACCCCTCTAAGGCTTGTTTCACAATTTTTCTGAATAATTCTATAGGCACTGTAATCTCTGCTCAATTAGCTTAGTTGTCAATTAATGGTTGTACTGAGATTTCCTTAAATATCTGCAATCAATGTCCCATAATCTCCTAGGAAGGGCTCTGTGGAGTGTTGAGGCATGTCTTCAACATTCAGCTGGTCAGGTTTCAACTCTGCCTTTATCTTTATTTCCAGCTTAAGCAGAGTCTTAAGGTCAGACAAAGGCTGTGTCAAGTTTCTCTGGGGCATAAACACAGATTTATTCATGTGTGTGGCTTTATAGCTTCCCAGGAATATGTTTGAGTTTCAAAGACTCTATGACCTTCGCACTTTTCAACTTTTCCTTTTAAGCTTTTGTGGTTTGCCTGTTTTTTGCCCTACTCTATTTTTCTCCTCAGAGCAACCAAAGAGAAGCAATGCCCTGTCATTGTTTCCTGTCAATTACCCCTGGAGATAAGGTTATTCTTCCAGAAAAGCTCAGAGTCAGTTCATAGACAGACTTGCAAGTGGATTTTTACAGAGAATGAGGATTGAAGGAACTATAATCCCATGTTGTCTCCTCTGGTGGCTGCCAGCCTTGGTTTCAGCACGATTGTGACTTATTGGTTTTAAGTCTACTGTAGGGATGAACAGAATAATATAGCAATTGGCAAATTACAACATCATGAAGCTTTCTGTGCTTATTCAGAGCCAGTCTTCCCCCTTCCTGCCCCAGTTTAACATACACTCTCTGAATTGCTGCATGAAAACCTTTGGCTAAATTTTCAGATTTCTGAAAAAGTTGATTCTGATATTTTATGTTGTCAATTTTATCATTACTTTTATGAAGGAGAGAATTTTCAGAGGCCCTTATGCCACCATTTATTCTAAAGTTTCCTGGGGATTATATTTGAAATTGCTTCATTTCATATCTTTTATTTTTGGAGAGAATGAAGGTTGCTTTATTGCTTTACTAGTGGTGAGGCTCAAGCTTGATAAATAACTCCAGTCAATAATATATTACAATGAAAATAAATATAAACTTGGAATATGAGAATCATCATTTTGCAACTCTGTGATGATCACTATTATAAGGGAGTGTGTCCTCCCTAACATTTATTCAAGTGGAATGATAGTATGTGTTACCATTTTATTTTTATATATTTTTCTTTAGATTAAAAAACCATGATAGATAATTGCAGATATAAATATTGTATGAAGGTTTGCAATAATTGTATGACAGAAGTGGCAGTAACAACTTTGATAAATATGCCATTTTAAAATTTTATGAATAAAAATGTTTGGTTGTTCAGTCTTAAAAGAAATAAAAGCCCAACTTTCTGAAAAAAGTAAAGTTATGAAATTCCCAAGGATTTGATATTCTTTTGATTATAATTCATCAGCTAATATATCTTTCTTAATTCCCTAATACATATCCTATCACCCTCCAAAAAATATATAAATTTCAGTTGAATTAAGACTATGTGCTTATTAACATTAATAATCTTGATAGCATTGATAATAGCAATAATGTCTCATACTATAAATATAACATTAATAATCACATTTTAAATATGAAGGGTTTTTTTTTTGCTAAAAAGAAATACTTACGTAGACGCTATCTATCAACAAACACTTGTAAACATGAACTGGAACTATATATTATAAAAACCAGTAATAATGGTAGAATTTCAAATTCCTGTTTAGCAATTGAGCTTGAGGTAAAAAATGTGTTGGGAGTATCAAATCATGCCTTTTTTCCCTACAAAGCCACTCCTCATCTTCTTGAACACCTGTTTTTCATAATCTTGATTCAATTGCATTCATTCATCAAAGAACAATTCAAAAGCAATGAATCGTACTCCTAGAACTATTATAAAAGGAGAAATGTTACTTGAAATTGCATAAGACATATTGCAGCCTATCACAACAGGTAAAATGTATTACTCATATTCAAAGGTAAATTAGGCTCTAATGAAATGATTGTTTACACTAATGCCAAGCAGAGATTTTCAAGTTGTGATGTGGTGACTGCAAGAACATTGCAGACTTATAAATTTTATGTTCTCATGAATGAATGGTAGAGTTTTCCAAAAGTTATATGACAATAATATTCATTTTTAGGTCACTTATCTGATAACTATTGATATGGCTATGTATGCATGCATATTATTTTACTTTAAAAATACTCAATTTTAATTCCTAATGGTAAATATTTACAGATATAAGATCCATAACGCAAAGTTCTTGGTGCTATATTTTTTTGCAATATAAAGAAATTTGAAAGCCAAAACGTTTGAGAACCATGGAATTATGAGAATACATATATATTTTGAAATTCACATTTATAAGTCAAAGAGATATTTAATATTCTTTCTTAAAATTAAATTGATATTTTAATTATTTTCCCCTTTTTTGGAAAAGTACAATATTTCAGTTATATTTAATGATGACAAAGGTTATTAAGAGGTATTTTTAGTCTTTCTTTTAAAAATAGAAAGTTGTTAAAATTCAGAAATATACTTAGAGTGTATTATGCTGATCAAAATAAGTCAGAGGAAGATAAGTATCACATGATCTCATTCATATGTGGACTCTAATGAACCAAAAAAACCTGATGATCAAAAATAGGTCCAAAGTCATAGATGCACGGACAGACTTGAACCTCAGAGGGAAGGCAGGAGAAGATGGTGGGAAGAGATCAACCAATGAACTTGTATGTATGTATACATAACCCATGAACACAGACAATGGGGTGGTGAGGGCCTGGAAGGGGAGATGGAATGTGAGAGAACTGGAAGAGGTTAATGGGGAGAAAAGGAGGACCTATGTAATACTTTCAACAATAAAGATTAAAAGAAAGAAATACAAAAAATATGCATTTTTAATTTTGAGAAACACATTTTTAAATATCCAATAGGCAGATTATATATTTAATCCAGAAAGCATCTGTTTAGATATATACATTGAGAAAATTATCTAATATGTAGGAAAATAACAATTTGTAGCATTTTTAATAATTACATATTAAATGACTCAAATATAATTCGGTATATCATCTATTAAGGCTACAGTATTTTTGCAAAAGCTATTTAAAATTAAAATGGAATACCCAATGGATATAATTACAAAACAACTCAAGTTTTATTCTACAATATAGTAATTGATCCTACAGTGAGTTTTATTCTGTAATCATGGTACTCAATGACATTTACAACTAGAGTAAATTAAAGTAAATGAAGAGGAAAATTGCCTTCTTTGTAATATTTAGTTCATGATAGGCTTAGACTACTATGTCAATCCATGTTCATCAATAGAAGTTATGGGGCTTGCAGACATAATTGAATCAAAATATTATCTCCAAGAAACAGACTATGTTACACAAGCATAGAAATGGTGTTTTTTAAAAAACTTACTTCCTTTTCAAGTCCTTATTAAAATATATTTCAAAAAGTGAATAATTTGAAGCACTATTGCATATGATATCTTTTTTTATTTTAATATAAAGAGAGAGTTTGAAACTGTACTCTGTAGCTCCAGGGAAACTTGTTCCTTTAGAATTCTTTTTAGAATTTATATTGTGCTTATCTCTCCTACTTAGTTTAATTAGAATCCCAATGATTAATTCAAAACATTAAATATAAATTCTTGAGGAAACTATCCCAGTGAAATTTATAGATTCTAATTCTGAATATAAGATTATTGCTTACTAATAGGTTAACTTTATGTTTCTAGGAACTAATAATGGCAATCTGGTGAGGAGATAAGTTGAGAGCAGATCAACCCCTCCCCGCTTTGTCTGCACCACCATAACCATGCCCCTGGCTTCTGTCATCTGGCTGGCTTCTGGGTGGACTGACAGTGAGAATCAGGGGAGGTTTGTGTGCTTGTTCACCTGGCACTCTGCTCACAGTCTGGTGGGGACTTTTCTCTAGGCGCAGATAAGGAATGAGTGCCCCATCTGTAGCCTAGGCAACAAGCCTTCATCATGAACTTCAAGGAGTGTGGAAAACCTGCAAAATATCCAGAAGCTTGGCATGTAACTAGAAAGAATGTCTACAATGTGTATGTATGTCATATATGGGAGACAAAGAACCTAGGCATATATTAAAGCAAAAACCCCTGCTGCCTTCCTCTCTCAGCCTCTGGAGGGTTCTCCAGTGTGCCAGCACCAGTGCAAATAAACACTCCTTTTTGAACCTCTAAGTGCATCTGGTTTGCCACTTCCCGCTGGCCTGATTTCTACCATAAGTGGTAGTAGCGATAGTAACATTGTCAACATTGAAAAATATTTCATAAAAGAGATGAGTATCTTTTTTAAGGAAAAGCAGAATAGGTCTGGAAAGTGTTAAATTATAATATTTTCATTAATAGAATATTATTTAATATTTAATATACCATATATTCTCATTTATTAGGTGACTATGGGACAACTCTAAATGGCAAGTTATACAGCCTTCTGAAAAATATTGCTCCGACATCATCCTATCTAATAAAAAAATAATATGCAAATTGACCACCACTCTAACACACAAGATGGCTGCCACAAGATGGCCAGAGGGGAGGACAGTTGGGAAGGACCAGGCCTGTAAGGGAGAGCAGTTGTGAGTGATCAATCCTGTAGAAGAGGGCAAGCCTGCAGAGGAAGGAAGTTGGAGGCTACTAGGCCTGCAGGGAGGGGCAGTTGGCGGGAACTCAGGCCTGCAGGGGAGAGCAGTTGGCAGTTGGGGGCAATCAGGTTGGTAGGGAGCAGTTAGGCATCAATCAGGCTAGCAGGGAAGTGATTAGGAAGTGATCAGGCTGGCAGGCAGAAGTGGTTAGGGGCAATCAGGAAGGCAGGTAGGCACACAATTGGGATCCAGCCATCCTAGATTGTGAGAGGGATGTCTGACTGCCCATTTAGGCCCAATAGAGAGTGCTAACTGGGCTGAGGGATACACATCCCCATGTACGAATTTCATGCACCAGGCCTCTAGTAAATAAATAAAAGGAACTCTCCTTGAGGCTCAGACAGAAACAGTAAATGCTGGTCTCTCTGGTATTTCTTCTACAACAAACAGCACATGTATAGCAGCTAGCAAAATATGGTTGGGGTTGAGCCTTACAGTCAACAAACCTGAGGGGAGATTCCACCAATGAATGAGATATCAACAATCAGACCCAATTACAACAGGAGAGTCCAAATAACGCACACAAGGGACATACCTAGAACATCCAGCTCAAGATCAAAGAGGCTGCACCACTGGGTCCCACAAGACATTTTCTATATAAGGCCACCCCATGAAGACTGAGAGGCATAGCAGTTCTATATAAAACATAGAAACAAACACAAAGAGATAACCAAAATGGGGAATCTAATGAACAAAATACACTGACAAACAAAATATGCTGATGACCAGGTGGCAGCTCCTAAATTGAGCATCTTCCCCCTGGTGGTCAGTGTGCATCATAGTGACTGGTTGACTGGTCATTCTGTTCCAGTCGTTCAGTCATAATGGTCACTTAGGCTTTCATATATGCTATATAATAAAAGGCTAATATGCAAATAGACCAAACACCAAAACAACCAGAACCAAACAACTGAACAGCCAGTCGCTATGATGTGCGCTGACCACCAGGCAGTGTGAGTGGAACATGGTGGGCATTGGCTGCAGTGGGATGATGGAGCAGGTGAGTGGGAATGTCAGACCAAGGTAGGGTGCCGGTTTTTGCTGTCATTGGAGCAAGCTTCAATGACAGCGACCAGCCTCTGTACTCCACAGTGCTCAGTGCTCACACTGGTTGCCAACACCAGCCCCCCTTGCACTCGCAGCTGGAACTGGTCCTGACCACTTGGCACCATCAGTAGGTGCAAGTGGTGGCTGCTGGACTTGATCACCTGAGGGCTTCTCCCCCTCCCTCTGCTCCTGAGGGGCGATCAGACCAGCAGTGTTTCTCATGCCCACTGCTGCAGCCAGCCCCAATAGCTTTGCACCATCAGCAGGTGAAAGTAGGGCCATTGCCATCAGTGTGTGGGAGCTGTGGCAGCGGGAACAGGGCTGCTGGCACACAGGGGACAGGGACCATGGAGGCAGGTGCTGGGTGGGGGTGTGAAGGATGGGCCAAGACCTGACCCTTTGCCAACCACAGCTTAGCGGCCCACAATTCTTTTCAAGGTACACAAATTTGTGCACTGGGCCCCTACTTTCCTAATAATTGTTCCTTCTGCTTAGCTATCCAGATCTCCATGCTGTTCCTCAAATAGATTAGCCACACTTCTCCAAAAGGCTTAGCACTTGCCACTTTCTGTTTCTTCTGCCTGGAAAGTTCTTTATTCATATTGTTATTTGGCTCAATCACTCATGTCCTTTTTTTTATTATTATTAAATATCACTTTCTCAGGAAGAAACTCAAAATGTCCTTCCCTTCTTTAGAGTACTTAGTGATACACAATTGATAATAAATGATAGATAGATAGATAGATAGATAGATAGATAGATAATAGATAAAAATATTACAATTTTATTTCTCTTGGAGTAATATAAATTCTATGAGGATGGGGTAATTTGCCTCTTGCCAAGTTTTTTGTTTGTTTGTTTGTTTGTTTGTTTGTTTTTCTTATCTTAAGCACACAAAGCCAAGAACCTAGAAGGAACTAGAGAATTATTGGATGAATGAGTGATGGATATAATTTGAAACTACACAACTAAATGACTAAGGGAAAAAATGTTCCATGGGGTGGAGGGAGCTAGCCATCATTTCTAATGATTTTATAGGAGATAGAAACATTTTCACTCTCCAACAAAAATCCAGTGAATTTTTATTTTAAGAGAGATCTAAGTGAAAGCAGAAATGCCTATTAGGTATCTATCCTCTCAGAATTTAGTGGTAAATTATATTTATTTTAAAAAACAGTCAATTCTATCACTGAAAATGAAGTGAACATTAAAATTTTTTTAAAAAGTTAAGATTAAAATGCTAACATGTGCTCCATCACATCTCTGTTCTCAGCCAGCTGTTTTCCACTCCCCAGAAGTAATCACATTAAAAATGTGAGAAACAGCATTGTGGCCACTTTCAGGCATATACCATATATTACAGAAGTATTACAATTGGCAGTTTAGAACTTGATTTTTATTGTTATTTTATTAGCCTCCAAATTTTCTATCTTTGATCTTATATTCTATAAAATCTGCATAGCACTCCACAAATTTGCCTATAGTACATCATAATGTATTTTAAAAGCCCTTCAAAACATTAAAGCAATATTATTTTTTAATCTTATTCCTAATGCTGGAATTGATATTTCAGATATTATACATCCCAAATGAATGAATGCTAAAATAACATCCCAGTTTGAGTTTAAGTCTAAATTCTAGTATTATAATTGTTGAGTAAAAAGATATGCCTTTTCAAAGATACTGAAAATTTACAATATACTTATCCTATATAATAATAGAATAATTATCCTTTACACCTTGAGGTGTAACAACCAACCCAGTAAGGACCAGATCATGGATCTGTAGAAGTGTGGAGCAGCAAAAAGCTACTAGACTAGAGGGGGGCATGGCAGCAAGCTATGAGCAAGGAGGGGGAAGGGGCAGAGGGAGCTACAGGAGGGCGGGGCAGTGGGCGGAGAGCTACAGGAGCTACTGGTGCATGGATTCTTGTGCAGGGATACTAGTATATAAATATTTTTTTTATATGTCTTAAATTTGTGTGTGTGTGTTATGCCTTGACTGTTTCCATCAAACATATGTTGAAGTTCTAGCCTCTACTATCTCAAATGTGACTTTAATTAGTTTAGATTAGAAAGTAGAAAATGGAAACTTAGAGAGCAAATCAAGTTAAAATGAAATCAACATAGTAGACCCTAAAATCATTATATCTGATATCTTTATAAAAAAGATAAATGTAACCCACTGAACAACCCTGCCAGGGCCCCAACAGATAAGCTCTAACCAACTGAGCTATCACACCAGGGCTTCAACAGATTTTCATGCATAATTATAACATTTTAATATGCTAATTAGACCAGATGTCCTTCTGAATGACCTTCCCGAAGAAGCCATGGTGGGTCAGTATGTATGTATGTATGTATGTATGTATGTATGTATGTGTGTGTGTGTGTATATATATATATATATATATATATATATATATATATAATTATTATGACCACTCCATCTGTACTTCATTGGGCCACCCTTTGCCTTCAATACTGTGGCGATTCTTCTTAGCATTGACTCCATGAGATGCTGAAAGGTGATGTGAGGAATCTGACACCATGCCTGATGAACAGCAAGCATGAGATTTGGTGGTTGTGGAACCACTGCCTGATGGCTCATTTAACTTTGTCCCATAAGTGCTCAATTGGATTGAGATCTCGTGATTGTGGTGGCTACCTAAGCAAGGTAAAGTCTCCCTCATGTTCTTGAAACCACTCCTGCACAATACAAGCATCATTCATGAACCCATCTCCATTGGGATACACCATCAACATGATAGGATGAACTTGATTAGCAACATTATTTAGATATGTTGTGCTATTCAGATATTGTTCCACATGAACTAAAGGGCCCAAATCATGCCAGGAAATCATACCCCAAGCCATAACACTGACCGCATCAGCTTGAAGCGTTGTACTCCTGCATGTGGGGTGCATGCTTTCATGCTGTTTCCATGAAATTCTCACTCTGTCATCTGCATGATGCAACTGGAAACATGATTCATTGGATCACATGACTTTTTTCAAATGTTCGACTATCCAGTCCTTATGTTCTTGTGTGAATTGGATATGTTTTATCTTGGTAACTGCAGACAGCAAAGGTGTTCAAACAGGCCTTTGGCTTCCATATACCATATGATGCAGTGTAGAGCTAATTTGCCTACAAATGTCAGATGGTCATAATAATCTGGCCACTCAGTGTATTTATGTATAAGGGAAAGCTTGCAAATCTTGATATGCCAAGGGGCCAGGAGATAGTGGCCCCCAACTCTGCCTAGTAAGTCCTCTGTTTCTTTATAACTACCCAGAATGCAGTTCTTATATATGGAAAAACCTTATTTTAAAATTCCAACTCTGTGGTGAGTCTACATTGAATCGCCAGATTATTACACATTCAGAGATCATAATAACCTGGCTGTTCAGTGTTTATCCTATATAATAAAAACCCAGCAACTGAACAGCAGAACAACCAAAACAACCGTAACGACTGTGGCCTTTCACCCTGGCTGACCTCACCCCCTATCAAGGTAGGCCAGCTGGACCCCACCAGTGCATGAATTCATGCTCTGGCCCTCTAGTGTGTGTGTGTGTATGTGTGTGTGTGTGTGTGTGTGTGTGTGTGTGTGTGTGTGTGTACACACACACATATATATATATATATCCTCACCAGAGGGTATGTTTTTATTGATTTGAGAGCCAGGAAAGGGGAGGGACAGAGAAATAGTGATGTGAGAGACAAACATTAATTGGTTGCCTCTCACAAGTACCCCAACCAGGGGTTAAACCTGCAACCTAGGTAAGTGCCCTGACTGGGAATCAAACCTGCAACCTTTTAGTGTACAGGATGATGCTGCAACCAACTAAGCCACCCAGCCAGGAATTATTTTCTCACATAACCTATTTTATTTATCTTCTCTGTGTGTCTCTGAAAAAGTTACTTGTTATTGGATTTAGGGTTCACCTGGGTAATCCATGATAATCTCCTTATCTCAGAACCTTTAAATTTATCTGCAAAGATACTTTAACTAGGGCAAGATTCTCAGATTCCAGGGATTGAGATATGGACATAACTTTTGGTGAGACTATCATAAAGTCACTATAGAATGTTCCTAAAAATTTGGACTAAAATGAATTGATCTCACTTATATGTGGAATACAATAAACAAAATAAAATTAAACCAAAAGTATGGATATATGAAACAGGTGGACAGAAGTCAGAGGGGAGGAGGATGAGGGGGACTGGATGAGCAAAGGTGAAGAAATTAACCAAAGAACATATATACATAACTCATAGACACAGACAATAGTGTGGTGATGGCCAGGAGGGCAGCAGGGACTGGATAGGGGTGGGTAAAGGAGGTGAAGTACATCTGTAATAATATCAAGAATAAACAAAAATTTTAAAAACATAAGAGTAATTTAAAAATATTAATTTGAATGATACACCCATATCTGATTCTACAGGCTCTATAGATTACATCTTGGATCTATTTACTCCCCTTCACTCAATTTTACAAAGATATAATTGACATAGAACATTGTGTAACTGCTTGTGTTGAAATAATTTTGAACACTTCTCATAATGCAATATTTTTTTAGAAAAAGCAAGGAATACTAAATTACACAGAAATAATAAAAATAAATATAATAATCAATCTCTGATAGTTTGCAAGTCAGCATGTATTTCTCTTCTAATAAGTCCCTTGATTTGGTTTGGATTCTATGCTTTTCCATTATATCAAACCTTAAAGTACTAAATGAATGAACCTTAAAGAACTGGCCAGCAAAAAGCAATTGGCCTTGCTTGGCAAAGCAGTATTTCTGAGTCCCAGGACAGGCTAATCAAATGCTCAACCACTCAAGTTTAAAACTTCAATAAAGTTACATTAAGACAAATATAATTATTTGAGCTGATTTTTCCATTCTATCTTCCCTATCTGCTCAATTATGTGTTATTTTTTATACAAGAGTTGACATACCTTCCATCCAGCTAAGTTTGATTGCCCTGGTTTCTGTTTTTGTTTTGTTTTTGTTGTTTTGTAAGCTCTCCTGCAGTAAAAATCAATTTTAACAAACCCCACCCCAATATCAGGTGACTACTATACAGATTGGTTGATATTAATTTCATCCCCATCTCCAGTGGTAGCAAGTATAGAAATCACCTTCCATTGTTCCAATTACTTGTTAAGTTAATCCATACCTAAGTCCATCAATGCATAGCAATTCCCAGCTATAGAAATTGTTCCTAGGGTAATTCCAATTCATAAAAGCTAATCTTTTATTAAAAATATATATATATCCAGCTTTGTCTCCTGGATGACATTGTATAAGAATATGAAGCCTGAAAATTTTGTGAGACAACAAATTTATTATTTTTCCAACTCTAACCCCAGCAAAAATCTAATAATGTGTAATGAATCTCTTAGAGGGTAATATAATATCAGAATAAACTTGTTATTAAAAGCATCCTAAACTATGAATATTTATCATCTTTTAAAATATTCTATTTTTATTTAATTTAGAAAGTATCAGAATCTTTCTGATTACTATTCAGGCTTTACATATTTTCAAAAGTTTATAAGCCATCCAATTCATTCATTTCCTTTTACTTTCATTTATCTTGAACTTAATTAATTATAAAAGTACTGACATATTGAGATTTCTTTGTTATTTGACTTTCTACTGTCTTTTTAATTTTTTCACATTTTTGTTATAAATTTTGCTGGATAAAGGTCCCTACTTTTTAATGTAGTCAATTCATCAATATTTTCCTGTATGTTTTGTTATTTATGAAGTTTCTACAAATCTCTTCCATTTCATCTTTATACTTAAAACACTTTATAGGTTTTGCCTAAAATTTTCATGGGAACCTCCCACTTAAAGCTATATAATTTGTTACATTAAAAGGGTGTGAATCTAGGTATAGTTACATTTTGCAAAAAGATAATTGAACATATTTACAAGCTCATAGAAAGTAGAGTTAAATCCTATCTAATAAAAAAGGTAATATGCAAATTGAGCATCACTCCAAGACACAAGATGGCTGTCCCCATGTAGTCAAAAATGGCTCCCCCATGTGGACAAAAGATGGCTACCACAAGATTGCCTGCAGGGGAGGGCAGTTGTAGTCAGTTAGGGGTGACCAGACCAGCAAAGGAGGGCACTTGGGAGAGACCAGGCCAGGAAGGGTGGGCAGTTAGGAGGAGGACCCAGGCCTGCAGGGGAAGGCAGTTGGGGGAGACTAAGCCTGCAGGGGAGGACAGTTGTGGGTAATCAGGCCAGCAGGGAGGGCAATTAGAGGTGACCAGTGGGATTGAGACTAAATGGGTGTAGGACATCACTCAAATGATCCCAGATTGAAGAGGATGCAGGCTAGGCTGAGGGATGCCCCCCCCTTCACAAATTTTGTGCACCAGGCCTCCAGTATAAAATAAAAATCTAAAATCTATCTGAAAGTTAAATAAATATCTGTGAGAACTGTGATGTGAAAAAAAATTGTTCAAATTTGAAGCAATGGACAATTGCAGAAATATTGTAAAACTCTGTTGCATGGATTACAAAACTAGAGAATCATGGAATATACTATCACTAACATAAAACTAAGTGAAAATATTAAAAGTACACGAAATATACCCAAGTACTATATATTCTATATAAGTTGTTCATTTACTTTATAAGAAAATATTAGAATCCCAAACAATAATTGAAAAAATTAAATTAAAATTCCATTTCATATGAAAAATGGTGGACAAACATATGGAAAAATGTTATTCTTTCATGGTAATCAAAAAGTATAAAGAATTTAAACAATATTATTTTACTTATTATATAAACTGATTAACAATAAGTCTTAAAGAAAGTGTAGGGAAAATCATAAATTGATGGATAGTAATCCATTTGGAACAACATGGCAATACAAGTCAAGAGTCATAAAAATGCATGAAAGGGGGGTGGGTTAGAGGGGATATAAGAGATATAAGAGATCAACCAAAGGACTTGTATTCATATATATTAGCATAGTCAATAGACATGGACACTGTGGCGGTAGGAGCTTGTCCTGGGGGGATGGGAGTGATGTGGGAGATCAATCAGGGGAAATAATTTTAACAATTTTAAAAAATGCACGAAAGCTCTGTCCAAGTAATCCAACATCTATGGGTTTAATTCTGAAATAAAGAATTTACACAAACTTAAAGTATTACACATGCCTCCTTTTTTTCCAAATTGACATCCATCATACCCTAGGCCTTCACTGCACTATTGTTGTGTCATGGCTATGTAATTCTGCATATAAGTTCTTTGATTAATTTCTTACCCTCTTCCCTTAGAGATCCAAAAGTCTATTTTATGCTGTGATGTCTCTGGATCTATTTTGTTCATCAGTTTATTTTGTCCAATAGATTCCACATATGTAAGACATCATGTGATATTTGTTTTTCTCTGACTAGCTTATTTCATTTAGCATCATACTCTCCAGGAGTATCCATGTTGTCTCAAAGGGTAATCATCCTTCTTTTTACAGATGCCTAGTATTCCATGGTGTAAATATATCCCAGTGTTTTTTATCCACTCATCTACTGATGGGCACTTGGACTGTTTCCACATCTTAGTTGTAAATAGTGCTACTAATATTATGAATATATTATGAACCAAAGGGGTGCATATATATTTTTGCATTAATATTTTAGAATTCTTAGGATATATTCCTAGAAGTGGGATCACAAGGTCAAATGGCAGATCCATTTTTAACTTTTTGAGGAAATTCCATACTTACTAAGTTTTCCATAGTGGCTGCATGCATCCCCTCTAGCAGAGTACTAGGGTTCCCTTTTCTCCAATCCTCACTAGCACTTGTCCTTTGTTGACTGGTTGATGGTAGCCATTCTGACAGGTGTGAGGTGATACCTCATTGTCATTTTAATCTGTATCTCTCTTTAAGGTAAGTGACTGAAAATTTTTACATGTATATTGGATATCTGTATGTCCACTTTAGGGAAGTATCTAGATCCTTTGCCCATTTTTTTAATTGGATTGGTTGTCTTTCTTATGTTAAGTTGTATGAGTTCTTTATATATTTTGAAATTAACCTCTTATCATATGTATCATTGGTAAATATGTTCTTCCATACAGTGGGTTCCCTTTTTGTTTTGTTGATGGTTTCTTTTGCTGTACACAGGCTTTTTATTTTGATGCTGGAGGCCCAATGCACAAAATTTGTGCAGGGGAAGGGTCCCTCAGCCTGTCCTATGCCCTCTCGCAATCTGGGACCCAGATTGGGCCTAAACCAAAAATTCAACATACTTCTTGCAATCTGGGACCCCCGTTTCTAACTGCCCATCTGCTCACTCCTTATCACTTGGCTCGCCATTCCTTAATGCTGCTAGGGAGGTAGGAGAGGCTTCCACCATGGCCCTTGGGTTTGCCAGCAGTGAACCTGGCTTCTGGTTGAACAGTGCCTCCCCTGTGGGGGCTCACTGAACTTTAGGGTACAGCTCCTGCATTGAGCATCTGCTCCCTGGTGGTCAGTCCACATCATAGCATTGCATGTTGATCAATTTGCATATTTAGCCTTTTATTATATAGGATAGTCTCATTTGCTTATTTCCTCCTTTGTTTCCCTTGCCCTAGGATATATGTCAGTAAATATTTTACTACTAGAGATGTATGAGACTTTGTTGCCAATGGTTTCTTCTAAGATTTTTATGTGTCGGAAACCAAACATTATTCTCACTAAATGGATGTAAACAGGAGGCCACAAGGCTGGTCAACCTTAACTGCTCTGAAAGGTCAGAGCTAATTACTCACTGTTTAGATGAAAACATTGTTGACTGAAGCAACTTCTACCTGTTTGTTTCATGTTAATTTCTGTTTTGTTATTTCCTGCCTAAAGGCTAGGGGTGTGTCCCAAAGCCTTAATAAAAGGGAGAAAAAGGCCAGAGCAAGTGGCAGTCCTTTCCACTAGAGGAAGGCTCCTGCCTGGCCCCCCAATATCGCCAAATTAATGTTTTCTAGTCTCTCATTTCATTTGCGTGCGGCCTCCTTCAGAACCCGAACCCTGAACAAGGAACCCTGAACCACGTGAGAAGAGAAAAGAGGTTCCCACATCTGGTGCCCGAATAGGGACTGCAGAAAGAGGTGCTCACATCTATGGTTTTACAATTTATATTTAAGGATTTTATCCATTTTGAGCTTATTCTTTTGTATGTATAAGTTGGTGGTCTAGTTTCATTTCTTTGCATGTATTTGCCCCCCCCCCACCTGCCCTCTAAGGCCTTCACCCCCCTATTGTCTGTGTCTATGGGTTATGGATATATGCAAATGAGTTCATTGGTTGGTCTCTCCCTCCCTTCCCTGCCTTCCTTTTAAACATCCTCTTACTTTCAAGAAACATACCTTTAACAAAGTATGAAGCATTCTATTAACAGTTCCAAATCCACTTTATAGACTTTCTGTAATAAGAAGCTAAAAGTAGGCAAACTTAAGACCTGTCTAGCAATTAATGATTTAGTATTTTGTTATTTTAAAAGATCTAGTTGTTAACAACCTTTATTATTTAACAGAGCAAAACTTCAAAGTTTTAACTCACCAAAAACCTTGGAAAACTATGTATAGGCACATACTATCATCATTGAAAAGCTCCATCAAAAGTCCTTCATTTTAGTCACTTTTATTTACTGTGCTTTACCAACTCTATAAGATCTCCAAGTCAGTCACCAATTTCCTGACAAATTCTGAAACAGGGATCACATGACTTTGACAACTTTTAGGAGACTGGAGAAGAGGTTGGGGAGGAGGGAGACATCAGGCCCACAGCTGGCTCCTAGGACTGCACCAATTCCCAGGGCCTCCAGCCTCTTGGATTTAAAACTACCACGTTATTCCTTCTACAAGGGGTCAGTGCCCCCCTCCTTGCAGATTCTACAGCTTGCATAAAGACATTGCTGCCTGCTCCCAGGAGAATTTGAAGCATTTAAAAGGACTTATATTTAGATTCTGTTCTTTAATTATCTTAGTCTTGTTTGCATTCTTAATTACCTAGAGACTTCAAAAGGCCTTACTGAAAGTGAGATGCCTGAGGTTGCAGCTGAGAGGGTAGTGGGAAATGGTAGCCTTGTAGATGCCCATTTGCCCCTGTGATCAATCAGGTTTTGGGAGAAAGAGGCCTTGGCGAGTGGGTCAGAGCAGAGCAAGCAATTCCAGTATCTAAGAAAAATGTGATTGGCTTATCTGTCATGTCAAGGGCCACTCTATTCCATCTCTTCATAGATGATGCTCTTAGTGGGGACATCAGGGGCATAGGACCCACATGAGTTCCAATCCTGATAGTGGCAGGTCTGTTAAATAAATGTTTGCAGTTCTCCAAACAACTGCCTGCAGTTTTGTAGCAAAGAAAGGGTTAAAAGCAGCAGCTGCTCTGGGGGGCAGGATGTGTGGTAAGTGCAAGGAGGTGAGCCAAGAAAGCAGGCTGCTCCACTTTGGGGAGAGGCAGGATTGTAAGCAAAGTGTTCCTTAATTCATTTGAAATTATGGTAATACAGGCTTTGTAAATTGTCCTTAAATCCCTAAAAGGGTGATAAACATTTGCAAAACAAATTTAAAGGGAAAGCAAAGCTACAATTTGGAGATCTATTTACAGACCAGAATTTTGTGTCCCCAAGTTGGTAATTGGAGCTAAGCTGTATTACAAAAGAAAATCAATCTCTCTGTTTCAAGTTTGAGGGTCAGTTTTTTCCCAGTTATACCACAGGTCAATCCTGAATGAGAATAGAAGAAATTACAGAAGAGAACAGAGGCTGACCTTCTGGTCATTTGATTTATATGGTATTGGCCAAGCTGTATTGCAATAGAAAATTAAATGCTTGAGCTTGAGGTCCCTAAATCCTAGAGCCTTCCGGTTAAAAAGGAAGCAACCCTATGGGGAGTCCTTTGCCCCAGAGGAAAAAAAGGAGGACTTCTCAGGGATGATAGCATATGAGGGGTAAGGGCTGAAAAAGCGGTGGATGTCTGGAAAGGGCATTCCTGACCCAGAGGACCTCTACCTCTGAGTCCAGTTCCAGAGGTCCCCAAAGTCTGGAATCAGATCAAACTGAGATCAGTCTCGAATTAAGCATCTTTGAATCCGAGAATGGACCAAACCAGATATAAGCATTCTTACACCAGAGATAGAACCAAAAGCATTCTTCACTACCAAATCCCCAAGTGACACGCCAGCCAATGGGTTTTCCGTCCCACCAAAGACTAGGACTTTCAGGGAGAAACCCCTGCCCTTGGAACCTAAAGATGCTAAAGTCCTCAGAATCAGTGAGACTTTGCATTTATTGACTGAGGAGGAAGGACACCTAGGAGAGCGACCATAAATTTTGAGGAGAAAGAGATGTTTATTCTCTCCATATGGGCCACCAAAATGTTAGGGTTTGGCCAGTAATGTGGGCTGTGAAAAAATTCATACCTAAAGAAGAGATGCAGAGAGGAAATTTATTTTACTTCCAAGGCAGGAAAGGGCCAAGAATTGCTGATCAAAAGAGGGCAGAGAGCAAAGAGTGACTTCCACTTTAAAGAGTCATAAGTTACTGTTGCTGGGTGACAAGGAAGGGAGGAGGATTCTATTGAAATTGAGCAGATACCAGGGCTGTCTTGAAAAAGTATATATAATGCCTTAGTTTTAAATGAAATGATCATTATAGGCATTGTGGCTCAGGGCACATACATACATTGCTGGTTCCATCTCTTGTCCAGATGTGTATGAGAGACAACCAATCCATGTTTTCTTTTCCTTCCCTCCCCTCTCCTCCCCTTCCCTTCTTTCCTTTCCTTTCCCTGTCCTTCCCTTCCCTTCCCTTCCCTCTTTCCTTTCCCTTCCCTTCCAGTGGATTTGTTTCTGCCATCTATTATGCTTCATTGGTTCATTTGTCTATTGTGTCAACCATGCTACCTCAATTATAGTTCCAAGTTGAGATACTTGGTAATGTAATTCTTCTGTTTTTGTTTCTTCAAGTTGGACTTAACCTGGATATTCTAGGTTGTTTGTATCAAATACACACTTTAGTATCAGCTTATTTTCACAAAACATCCTCTGGATGTTTGGGATGTCATTAATTAGATCAATTTTTGTTGAGATTTACTTTCTGCAGGACTCTAACTTTGTTTTTGTAAATGTCTTCTTGACTTATTCATTTCAGAATAAGAAACTCTCCAGTGTGCAATTTACTTTTCCTAATATTTATTGTGTCTGGAAGGGATGAATCCTTTTGAAATTGTGGGTTAAATTTTAAAATCAATTTGGAAATATTTACAATCATTCTCTCTTTGAGTATTGCTTCTCTGACTCAACTCTTTCTGGAAGCCCATCTATCCCTATATTAGACCATTTTACTATAATGACTCTTCTTGTTTCAATGCTTCAGCTTATATGGTTTTTATTGATCTGACAATCTGGCATTCTACTGACTTTTTACTACTTGGTCTTCAGTTGCTAAATTTATTTATTGAGTGCTCAATTTCAGCTTTTGAATTTATAATTTCCCAGTAGCCATTTGATTCTTTTAAAGAATTTTATTTTCTGGTTCATTTTTTGTTTGTTGTCTTTTAGAGCAATGGATTTGCTGAATACTTTGATCTACTCATTGGAATATTTTTGCTTTTTTTATTTTGTATAGCTTTCTAAACTACATGGCTTCCCTTAAAGGGAAAAAAGGCAGTGTGTCAGGCTGTTGTTGTTTTTTGTTTGTTTGTTTTGTTTTGTTTTACTTTTAGCTTCTAAGTAGTTAGCATCTTGCCCTTTAAGTCTCCAATTTTTTCTCTTCAATCCCATGAGACCACCAGAAGCTCTCTGTTCTGTGAATCAACAAAGCCTGGATTCCATATCCCTAGAACATTGTGATTATTGACTATAAACTAACAGCTCTAGATTTCTCTTGGACCTCTTAGTGTCGTTGCTTAAGCATTTCTCTTACATTGCCTAAAAAAAATAAAAAAAATAAAAAAAAAAGTTTTTTTTTTCTATTCTATATATTTTGCCTAGTTTTCAGGTTGTCTGGTCACCTCCTCCTCCCTTCCTCCCCACCCCTGCAAGGAACATTGGTGGTAACAATATTTGCAAAGTGCTCAAAATACTCTATTATATCCATAAATAAAAGTGTTTCTTTTTATGTCTTTTGAAATTCAAGTCACTTATTTTCTTAGTAGCAGCAAAGGAGCTGCCTCCACAGGGTTTCTCGGCTGGAGGAGGGCAGGGGATCAGTACTAGCCACCTATTCTGGGGTGCAGAATTGGAGGCCACAGGCCCTTAGCCATGCATGAGAAAGTGAACTGCAATGTGCCTGCTTGTGTGGGTCACCTGTGGTCCCCACCTTCCGGGAGTCCCTCCTAATGTGTCAGGTGTGGGTTTTGTCTGCCTTGTGACATGGGGTAGATCCTGGAGAACCATTGTAGCCATGTTACCTTCCCCACATGATTTGTGAGCTGCTGTGGATGCCCTGTGTCAAAGCTTATGCTATCCATGTGTAGTGTTGCCAGGCCCCAGTAGTGTGACAGCTTTGTGTAGTGTTGCCAGGCCCCAGTAGTGTGACAGCCTTGTGAGGCTTAGGGTTCTATGTGCACTGTGCAGGGTGGGTGAGTTTCCTGAGTTTGGAGTTCTGGGGAGGTTGTAATCCAGAGGGATGCTGTAGAAATTTAATTTCAGAGAGGCTGAAGACCCCAAGGTATAGGAAAGAGCCTGACCCTAAAAGGAGATCCCTGCCCCTCCTCCTTGGGGTGCAGGTAGGGGCCATGACTAGAGCTTGGTCTTTTCTGGATGTGGAGGGATGAGTGGCCCACAGCCTTATAGGTGCTCACTGGCAACCTAAGCCAGGAGCTCACTGATGTGGATAATGAGCTTCTCATGTCTGGCAGGGGCACGCTCCATGGCACCCTACAGCCTGGTCACGTGGAAGCCCAGGCTGTCAAGCAGAGTCAGTGAGGCCACATGGGTGGTGGGCAGTGGGCACGTGGGACAGCCAGCATTAACCCCTCCTCCAGCGCCAACCCTGCTCTGTCCAGGTGAGCACTTCTCTGGCTCCACCTGCACCTTCTGCTCCTCCGAGGCCTCCTTCATCTTCCAGAGGTGCAGCACCTCTGCCTCCCAGGCTTTGCTTTGGTCCAGTAACTCTTCAGTGAAAGTGGAGAAGTCAAAGGTAAAGCCAATGAAGTCTCCAACTGTGTACCCATGCTAGAAGGTACACGTGAGCATAAGTGTACCATCGCAGAGCCCGTGTACCCTCCCTTGATCTTCTTTTCCTGGTTCTACTCCGTTCACATTTTCTTTTTTTTTATTTACTGGAAATCCATTGCATGAAGATTCATGCAAGAATGGAACTTCCTTTCCCTGGCTACCAGCACCACGTTTCCACTCCCACTCAGTGCCACCCCTTTCCACTCCTGCTTCTGCTCCGGCTCAGCCTTCCCACAATGCCCAGATGTCGAGTTGCTGGGACAGTGCTGAAGCCTGTGTCATCGCCATGACAGCAATGCAAGCATCCTGCCCTGCCCCATGCTGCTCGGTTGCTGCATATGTAAATTAACCCACCACCTTTGTTGGATTAATTTGCACACTCACTTCTGATTGGCTGGTGGGCATCACGAAGGTACAGACAATTTGCATCTTTCTCTTTTATTAGTGTAGATCTTAATTGTTGAAAGTATTACAGATGTCCCTTTGTTTGTGTGTGAATGTGTGTTTCTCATTGATCCCTCCACCCTTACAGACCTTCACCACCCTATTGTCTATATCCAGGGGTTGTGCACATATGCATACAAGTTCCTGGTTAATCACTCCCTGCCCACCACCTACCCTGCCTTCCCTCTGAAATCCATCAGTCAATTCCATGCTTCCATGTCTCTGGATCTATTTTGTTCATCAGTGTATTTGTGCATTAAATTCCTCATATAAGTGAGATCAAGTTTGCTGTTGCTAATGGTAAGAGTGTTTTTTTTTCTGGTTTTTTTTTTTACAGCTTCCTAGTATTTCATTGTGTAATTGTACCACTGCATGTTTATCCACTCATCTCCTGATAGGTTTTCAAATCCTCCATGCACATCTCGAAGGCTTCTGACCGCTAGCCTGTCTACAGCTCCTTCAAGTACTGCCACTTCTGCTGGGTCTTATCCAGGTACAATGCTTCTCTGTGGGCTGCAGTTTGCCCAGCATCCTGATGACCTTAGGAAAGGGCAGGTCAGGGTGTTGCCCACAGATTTGGCAAGGCTCATTCAGGAAGCACACAGCAGTGACCTGTGCTTTGGGATCCTTTGGCAGGATCTTTGCTATTTGGCCTTGGGCCAGCTGTGCTTCTTCACAGGTTCCTCCTCCTGAGACTTCCTTCTTGCACACAAGCCAGGGGGTCCTCCCAATGATCTTGATTGACAGCCATCTGGAAGCCCCATTGCTGCCCAAGAACCTTGCTACCTGCAGGAAGGTGGCATCGTGCTCCTTGGGGCCATGCCAACTGCTTAGAGCCTGTTCTTGGCCTTCCAGGCTGCACTTCCAAAGACACTTTTCTGGACTTCTGGCAGCTGCAACCTTCTAACCCTTGATTATTTCCTTTTTTTTTAAGTGAGAGAAAACTAACTCCTCATTATATTCCAAATATGTCCTATAATCATTCTTTAATTTTATGTGTAAAAATAAATTGAAAGTAGTTGGGGTAGAAGTAAATTATGTGAAGAATTATTTGTTCTTGATTTTATTCTGACCCCCGAGTGTAGAGAAGAATTGTATTAGAGCTAAAATACACGAGTCAGTACTCACTCCTTCAATAAATATTAATTGAACATTTCCAAAGACCAGGCAAATAGTCTTGGGCCTTGAAATTTATGGAATTTATATCTAGTGCAAGATAACATTATATCGCAATCATGTCATGTGTTAAGTATATTAGTATCATGTTATACAAATATATGGTATAGGTAGAATAAAAATCTAAAAAAAAATTAACTGGGGTAGCTAGGGCTGATTTCATGTACTTTTATATGAATATGTATTTGATTTACATTTTAATTAGGTATTTGTCCTTCAAATGATGGTTCAGGTTGCTATTATCCATGCCCCATATGCACGACTGTGATAAAATACACCGTGACCAGCTGCCCCTTCTGTTCTGACACTTTTGTAAGTCATTTGACAAATTATTATTTTAGACTCCGCCAGGAGTGCCTTCCTCTGTCTCCAGAAACGCTGCTTCTTACCCTTGGGGCACAGTGTTTCCTTCAGTCATGCTGCTGCAGATTGCTCTCATCCATCCAGTGTGTTGCCCTCTCCCTGGCATTGACATTTATGCCACATTGCTTCATATTATGCTCTGTGCATCCCTGAAGAATTAATTCTGCCAGCCTTTTATATAATTCTCCTTTGTTAGGTCATCGTACTTTCTCAAATTTAGGATTCAGGTGAAATTCTTTAGAGAGCCAAAAGCCCGGTTTCTCCCTCACTATGATTTTCAGGAGGCTATTTTTCTGTCCTGAGATATTGCTTGTGTGCGTAGAAAGTGAAATTCTCAGAATATGTAAACAGAAGGATTGAGTCACAAACTCAGGTGCAAATAAAATAAATCTAAGTAAAATATTTGCAACTATAATCAAAGCAAAAACATTTGCTTTCTATAAAGTAAGTAAAACATTTGCAACTCTGGTTCCCAAGTCACAACCTTGACTTTGAAGAAATGTCAAAGCAACTGTATCTTAGATTTATGTGCATTTCTTCAATGAAAATTCACAAAACATTTTCCCATCCAAGGGTTATCTCATGTATCCCTTCTAATTGATCAAATTATCATTATGATATTTTAAATTACAGCACACAAAAACAGAAAGCCTATTCATTGATGCAGTATTATGGCACTGAAAAGTCACAAAAGTACAAAAATAGTCTTTTAATACATGAAATTATCAGTCAAGTTTTATGGATAGTGTTTTAGCTCTCTATAACCCATTATGGTCTTCAAATCCTGGTCCCTTGCTTTAGCCCTTGTTTTAGATGTTGATCTGTGAAATTACCTAATTACTCTATTTTTTTCTTCATACATTTTGGTCTTGTTTTTTAGTGTTGTTTTTTTTTCCCCACGTGTTTCCTTTGCTATATTCAGCATTTTTTAAATATATTTTATTGATCTTTTTACAGAGAGGAAGGGAGAGAGATAGAAAATCAGGAACATCAATGAGAGAGAGACATTGATCAGCCACCTCCTGCACGCCCCACAGTGGAGATGTGCCCACAAGCAAGGTACATGCCCCCAACCAGAATCAAACCTGGGACCTTTCAGTCCGCAAGCCGACGCTCTATCCACTGAGCCAAACCAGTCTCGGCCATATTCAGCATTCTTCAATAAGAAAGGCACATATGGTTATTTTATATTTAACTTTTTCAGGGACCTATATACTCTATTCCATAGCTATAGTACCATTTTACATTTCCACCAAAGATAAAAAAAAAGTTCCAATCTGAGCATATATACAAAATAGTTGAAATCAGGATCTTGAAGTAATATTTGTACTCACAAATTTATTGCAGTATTTTAAATAACAATCAAAATATGGAAACAACCTGTTTTCTTTTTTTTAATATATTTTTATTGATTTCAGAGAGGAAGGGAGAGAGAATCATTGATTGGCTGCCTTATGCATGTCCCCTACTGGGAGTTGAGCCCACAACCTAGGCATGTGCCCTGCTGGGAATTGAACCATGACCTTCTGATTCATAAGTTAATTCTCAACCACTGAGCCACACCGACAGGGCAACCATCCCAGTTTTCACTAAAAACATGAGTGAAAGAAGAAAATGTGATATATATACACATTTACCCTTAAAAACAAAAGAAAATCAGCCATTTGTAATAACATGGATGAATCTTGAGGACATTATGCTAAAATAAACAAGCAATACAAATAATGTATGATTCTACTTCTCTGAGATATTTGATATAGTAAAACTCATAAGATAGAAAATATTATGGTTGTTTCCTGGGGGAAGGGAGGGAGGGAAAATGGGAAGTCACTTCTCAATTGGTATAATGTTAGTTATGTTAGAATTATCTCCAGGAAATCTGCTATAAAACATAATACCTATAGTTAACAATATGGTATTGCACATTTTGAAATCTGTTAAGTATTCTCTCTACAAAAATATTTAAAAACTAAAGGGGCAGAAGGAAATTTGAGGATGTATCAAATATATTTAATATCTTCATTGTAGTGCTATCATGAATGTTTGCACATATCCAACTAATCAAAGTGCTCAGGACATTTAATGTCAACTACATCTTAATAAAAGAAAAAAACAATGAAAAGACATTAAACTCATTTAGAGTAATAAATTCTCTATTCTACCATATTTGATACATTATTACAATATCAAAAATTTGTAGATACAGTAACTCAAATTTTTGTAGAAAAATCACTACATGCTCTAAATAAAGTGTCCTTTCTCTGATTCTGAGGAGGGCTTTAGAATTAAAGCATATTGACTGCTGAAACTTCCTAATGTACTAAGGAAATAAGAAAGCAACTTGGGATATTGCTAGAGTTGGGGAAAAGGTAGTACAGAAATCTCCTATGTAATAAAAGAGTAATACACCCACAAGCCATGTCCACAAGCCAATCAGGAGCAAATATGCAAATTAATCCCAACCAAGATGGCTGTGACCACCAAATGAGCAGGACAGAGACTTGGGTTTCCCCAGCAATGGAGGAAGCCAAGCTTTCCACACACCCTAGTAGGCCCAGGCCTTCACTCAAGGCTACAAAGTTTCAATTAGAGAAGATAAATAAATCCCAACAGAAACGGTTGCCAAAATAGAGCAAGCAGGAAGCTTGGTTCTGCTCCAGGCTATAAAGTTTCAATTAGAGAAGATAAATAAATCCCAGATACCAAGGTCTCCACTTCAGTAGCCAGGGGTGTGGCCAGCCTGCAAATCACCACAGGCCCCTCACCCAGACCACCTTACACCCCAAGGGAACTTCCACCCTGATTTGGAATAACTTTTAGGGCAAACCAGCTGACCCCCACCCATGAACCAGGTCTTTATCCTATCTAATAAAAGAGTAATATGCAGATTGATAATCACTCCAACACATAAGATGGCTGCCCAGATGTGGACAAAAATCCTGGTTACCACCAGATGGCCAGCAGTAGAGGGCAGTTGGGAGGGACCAGACCAGCAGAGGAGGGAAGTTTGGGGCCACCAGATCTACAGAGAAGAGCAGTTTCAAGAGGTAGGGCCAGGCCTGCAGATGAGAGCATTTGGGGGGGACCAGGCCTGTAGGGGAAGGTAGTTAGGGGTAACCAGACCTGCAGAGAAGGGCAGTTAGGGGGAAACGGGCTGGCAGGGGAGCAGTTAGGGGCAATCAGTAAGGTTGGTAGGCTAGCAGTTGGGAGCCAACAATACTGGATTGTGAGAGGGATGTCCAGCTGCCTGTTTAGGCCCTAGCTCCTAGTCATATGATAATTTCCATCTCATTCTTTTCCTTTAATTGTATTCATGTCCTTTGATTTAAGCATTTATTTAAAGTTTTAGGTAATATCTATCTATATAAAGAGAAATATGCAAATTAGGCCAGGACTCCATAATGGGTCACAACCAGACAGGAGGATGTTGCAAGTGCAGATGAGGCCTGGAGCAGAGAAATGATGGAGACAGAGACAAGGATGCCAGCAAGCTGCTGCTCCCAGCTCAGGTCTGCTTGCTGGAGGTGGAGTGGACACAGACACAGACAGGGACAGGGTGCCAGCCCATAGTCTCTGTGGCTGAGCAAAGGCCTGGAAAGGAAACGGTGGGCCTGCCTCCCATGGAAGCAGCACAGGTTCCTCCTGCCTCCTGTGGAAGCAGCACAGCTCCCTCCCAGCTTCTGTGGGCACTAGTGGCTCCTATGAAAGCATTGTGGTTCCCTCTGGCTCCCGCAGAAGCAGAAGACAACCTCCTGTGCACGATACCATGTGATAGGCTACTAGTAAACTCATGATTTAAAATATATGCTTCCAAATGTGTTTCTTAGAATACAATTCCCTTGCAATGCTCCTCACAAATGTATTTGGATCATTGGCCAGGTAGATCACCTGGTCAGAGTATCATCCTGATAAGCCAAGGATGCTGGTTGATTCCTGGTTTGATCCCCAGTCAGGACATATACAAGACTCAACCAATGGGAGAAAGATGGCAGCTGGCAGGATGGAGGTGAGGGAGAGGAAGTGGGTGAGGGGATGAAAGGAGAGTGTGTGGATATGTGTGGTGTGTGTGTGTGAGTGATTAAGGGACAGTTAAATCTTGCAGGAGAAGCAGGGGCTAGCAGTACAGGCTCTCTTGGACAAAGAGAGACTACTACCACTGCGAGCACTCCCCAGACTCTGGGACCCAGGCATGGAGCCCATGCTATCTTAAAGGGGAAAACGGCCTTTCTTTAGGAATTCATCAACACCACTAACCAGACAAGCCTTGGAACTGCTGCGACCCAGCAGCCACATCAGCTGCCATAGCTACAGACCCATGGACCCCGGAAATCCACCTCCAAAGCAGTAAGTGCAACCTCCCCCTCCCCAGCAGCAGAACTCCAGTCCACATGAGCGTGTTTCCAGTGAGCCCACATTAGCACCTTTCCAGTGCACAGGGAGCCAGAGCACTCCACTCCCTAGGCAGTGTCTGAGACCCACTGGGAGCCCCCAAAGGTGTGATTTTGTATAGACAAGGGCACACAGCCCCGAAGTACAAATTCTGAGATCCTTCTTCCTGAGTAATTGCCCACATTTATCCCAGCAACTCAACCTCATTGCCAGGACTCCTCAAGGTGTATTGTCAGAGGACTGTCCCAGCAGTGAGCTCTAGGAGCAGCTGTGAGTCTCTGCTGGGATTCATCACAGACAAGGATGCCCTGACCCACAGTAGAATTTCTGAAGTCCTCCCTCCTGAATAACTACCTATATTTACCCTTTCGGCTCAGCCTCAGTGCAGGACCCCTCAGGGCACATCATCAGAGGCTGCATCGGAAAAAAAAGGATCCTCCATAAAAGAAAAAGATACTTGAGCTTATCTATTCCCAGGGCACTCTGGAAGCAGCTCTATGTTTCTGCTGGGTGGTATTTGGCACAAATGAGGGGGTCCTGCCCCGAGGTAGAATTTCTGAATTCCCTCTTCCTGAATAACTACCCACATCTACCCCAGCAGCTCAACCTCAGTGCAGGACCCCACCGAGTGCCTTAGAGCACTGTGCCTGGCAACTGTACCTCCACATATGCGAAGTTCCAACAGGCAGGTCCCTGAGCTCATTTACCCACAGGGGGCTCTTGGAAGCCACTGTGAGCTCTCCCTGGGCGCAATCTCAAATAAACAGGGGTGCACTCCCCCCAGCAGTAGAAATTTTGAATTCACTTATTCTGGATATCTGCACACAGACATATCAATTACATGGCTACACTGCCAGGGTCCTTCAGAGTGCTTCAGTATACCTCGCTGGCAAACTTACTGTGGGTGTTCCTGTGAGCACCACTGGGAGTAAGTGCCTATCCACCACAGGTGCAGCAGCAAAAGTTGAGTCTGCCCATCTCACAACTGTAGAACTCTGGGCACCACAGTCATGCCTCTCCAGAGTGTAGGCCCCCGGAACCACATCACCCTGACAGACGGGTCCTTGTTGCCACTGTGAGTCTCCACTGGGCATGCATGATCTCAATTAAGGGTGAAAAATAGGAAAAATAGGGACACTCCCCTCCATGGCTGCTAACTTCTAGATCTACATCAAGAGAACCCAGATAGCTCAAGTAGGGAACTACAATAGATTAACAAGCACAGGAGAACTGAGAGAATACACCAGTATCACCATTCCCAAAACAAACTGGGTAGAAAAGCAAATGGATCTACAATTAAAACATTACAGGAAAACATGGGAAGGCAAAAAAGCAATCCCCAAAGGAAAGAAAAAGAGGAATCACCAGAAAGGGAGTTAAATGAAATTGAGACCATTAGCTTATCAGAGAAAGAATTCAGAGTAATGGTTTTAAGGATGTTTAAATGGATGGATGACAAATACACAAAACTCAATGCCAAATATACACAACTCAATGAGAACTATAAGGATCTGAATGAGAATGTCACCAACATGAAAAGAAACCAAGAGGAGATGAAGAATGATATAGCTGGAATAAGGAACACAATGGGAGGCCTAAACAGTAGACTAGAAGAGGCTGAGGACCACATCAGCAAATTAGAAGACAAGGTAGGAAAAAAATACACAAACACAACAGCAACTGGAAAAAAAGACTTAAAAAACAAGAAGAGAGCCTAAGGAAACTGGGACAAAACAACATTCACTTAATAGGGATTTTCAAAGAAGAGGAAGAGAAGCAAAGAATAGAAAACCTATTTGAAGAAATAATAACAGAAAATTACCCTGATATTGGCAAGAAAAAAAAAAACTATGCAAGTCCAAGAAGTACACAGAGCCCCAAACAAGTTGAACCCTAAAAGATCAACACCAAGACACATCATAATTAAATTGGCAAACACTAACGACAAAGTAAGAATCTTAAAGGCTTCCAGAGAGAGACAGAAAGTTACCTACAAGGGATATCCTATTACAATATCCATTGAATTCTCAGGGGAAACACACAAGGCCAGAAAGGAATGGAATGAAATATATTAAGTGATACAAAGCAAGGGTCTGAACCAAAGAATACAATACCTAGCAAAGCTATCATTCAGAATTGAAGATGGAATCAGGAGTTTCACAGACAAAAAAGAGCTAAGGGAGTTTATCACTGCCAAATCAAGAATGCAAGAAATGCTAAAGAGACTGCTGTAAAAAAGAAGAAAGAGAAAGGCAAGAAGAAACACAAACACTAAGAAAAAAATGGGAAAAATAAACCTTTGTGATTCGTCACATTAAGACATGGAATGTGGCAGAGGAACCAAGATGGCGGCATAGGTAAACACCTACACTGCTGCCCCGCACAACAATTTCAAAACAACAACTAAAAGACAGGACAGACATCATCCAGAACCATAGGAAAGCTGGCTGAGTGGAAATACTACAACTAGAAGGAAAGAGAGGGGCTCACAGAGACCCAGAGGAGCTGCAAAAAGCTGAGGTACAAAGACTCACACATGGAGAGAGTGGGTGAAGGAGTACCTGGCTGGCTTTCTCTGGCGGGAGACTCCCAAAAACATTGAACCGCTTATCCTATGACACTAAACTCCAGGTCCAGCCGAAACTCATACAGGGCGGGGGCGGGGGGGAGTTTGGACTGTGAAAAGGGAGAAGTGCACTGAAATTTGGGGGAGTTGCAGGAGGGCAGAAGTTGGGCAGAATGCACAGGACTGAGCACAGAAAATCGAAGGCTGATTGTGCTGCTGACTTTCACAAGAGGACGGGAGACAAAGCATCCCAACTGTGTCACATCTAAATGCACTAAACCCCATATTCGGGCGAAACACTGGGGACCCAGATTCGTATGGTCCCAGAGCGCAGGGGAGCCGGAAATGCAGCAGTCGAGAGACACTGCGAGAGCATGCATGCACACAGGGACAGCTCCAGTGATTACCCAGTCACATGAGACTCAGGGGCCGTGGAAGGCATGGCTGATTGGAAAGCAAGGTGGTGTGTTAAGCCCTGAGACTCCACCCATCCCAAACTCAGCAGAAAGGCTTTCGCAGTTTTGCAAGTCTGGTATCATAAGGTTGAATCCAACACAGAAATTCTCCCCGCATAGTGAAAATGCCAATACAAGGAAAGAGATCACAAACAAAAGAAATGGAGTAAAACAAATGACTAGATATAGAGTTCAAACCCCGCTTATAAGGTTTTTCAAGAATATCCTAGAAAAGTGGAATAAAGTTAGTGAGATCCAAGAGGAGATGAAAAAGAACAAACTAGAGATGGAAAAGAACCAACTAGAAATTAAACATACACTGACTGAAATAAAAAATATTATACAGATTACCTAACAGCAGACTAGAGGAAGGCAAGAATCAAGTCAAAATTTTGAAATATAAAGAATCAGAAAACACTCAACTGGAAAACAAGAAGAAAACAGAATCCAAAAATGTGAAGATAATGTAAGAAGCCTCTGGAACAGCTTCAAGCACACCAACATCAGAATTATGGGGGTGCCAGAAGAAGAGACAGAGCAAAATACTGAATAACTACTTAAAGAAATAATGACTGAAAACTTCCCACATCTGGTAAAAGAAATAGACTTACAAATTCAGGAAGCACACAGAACCCCATATAAAAGGAATCCAAAAAGGACTACACCAAGACACATCATAATTAAAATACCAAGAGCAAAAGACAAAGAGAGAATATTAAAAGCAGCAAGAGAAAAACAGTTCATTACCTACAAGGGAGCACCCATATGACTGTCTGCTGATTTCTCAACAGAAACGATGCAGGCCAGACAGGAGTGGCAAAAAATATTCCACGTGATGAATAGCAAGAACCTACAACCAAGAATAATCTATTCAGCAAAGCTATCATTCAGAATTGGAGGGCAGGTAAAGAGCTTCACAAATAAGAAAAAGCTAAAGGAGTTCATCAATTCCAATCTAGTATTATATGAAATGCTGAAAGGTACTCTTTAAGAAGAGGAAGAAGAAAAAGGTAAAAGACAAAAAATTATGAACAACAAATACATATCTATCAACAAGTGAATCTAAAAATTAAATGAATTAAAAATTTGATGAACAGAATAGACTGGTGAATATAATAGAATCAGCAGCACAGAAAGGGAGTGGACTGATAATTCTCAGGGGGAAAGGGGTGAGCGGTGTACAGGGAGAGACTGGACAAAAATCATACACCTAGGGATGAGGTCAATGGGAGGGAGGTAAGGGTAGAGAGAGGGGTGGGAGCCGCGTGGAGGGGAGCTATGGAGGGGAAAAAAGAGAAAAAAAATGTAATAATCTGAATAATAAAGATATAATAAAAAAATGACAACAGACATGAACTTGTCAATAATAACATTAACCGTAAATGGGTTAAATGCACCAATCAGCCAAAACTGGTTTTGCTCAGTGGATAGAACATCAGCCTGTAGACTGAAAGGTCCCAGGTTCAATTCCAGTCAAAGCATGTACCTAGGTTGCTGGCACATCCCCAGTAGGGGATGTGCAAGAGGCAGCTGATTGTGGGTCTCTCTCTCATTGATGTTTTTAATGATCTATTCCTCTCCCTTCTTTTCTGTAAAAAAAATCAATAAAATATATTTTAAAAAATAAATAAATAAATAAATGCACCAGTCAAAAAACATAGGATAGTTAAGATAAGAAAACATGGCCCATATATTTGCTGTCTACAAGAGACCCACCTCAATGCAAAACATTCACACAGACTGAAAGTGAAGGGATGGAAAAACATTTCTCAGGCAAATAGAAATGAGAACAAAGCTGAGATGGTGATACTTATATTCAATAAAATAGACCTCAAAGTAAAGACCTTAACAAAAAATAAGGAAGGCCACTACATTCAATAAGAAGATATAACTCTGGTAAATATATATGCACCCAATACAAAAGCACCCAAATACAGAAAAAAATTCCTGGAAGATATCAAGGGAGAGATTAAAACAATAAAATCATAGTAGGGGACTTTAATACACCACTGACAAAATTGGATAAATCCTCTAGACAAAAAATCAGTAAGAAACAGCAATTCTAAATAACTCACTAGATCAGATGGATCTAATTGACAATATATGTTCTTCTCAAGTGCACAGGGGACATTTTCAAAAATAGACCACATATTTGGTCACAAGCAAAGTCTCCCCAAATTCAAAAAGATTGAAATAATATCAAGCATTTTCTCAGACAACAATGGCATAATAATATTAGAAATAAATTACAATAAAAACATTCCAAAAGATACAAACACTTGGATTTTGCATAGCATGTTATTAAACAATGATTGGGTTATCAATGAGATCAAAGAAGAAATTAAAAACATCCTGGAGACTAAAGACAGTAAAACACAATGCCAATTTTATGGGACACAATGAAAGCAGTGCTGAGAGGGAAGTTTTTGGCTCTATAGGCCTAACTCAAAAAATAAGGAAAAAAAATGTTAATGAATCACATAATTCAACAACTTAAAGAATTAGAAAGAAAGTAATAAAAAAAGGCCACAGTGAGCAGAAGGAAGGAAATAATAAAGATCAGAGCAGAATAGAGTGACATAGAGACCAAAACAAACAAATAAAAAAAAAAAACATACTAAAGATCAACAAAATCAAGAACCGGTTATTCTATAGAATAAACAAGATTGATGAACCTTTAGCCAGGCTCATCAAGAAGCAAAGAGAGAGGACCCAAATAAACAAAATCAGAAATTAGAGAGGCGAAATAACAATAGACCAAAAAGAAATAAAAGGATTGTTAAAAAATTCTATGAACAACTTTATTCTAACACGTTACACAACCTAGAGTAAATGGACAGATTCCTAGAAAACGCAACCTTCCAAAACTCACTCAGGAAGATCCTAAAAATCTCATTACACTGTTAACTATGTAAGAAATTGAAGCAGTCATCAAAAAGCTTCCCGCAGCCGGAACTGGTTAGGCTCAGTGGATAGAGTGTCAGCCTGCGGACTGAAAGGTCCCAGGTTCGATTCTGGTCAAGGGCATGTACCTTGGTTGCGGGCACATCTCCAGTGTGGGGCATGCAGGAGGCAGCTGATCAATGTCTCTATCAATGTTTCTAGCTCTCTGTCCCTTTCCCTTCCTCTCTGTAAAAAATCAATAAAATATATTTTAAAAAAAAAGCTTCCCACAAACAAATGCCCAAGGCCAGATTGCTTCACAGGGGAATATTACCAAACATTCATGGAAAAAATAAAACCTATCCTCCTCAGACTATTCTAGAAAATTCAAGAAGGAGGAACACTTCCAAACTCCTTCTATGAAGCCAGCATTACCCTAATATGAAAACCAGATAAAGACATCACAACAAAAGAGAATTACAGGCCAATATCCCTCATGAACATAGATGACAAAATTCTCAACAAAATTCTAGCAAACTGAATCCAACAATACATCAGAAAGATAATTTATCGCAGGGATGCAAAGACGGTACATTATTCACAAATCAATAAATATGATACATCACATAAACAAATTGAGAGACAAAAATTACATAGTCATATCAATTGATGCAGAAAAAGCATTTGACAAAATCCAAAACCCTCTCTTGATAAAAACTCTCAGCAAGGTGCAACTAGAAAGATCATACCTCAACATAATCAAAGCCATATATGACAAACCCACAGCCAACATCATACTCAATGGGCAAAAACTAAAACCATTTCCCCTAAAAACAAGAACAAGATAGGGATACCCACTATCATGACTCCTATTCAACACAGTGCTGGAAGTACTAGCCATTGCGATCAGACATGAAAAAGAAATAAAAGGCACCCAAATTGGAAAAGAAGAAGGAAAACTGTCCTTATTTGCAAATGACATGATATTTTACATAGTAAATCCTAAAGACTCCATCAAAAAATTATTAGACTTGATAAATGAATTCAGCAATGTAGCAGGATACAAAATTAACACCAAGAAATCTATGGCATTTCTATATACCAATAATGAACTTACAGAAAGAGACTAAAAAAGCAATCCCATTTACCATCATACCAAAATAATTAAGATACCTAGGAATAAACTCAACTAAAGAGGTAAAAGATTTATACACAGAAAACTACATAACACTGAAAAAGAGATAGAGGAAGACATAAACAGATGGAAGAACTTACCATGTTCATGGATTGTTAGAATCAACATAATCAAAATGTCCATTCTACCCAAAGCAATCTATAAATTCAATGCAATCCCCATTAAAATACCAATGGCATACTTCACAGACCTAGAACAAACTTTCCAAAAATTCATCTGGAATAAAAAAAAAAGACCCCAAATAGCTGCAGCAATCCTGAGAAAGAAGAACAAAGTAGATGGGATCTCAATACCAAATTTCAAGCTGTTCTTAAAACAACATGGTACTGGCACAAGAACAGACATATAGACCAATGGAATAGAATAGAGAACCCAGAAATCGACCCAAACCACTATGCCCAATTAATATTTGACAAAGATGGCATGAACATACAATGGAGTCAAGACAGACTCTTCAACAAATGGTGTTGGGAAAATTGGACAGATGCATGCAAAAAAATGAAACTAGACTACCAACTTATACCATACACAAAAATAAACTCAAAATGGATAAAGGACTTAAACATAAGACTGGATACCATAAAAATACTAGAGGAATCCACAGGTTGCAAAATCTCCAACATATGCTGAAGGAATTTCTTAACTGATACTGGTCCTAGGGCACTGGAAACTAAAGAAAAGATAATCAAATTGGACTACATCAAAATAAAAAAGCTTTTGCACAGCAAAGGAAATTTTCAACAAAACAACAAGAATACCCACTGCAATGGGAGAACACATTTGCCAATGATATCAATGATAGGGTTTAATCTCCAACATTTATAGAGAACTCATACAACTTCACAAAAAGAAGATAAACAACCCCATCAAAAAATGGGCAATGAATCTAACTAGGCAGTTCTCAAAAGAAGACAGAAGGAAGGCCAAGAGACATATGAAAATCTGCTCAAAAGTCACTAATCATCAGAGAGATACAAATGAATATGATAATATGGTACCATCTCACACCTGTCAGAATGGCTATCATCAACAAATCAACAAAGGAGTAGTGTTGGTGAGGATGTGAAGAATAAGATCTCTTTTGTACTGCTGGTGGGAATGCAGACTGGTGCAGCCACTGTGGAGAATAAAATGGAGTTTCCTCAAAAAACTAAAAATGGAATTCCCATTTGACCCAGTGATTCCAATTCTAGGAATATATCTCAAGAAACTAAAACACCAATCAGAAAGGATATATGCACCACTATGTTCATAGGAGCACAATTCACCATAGCTTAGATTTGGAAACAGCCTAAGTTCCCATCAGCAGATGAATGAATTAAAAAACTGTGGTACATCCACACAATGGAATACTATGTTGCGGTAAAAAATAAGGAGCTCCTAGCATTTCCAACAACATGGATGGAGATGGAAAGCATTATGCTTAGTGAAAGAAGCCAGGCAGAGAAAGATAAATATCACATGATCTCATTCATTTGTGGAATATAATGAATGACATAGATTGATGAACAAGAATAGATCCAGAGACTGAGAAATGTCCATCAGAATATCAAACCTCAGGGAAGATGGGGGTTGGTGGGAGTAAGAGGGAGAGATCAACAGAGGGACTAATGAGCCTAATCAATGGACACAGACAATGGGGGGAAGCGGGGAGTATGAGAAGGGGTGCAGGGTAATAGGAGAATATTTTTTGTAAAAAAATAAAAATAAAAATAAAATTATAGGGGAAAAAATATTAAATCTAATCCATACTAGTGGTCACCATAACCTCAAGAGAAATTGTTTCATGTAACAAAGATTTTTAAATGAAACTCTCTGTAGCCTGGAAATTATTTTGGAAGGAAATAAAGATAAATTTCCTTCAAATCTTGTAAGGATTATAATTGAAAGTCAATATATTTGGCCTCTTTAGCCAAAGTAAGTAATTTGTGTTTTTGCCTCTCTGACAAAGTTTAGATAAAAGTTACAAAAAGAAATTGACAGCCAGTTTGAAATTGAATTGCCATGGTCTAGAGCAAATATCCTTGCATGATATTATTCTATAATGTCAGTATAATTCCTGATATTTCACAACAGCATATTGTACAATTATCCCAAACAAAATTACAAACTAATTCTTTGAATGTTTGGCAACAATGTAAAAAAGGACATGAAAGGACTTAATCCCTTTCAGAAGGAATTAAGGCACTGGAAATGCATTTGAGCATTCTATACTGGACCCTCTTTCCTCTTTTGCCAAGAGGGACCCTCTTCTCACAATCCAGTTGCCCTCTGCTATTGCCGTACTTTCTATTCATGCTGAGGTTGAAGCCTCGAGTGCTGGTATAATAGATCTGTCTCTTACCCAATGGTATGAGCTGGGCCCTCCCTGGAGAAGGAACCTAAGTTCCCTGAAATATGTGATCAGTGCCAGGGCCCCACCAGCAGGAGAGATGATCCCAAGGCAGATGCTAGGCATGGAGGCCATGGGGGCATAGGCTACAAAGGACACAGAACTAAACCTCACATCACCCTGCTTGGCCCTGGAGGATGGCTGGTTAGCCAGAGATGGGTAAGATTCCTCAGGGAAGGAATAACTGAAGACAGGCACAGTCGCAGAGGGGCCATCAAGAGAGAATTTGGGGATCAACAAGGGTGGGGCACAAACTCTCACTCCCTCAACCTTGAAGGGGCCTGCACCCTCACCCCTTCTGAGGGAGGTATCCTGCCCTCATGGGTGCTTCACTTCCCACACCCACACAGATCGGGACCCAGGTAACAGACAGAAACTTGGCCCAACTCAGTTCTGGACCCAGGTAACAGACAGCTGTCCTTTATCTAAATTCAGCCTAGCACCAGGAATTCTCAGGGCCTACTCAATAATGCAAATAATCCTTTCCACTAATATATACAGGGTAATCTAAGATTTTTGGTAAAGTATTAAATTTGACAGTAAAAGAGTAATCTAACTTTCAGATTAATTTAAATTGACTAATTGAAAAGTGAACACCTAAGAAAATTTAATTGTGCTGGGCAAAAAGCTGTTTCTAAAGTATTAACTAAAATGTCTATTGGTAGTACATCTCATGGTAAAATTGCTTAACACACAATAAACATAAAGCAGTCATATTTTTGTGCAAAAAAATTAAAATTTTAAGTTATCAAGATTGCATTAAAAAATTTACAAAAGTCTCCATTAATCCAAAAAGGGGGGATAATAGGATAATATCATGTAAGGAAAAATATCTGTTAGGCAAATTACATCTAGAAAATTTTTTACTTTAGAAAATTAATTTTTATTTGTAATGCTAATAGCAAGACACCCATGGAAAACACACATGGTGTCAAAATAAGCCAAAGGAAAATCGTTTGGACAAAAATTAAAAGGACCCCAAGTCAATTTTATAGAAAAGATTCCCATATTAACTTTTGGTAGAGAATATGTTTATATACTTTCAGAAAACAACTCCAAGACCAAGTGGATTCATATGACAGAGAGGAATTGACAGGTTTGTTCCAACCACGAAGACAAGAGGAGAAACAGTCCAGAGATGGAAGATGCTGATGTCGCCTTGCCATGCTAGCAGTCAGCAGCTGTGCTTCGCTATAGGATGACTAGGACCAAAACAAAGAGGGTCAGACCTGCATTGCCACCATTCATCCACCATTCAGATACCATTGCTGACATGTTCATGTAAGGAACTGTTGGACATTGAAACTGGGACTCAGAACTATTGGACATTAAAATTGGGACTCAAACTTTTTTTGTTGTTGTTCTTACAGGTTTGTTTCTAGCCTGCAGAGGCAAGATGCTTTTAAAGAAAAGAATTGGTGGTGTGGGGGTGGGCAGAGGGGGGCAGATACAGAGGTAAAGAAACAATGAACAGACTGTTATACTACAGCAGGAAGGCAGAGGAGGTAGAGGAGAGGCTGTAAGAGATCAAATGAACGACTTGTATGCATGTATATAAGCATAACCAATGGATACAAGACACTGGGGGGTGGGCAGGTGAGGGTAGGTCCTGGGGGGTAGGGAAGGCCAAGGGGAGGTCAATAGGGTGAAAAAAGGAGACATATGTACTACTATTTGTAATACTTTAAACAATAAAAAATAAATAAAAAGACTCAATCAATGAATGCATAATAAATGGAACAAGTTTATATTCCTCTCCCTTTCTCTCTTTCCTATCTATCTAAAATAAATAAATATAAGTATACAAATAAGTGGATTTGTCAGTGAAAACATTTTAGGAATTCTGCGTAAAATAATCTTATTTTATACTAGAGGCTGGGTGCACAAAATTCATATATGGGTAGGGTCCCTAGACCTGGCAGGTGATCAGGGCTGATTGGGGCCTTCTGGCTGCTGGCCAGGGCCTTTCTTCCCTGGCTGCTGGTGGCTGGCCTGGGCCTTCCTGCATTCCAAGCTGATTCTGAAGGTTGGTGCACATCATAGCAAGAGATCAAACTCCCAATCTCCAGGTTAAACTCCCAAGGGGCCACTTTGCATATTAGCCTTTTACGTATAGAGATTCTAACAAAGAATTTTGTTAACTTTTTTTGTAACTTTTTGTATTTCATCAAAATGTAGTTGACCACACAGATTTTATTTGTGTTGTTTCATAACTCTTAACATCCTTGTTGTTCATCTTATTTTGTTTTCATCTAATATAGCTCTTATAAACATATCAAGGAATTAAGGTTTACTTCAATGCCTTAAAGTATGCATTGTACAAAAATATATGTATGACTAAAATTAAAGTGATGTCCATTGATTCTTGTCCCTCCAGTTTATCTTTTATACTATTTTCAGAGCTGATTTTTTAATTCCAGTCTTCTGGAAAAACAAATCAAAATAATGCTATCAGAATGAGTCTGTATACTCATGCTTAATTTATTTGCATTCTATTATAGTAATGAGTGCTATGTTCTATATTAAATATACCTTGTCATGTGAAAATTCTTCCAAATTTTTAGCTATACCAAACTATTTCCGTAAAGCAGTCCCTAAGTAGTGTCTTAACCCCTTATGGTATGTCATTTTAATCTCTATATGTCATTTAATTTTCATTTTCATAGTTAAAATTATACTCATCTTTTATAGTTACATAACAGTAAAGTTATATTTTAGTTAAATATAACTTATCCTACAAGAAGAGCTTATGAGCCATATCTCAATTATAGAATATATTTAAATTCAACTTATTATATAGTAAATAGCATTGATGGATTTCTCAAATTTAATGCATGTTTTTGATCATAGAAGGTATGTAGTGATTGACAAATGATGAGAGTCCATTTTATAATTATTTTCCCCTCTGGTATTCTTAGTGTTTACAATCTGAAACATGTTTTTTGTTGTTGTGTTGTTGTTACTTTATTTCTTTTACATAAACACTTAAAGTACCTAAAGCCAAAGTGTTTAAGTCATGAGTCTTTTTATTTTATTTTTTTTAAATATATTTTATTGATTTTTTACAGAGCGGAAAGGAGAGAGGTAGAAAGTCAGAAACATCGATGAGAGAGAGACATCGATCAACTGCCTCCTGCACGCCCCACAATGGAGATGTGCCCAAAAGCAAGGTACATGCCCCCAACCGGAATCAAACCTGGGACCTTTCAGTCCGCAAGCCGACGCTCTATCCACTGAGCCAAACCTGTCTCGGCAGTGAATCTTTTTAAATACCCTATAGTACCTGAAATAAGAATAAGCATATAGCAGATTTAATAAACACTTCTTAGGAAGAGTTTCTAGTTTTGGTTTTTGTTGTTTGTTTCTTCATTTTAGATGTTATTACTCTTTTCTAAACATCTCCACAGGAATATTTACAACACATGTTATCTAATCATATGCAACCATCCTAAAAAGTGTTTTCCAGAATTCATAGTTTGATTGGCAAGAAGTCTAAAAGTCTAATTTCATTCAATAGTTTTTGCATAACTAAACGTGATAGAGAAGCAAAAGAAGCAAATGCATTTTACTTAAAGACTTTTGCTCTAGTAGAATTCTATTAAGTAAAGCTTGTGCTTTCTGGCCCATAGAGAATAGATTATGCTCTGTGAATGTCCAACCAAGCTAAATATGTCTAGAAAAGTAACTTCTCTGTCACATTCTATTATATGGCTACATAGGCAAACAGGTAAGAGGATAAGAAGCTTACATGTTTTGGAATTTTATACTCAAGATATCTTTACTCATACAAAAAACATGAAAATCTAAGATGAATAATTGAAAACTTTAGGAAACTTTTGAGAATCTGTCATTCCTAGATTTAATGCTTACATTTTCTTACATTGTTATGTTTCCTCCATTGCATACTTAGTGAAGTAGGACTTCTTCAATTTATATCACCAGAGCCCTCTTACATTTAGATTTGTTCATATCCTAGAATGAGCACATTATGATCTATTTTGCATATAGCATCTGAATTATTTAGAAAAGATCATGACTTTCATTTTCCTTTGAACCTGGAAAATCATCTTCTGTCCTTTTATGGAGAGAAGAAGCATGTTGATGCAATATTGGTTAAGTTTTCTTTGTTACCCAAAGCACTTAATTTTCTAGGGGGAAAAAAGTAGCAGTATAAATATTTTAGAGTCTGAAATACTTTAGAATTAGACAAAATAAGCATTTATTTCCATTAAGTCCTTTTTATGTTATTTTCAGAGGGGTATAAGGAGCTGCAATGGACTAATTTTCTTTTATAAAACAGATATGAAACTCCTTTTTGCACATTATATTTACCATACTGTGAGTATCCTCTAGTTTTCATTTATCTGAAAAACATGCAACTATCCTGAAAAGTGTTTTCTAGAATTCATAGTTTGATTGGCAAATGATTCATTTTCTTTTTATACTTCCTATATAATTAAAGAAAGCTACTTTTTAAATTAACAAAAGTATGTGGCCAGGTAAAGAAATGTCTTCATAAAGACCATATTTTGTTTACACTCATAGAAGAGGAATTTGGAGAATTTCTGTTTAGTTCATTGGAATCAATCAACACCCGCCAGAAGCACCATTTTATCTTATCACATCTTATTTTCTGGCTTAGTCTTTTCTAGTTCTGGTAGATGAAAGTGTGTGTCTTGTGTGTCTGTGTGAAGATAAAGAACATGCCTTCCTTTGTCTCCTTTTTTTCTTACTCCTATTTACCCTCTCCCTGTGTTATCTTCTATCAAGGGTCATACCTAGATACTTCTTTTTATATAAAAAAATACTTTTATTGATTTTAAAGAGAGAGGAAGAGGATAAAAACATGGATGAAACAGAAACATCAACATCAATCAGCTGCCTCCTTCATGCCCCCTATTGGGGACTGAATACGCAACCTAGATATGTGCTCTGATGGAGAGTCAAACAGATGGCCTCTTGGTGCCTAGATCAATTGATGCTCAACGACTGAGCCAAATCATCCTAGACCCCAAGTGTTTACTTATGAAATGTCTCTAGTAACTATGGAAATGCAAAGATACAAAAGTGTGCATTAATAACTGAAGGCTTTGGTCCAGACATTTTATGTTATTTATATTCACATCTCATCAATTATTATAGTGAAATGCAACCATACTTTGTGACTAGAAATAGGCAAAGCAGAAATACTGTAGATTAGAACTAAAAACTAAAAGAAATTAATTTAACCTATTAATAACCTACCATTTATCTTTACTATTTAATGGGAACACAAGTGAAATTCTTCAGTTTTAACAAAATCCTTGACCTACAATAATAAAATGTTATTAAAAGTACTGAGTCATGATTATGCTTATAACAAAAAGGAACTCAGATTATATTTTATGTGATATTTGCTAATTGTCACAATAATTTGGCTACAGATGGCAGAAAGGAATTATTCTTTATTCCCTGAGAATTACTCTCACTGGCAGATATGGGCCCTGGAAATGCACATGATTTTTGCTTCTTATTGGCAAAATTGAATTTGAATTTCTAATTTTTCCAGAAATAATTTGGCCACAGTTAACATGCACTGAGTATGGAAGACAGAATTCCTAATGAGAGTCAAAGCATATTTATGTCTTCCTGCTGCTTGTATAGTTCAAGTGCTGGCCATAGAATCAGGAAGAATTCATACAGAACTGGTATTCTCCTTCTTTGGCCCTCTTCTTTTTGAGACTTAACTCTTCAATTTCCAGAAGGTATAATATGGTTTCCCTGAACCTTGTCCTCTGATTCTTTAAGTCAGCAAGTGTGTTTTTTAGAGTTTTAGACATCTACATGGTGAAATACAAGTCATTTCATAGAGTCAAAGTCATAAAAATAAGGTATTCAACTAATGATATTTGGTACAAATAAGAGCTACTTAGCTACAACTAAAGCATAAGTCTTAAATACTAATTTTTAGAGTTGCTTTCAAAGAAAATTGCAAGAGTAATGGAAGTGAATATATTTGAATATCCTATATGTTCTATAAAAACTCACAGTTTACCAATAAAACTCAAAATATGGGGAGGTATCCTGTTGTGGACAGAGTAGGGAAAAGAAGTAGAATAAAGACAGTGTTCTCAGAAAGTAGTAGCTAGACTGGCTTGAGGTGTTAGAAGTTAAAAAAAATTCTAATGGCATCATGAATGTGGGCAGCCCAACAAGATTGTCAAAGCCCAATTATAATGTGAAACACATTGTTATAGAGGGATCGATGGGCATGGCATATTATAACTCAGAGAAAGCTTTATTTATTTATTTATTTATTTATTTATTTTTATTTATTTATTTATTTAGATTTTTTTGGAGTGACATTGGTTAACATGAACATACAGGTTTCATGTGTGGATGTTAAGTTATCAAATCTGTATATAGCATCATGTGTCCACCACCCAAAATCATGTCTTCGCCTGACATCTCATATTAGGACCTCCTTCTCCTCCCACACCTGGCAAGTGGACATAATACATAGAGTCAAAGCAGAGAAAGGAAGATGTCCTAATGGGGGAAAATGTAGTAGCAGAGATGGGGGATCAGTTACATGATGATAGAACAAGGTGATGAAATGGTGGTAATTGGAGCCTCATTTCTCACTTTCTCAGAAGGAGTTACAAACCCAGAAAGGAGATAATGAAGCAATTAGTTGTCAAATTACTTTCAAGTAACTCAAGAGAAAGTTTTTTATATTTATTTTATTTGCAAGGTTTACAAATAGTTTACATTTTTAAATAAGTTTAAAAGACCTCACTACACTGTTTCAGATCTCACATGTAAAGAAATCAGAAAGTATCACTTCCATCATAGAAACAAGAAAATGCTTAAACTGAAAAACAATATATATTTCCTGGATGCATCAGAGAATTGAGTTTGCAGGGCAAAACATCATGCAGCAGTGCTGAGAAACAGAAAAATGCATAGTCACAGCATAGATGTACTATTTAGAACAGAAAGCCACTGGAGCTATAAACTTGTAGGAATATTGGCTTGTAAATATGTTCAAATGCTGGAGGCTCAATATACAAAATCCTGAAACTGGCTTTGTATTATGAGGAACAACATAATTTTGTAGATTTTATCTCCTGACAAGTTCTCATGACAAAAATACAAGAGTCTCCCTGATTTTGGAAAGAAAAGAATAAGTCTTTAAAAATATACCCAGCCCTAGTTGGTTTGGCTCATTGAATACAGTGTCGGCCTGCAGACTGAAGGGTCCCAGGATCGATTCCAGTCAAGGGCATGTGCCTTGGTTGTGGGCACATCTCAGTAGGGGATGTGCAGGAGGCAGCTGATGGATGTTTCTCTTCATTGATCTCTTCTAACTCTTTACCCTTCTCCCTTCCTCTATATAAAAAAAATAATATATATATATATATAATATAAAATATAAAATCAATATATATTATTGATTTTCTACAGAGAGGAAGGGAGAGGGATAGAGAGTTAGAAACATCAATGAAAGAGAGACATAGACCAATTGCCTCCTGCACGCCCCACACTGGGGATGTGCCTGCAACCAAGGTACATGCCCTTGACCGAAATCAAACCTGGGACCTTTCAGTCCACAGAACGACTTTCTAACCACTGAGCCAAACCGGTTTCGGCAATAAAATATATATTTTTAAAATAAAAAAATATATATCCAGAACATTTTATATAACAAAGTCCTACTCTTTATGAGGAAAGCCTGCTTTTGATTTTTTAGAAAAAAAATGTAGCAAATATACAAGATGAACCTGGAGCATCCTATAGTGTTAAAAAAACATTCACTACTATGAATGTATGTCAAATAAGTACAAAAGCCAATTGAAAAGACTAAATGGCTAAAGCAGGAACAAATTTACAAAAAATATTACAGTAGTATTATGTTATACCCATGTTTTTATATTAAAATAAGCATAATCATTTATACTTATATTAATTTTACCTTAATTAGTTTTATATTAATGTAAGTATAAATGATTAACAAAACTAATAGATGGAAAGAGACATATTTCTCATGCACTATAATTCCAAACAATGAATGTAGATTTTTGCCCTTAAGAAGATGGAATATAACTTCCCATTCCTTAAATCAAGCTGCCTCTTATGATTTCCTTCCAAAATTTACAGTCTGGAGAAGGGGGTATAGGTGGATAAGAATTACTTTACAAAAGGGAGATTTAAAAAACACTACCTCAGCTAGATGATCAAGATCAACATCAACAATGATAAATCAAGTTAATAGCATGTACCCTTGATGTGATAAAAATGGTTCTTTATTTCCATAATCTTCTCCCAAATCTATGACCTTAGTCTAATCATGACTAAGCTACCAGACAAATTTCAATAGAATTATATCTTACAAAACTCCTGATCAATATTTCTCAAAATTGTCAAGATAATAAAAAACAAGGATATCTAAGAAATTTAGGCTCCAATATATGGTTACAAAAATAAGGTTACTAAATGCATTTTGGTATTCTGGGTGGGATCCTAAAATAGAAAAAAATATGCTAGCTATAAAAACTAACAATCTAAAAATACTTAGTTCATATCAACATTGCCTCCTTAATTATAATAGATGCACCATACAATGAAAGATGCTAATAATAGAAGCAACAGTGTGTTGGATAAGGTTTCTCTGCACTATTGTCACAAATTTGTTAACCTAACCCCGTTCTAAAAAGGGAAGGTTTATTTCAAAAATGCAAGTGACTACATCAAACTGAAAATCTCATGCACAGCAAAAGAAAACATCCCAAATAAAAACGGAACTCATGTATAGGAAAACATATTTGCCAATAATACATTTGATAAGGTGACAATTTGAAAAATGTATAAAGAGCTTATATAAATCAATACCAAGAAGACAAGCAATGAATTAAAAAATGGGAAAAGCACCCAGGTAGACACTTCTCCAAAGAAGATACATAGATGACCAAGAGACATAAAAAAAATGCTCAACATCACTAATCATAATAATACTACAATGAAGTTTCACCTCACACTTGCCAGAATGGCTACCACCAATAAATAAACAATTTTGGGCGAGGATGTGGAGAAGAAGGAAACTTAATATTGGGAATGCAGAATGTTGCAGTAACTTTGGAAAACAGTATAGAGTTTTCACAAAAATATTAAAAATGGAAATGCCTTTTGACCCAGAAATCTCACTTCTGGCAATATATCCTAAAACTCATGAAAGATCAATCAGAAAGAATATATGCACCCCCATGTCCGTAACAGTACTATTTACAATAGCCAAGATGCAGAAACAGTCAAGTGCCCATTAATAGTTGAGTGGATTAAAAAAAAACTGTGGTACATATACACCATAGAATACTATGCATCTTGGGGAAAGAAAAAAACTCTTATCCTTTGAGATAGCATGGATGAAATTGGAGATTAGTATGCTAAGTGAAATAAGCCAGCCAGGGAAAGACAAATAGCATATGATATTACTAATATGTGGAATCTAATGAGCAAAATAAACTGTTGAACAAAATAGAATCAGAGGCGTGGAGCATTAGAATAGTCTAAGGGCCCTTAGAGAAGGGAGGGGAGGAAATGAGTAAAAGAAGATGAAGAAATTAGCCAAAGAATATATATTCATAACCCATATTCATAGACAACAGGGTGGTAAAGGTCAGAGGAGGAAGTAAAGAGGAGGTGGGCAAAGAGGGGCGAAAAAGAAAGATATATGCAATAGTGTCAACAATAAAAATAAATTCTAAAAGTATATTGCTGAAATAACTTTATGATGATTAAAATGTCTTACTTATAAAGAAATATTACACTGAGAAATTAATGATTCTAAGCATCTCTTGGGACAAAGTGTAAATCAACCAAGTTGCAGAATGTCTTAAGGATACTACTAATAAAAACACTGAATATTTTAATATCTCTGGATTTTAATTAAAGTTATGATCATTGGGATAGGCAAATTTTAAATATTTATATCTAAATATATAATAGTCTAAAGATGATTAAACTGAAGTCTTGACATAAAAACATAAAATATATAACATAATAAATTGCAAGAAAACAGAAGGAAAAAATAGCTGAGATAAAATAGAAATTAATTAATGAAAAATAGCAGCACAATTTACAATAGCTACAATTTGGAAACAGCCTAGGTGCCCATCAGCAGATGAGTGGATCAGAAAACTATGGTACATCTGCACAATGGAATTCTATGTTGCCATTAAAATGAAGGAATTCTTACCATTTTCAGCAACCTGGATGGAACTGGAAAGCCTTATGCTAAATGAAATAAGCCAGTCAATGAAGGAGAAACACCACATGATCTCACTCATTTGTGGATAATAAAGAACATTATAAACTGATGAACAAAAGGATAGATACAGAGGCAGTAAAGCAACAAACGGACTGTCAAATTACAGCAGGAATGTTAAGGAGAGGTAGGGTAGATAAGAGATCAATCAAAGGACTTGTATCCATGCATATAAGCATAACCAATGAACACAAGACACTGGGGGGTTGAAGTATGCCTGGGAAGGGGGGAGGGGCAATGGGGAGATATGTATATATGAAACACAATAATATATGTATATATATAATAAAATAAAAAATATATACAATAAAATTAAAAAAATAATAGAAGTAATTAATTACAGTGGTACCTAGAGATACGAGTGCCCTAACATACGAGATTTTTGAGATACAAGCTATTTTTGCTTTGAAATACTAGCAACATTTGAGATAGGAGTAATCATGCGGATCGGCATGGTGCACACGACCCACCAGTTTACCATGACTCAAGTGTCTCATAGTTTCTCATGCCTCAAGGTTACAGAACAAATTAAACTTGTATCTCGAGGTACCACTGTATAAATGATTTTTTTCTGAAAAATACATTTATCCAAATAAAATAATTGTGATCCTAATTAACAAAAAATAAATATAAAAAAACAACAAATTAGGCATAAAAGGATGCATTAGCTAGTGAGACATGAGATATTTAAAACTCTTATTAGACAAATGTCTGTAACTGTACATGTCATAAAATAACCTTGACTAATTAGAAGATTTTCTATAAATAAATAAATAAATATATATATATATATATATATATATATATATATATAATAAAAATTGACCTAAGTACATTAAGAAATCTTAAATTAAACCAAATTATCAAATTAAACCAAATTACCAAACATAGCATTATTAATTAATGGGTAAACCTAAAATTGTGCTTTTTAAAGTAAAGCAATATAAAGATCCAAAACATCACTTATGAAGTATTCTTGCCATGAATCGACCTGAATTTTTTCTAAATCTAGCCAAAAGTTAATGAAAACATGAAGAGGAATCTAAAAAATATATAGTATGTATGTAATTTTATAACAATCTTCTCTTATATTTTAAATATATAATATCAGTAAAAAAAAAAAATTCTAATGGCCAAAAACAAAAAAGAAGAAATGCAAGAGGATTGCACTAGATGAAGAGAATAAAGAGATCTAACCTTGGCTGTATCAAGAAGAAATGTAATCATATATAAATGAGAGAGAGAGAAAGAGAGAGAGAGAGAGAGAGAGAGAGAGAGAGAGAGAGAGAATGTGTGCATGTGTCTAAAATGAGTAATTGACACTTGATCATTTGGTCATGGTTTTATTCTCTCCAGCACTTATCTGCATATGGCAGTAATTTAATAAATGTATGTTGAAATAATTTAGCTATAAGTAAAGTGAAATCATATTTTTTTATTACTCAGTTTATAGTCCTTCAAAGGAGGCCAAATGAAAAAAATATAGGTAATACAATGCTTGTTAAAAATCAAAATAAATATTTTAATGAACAATATAATTTTCATTTCCATTTGCCTGAAATACCATCTTCCATCCCTTACCCTCAATCTGTGTGCATCTCTTCTTCTGAGGTGGGTTTCTTGTAGACAGTGGATACATGGATCATGTTTTCTTATCCAATCAGTTTCCCTATGTCTTTTGTTTGGAGCATTTAATCCATTTACATTTAAAGTTATTATTGATAGGTACTTATCTGTAGCCATTTTTAATCTTTAACCCTGAGTTCCTTCTTTGCTTCCTATTTTTTTTTTTATAGCAGACCCTTTAACATTTCTTGCATTGCTGCTTTGGTGGTAATATATTCCCTTAGTCCTTTTTTGTCTGTAAAGCTTCTGATTTCACCTTCAATTTTGATTGAAAGCCTTGCTGGGTACAGTCTTCTTGGATTCAGACCCTTCCTTTGCATATTTCATTCCATTTCCTTCTGGCCTAATGAGTTTCTCTTGAGAAATCAGTTGCTAGTCTTATGGGAGTTCTTTGTAGGTAACTTTCTGTTTCTCTCTGGCCTCTTTTAAGATTCTTTGTCATTGATGTTTGCCAATTTAATTATAATGTGCCTTGGTGTCGGTTTTTTTGGGGGTTCATTTTGCTTGGGACTCTGTGAGCTTCTTGGATTTGTGTGGGTTTTTTCTTTCCTATATTGGGGACATTTTCTGTCATTATTTCTTCAAACAGGTTTTGTATTCCTTGCCCAGTTTCCACTCTTTCCAGCACCCCAATTATGCGGATGTTGTTTTGTTTCATGCTATCCCAAAGTTCCCTTAGGCTCTCCTCTTGCTTTTTAACTTTTTTTTTCTAGAAGCTGCTGTACTTGGGTATTTTTTCCTACCTTGTCTTCTAGCTCACTGATGTGGTCCTCTGGTTCTTCTAGTCTACTTTTGATGCTTTCTATTGAGTTCTTTATAGCAGTGATGTCATTTTTCATTTCTTCTTGATTATTCTGGATTTCTTATTGCTTCTTCTGCATTTCCCCTTGGCTCCAACTCACATTGTTGATTTTGTCTTCCATTCTTTTCAACCACTTTATGACCATTGTTCTGAACTCTTCCTCTGGCAGGTCTATTTCTTCTTCTATTTCGATTACTTCCTTTTCTGGTGATACCTGCTTTTCTGTCATATGTGGGCTCTTTCTTTGTCTGCTCATGCTCTTTCTTCTCTGGGTGTCTGGTTATGTAGTTCTCTCTCCTACGTTGATATAAAGGCACAAACTACAACACGACCAGGTACAACACACAAGGGTCTGAACAGAAATGTATTCACAATAATAATAACCACAAATAAGGTGACCACCCATAAAAACAAATTAGGGGTCAGTAGAGAAAGAAGAAGAGAAAAATGAGAAAAAAAGAAATGAAAGAAGTGCCAAAATCAAATTGTGAGAAGGGAGAAAAATTTTTTAAAAAATAAAAATAAAAATAAATTAAAATTAATTTTTTTAAAAAAAGAAGAAAAGAGAAAGAGAAGAAAAGTCAGAGAGAAAAGAAAGAGAACAAGAGAGAAAGGGAACAAATTATAGATGTGAGGAGGAAACTCCAATAGAACAGCCACTAATCCCAACAAATGCCGGCAACAAGTACCCAGAGATTAATACAAACTATAAATAACAACCAATATCAAGGGAGGCAAGGGAAAAGAGAGGTAAAAAATAAACCAAAACAAAGCAAACAAAAAGCAAAATAAAACAAGTAGAATAAGCAAAAACAATCTCACAAAAAAGTATAAAAAATTGATATAATCACCATTCAGGCAAACAACAACAAAAGGACATAGAGAAAAACATTTTTTTGGATAGTGAAGACAAGAAGAGAGAGGTTTGTATGGACTTGGAATATGGGATTTGAAATTAGATATATAAGTGGGGTGAAAATTTAACCAGATAAAGAGAAAGAATTGGGAAAATCTGAAGTTGGAAAAGAGAAACAAGACAACAAAATGGGGAAAGTTAGGAAGAGAGTTTTGACATAAAGGTAGAGGTGAGATAGAGTAAAATTATGCTAAGGGAAAGATGAAAATAGAATGTAGAACTCTAATCCCAAAGTAAAATTAAGAAAAAATAAAATGACACTTTTTTTTCAAAAAGGTAAAGTAGTAGTAGTAATAATACTAGTTAAAAATAAAAATGTAATACAGTGGTACCTCCAGATATGAGTTTAATTCCATCTGTAACCTTGAGGCATGGGAAACTATGAGACTCTCAAGTTGCGTTAAACTGGTGGGTTGTGTGCAGCCGACCACTCCGTGCAATTACTCCTATCTCAAATGTTGCTCGTATTTCAAAGCAAAAATCACTCACTTGACGGCTCGTATCTCAAAAATCTCGTATGTTAGGGCACTCGTATCCCTAGGTACCACTGTAATTAAAAAGGTAAAATCAATCTGGGAGAAAAGAAAACAAATAGTTTTTTAATTAAAATATGCAAAAAATAATAATAAATAGAATGAGCACTAGTGGAGGTCATTCACTTCTACTGCTCTTCTGCTTGGCACTCCTGTTTCCCAGCTGAGAGGGTATTGCAGTTCCCTATGTTCCACTGCTGAGGGGTGTCAGTTTCTTTATTCTTTTGTGATTATGCGAGAGTCAATTTATGAGTCATCCTCTGAGTGGCACTGTTTCAGAATTGACCTCTGAGACTAAGCACAGGACCTTTTTAGGCTGTGCTTAGATCCTGCTACTCTGTGGTTCTCAATACTGGTTTGTGGGGATGTGTTGCCCCAGAACTGATTCTCTGATGGTTACTCTGCACTCCAATCCCCAGGTTCCAGAAAAACTACCTTCCCCTGCAGTCTCTCAGGATGTCTCCAGTTATGTGAGCCTATGTATTGGGCTTAGCAATCAGAATCCAGGGTCTGAAGAGGAGAGTGTTGTCTGTGTTATCTCCCTTCCCTGCTCATTTGAGCAGCCGGGACACTGTAATAACTCCCAGGTTGTCCTTCGGCCTCAGATCAAAATAGGTTGCTTATTAGAGCTCCCTCTGTTAACAGTTCTGAGGGTCCCTTTCCAAATTTAGGTTTCACATCCTGCCCCACATCCACGGATTTCTCTTTAGAGCAGCTTTCCCCCAATCTAGTTCCCACAGTGTGCACATCTCTGTTCTACGGGACCTCACCTTATCCCAGGCAAAATCTGAACTTTTTGTGTGGCATGTGGGGCACCCCTGAGTCCGAGTGTCTGCACCAATTGGGGAGCAGTGTTCTGGGTCCCCCAGATGTTCGGTGGGTGCTGCAGCTGTAGCTTTTCAGACCGCCATAGACATCCACTTCCCCTTGCAAGATGGTGCAGTCTCCGCATTCACGATGGAGGCTCCGCTCCGGCAGACAAAAAACCCATGGCAGTGGGGCTGCCTGGTCAGGGGAGCCCCATCCAGCAGACTCCCACCTTCTCCTGGAGGATAACTGACTCTTAACTTGGCAACAAACACTCACAGTGTGACTCTCAGCTGCTCTCTCTCCATCTGCCCAGGGACAAGGCTCCAGACAAGTCCATCTATTCCACCACCATTTTTTTTTTCTGAGCAATATAATTTTATTAAATATTAGCTGATTTTTAAAATCCATAAGTATTATTGACTTAAAATTATTAATGCAAATGTTTATGTATTTATTTTTAAGAACAATATAGCTGTCTCCATTCCTTATAGGACACCACTTTGATGTGGGAGATCTTTCAATGTAATTTGTGACAAACTCGGAATTTATTGTCTAAAAACATCAAATGTCTTCTTGAAAGTGTCTGATATTGTCTCTTATTAATCATATTTATAACAAAGATTTTAAAACTATATTTTTTGCCTCTTTCACTTTGTACATTATTCTACAATTTACTAAATTCAAGGGAAGTCTAATGATACAGCACAATAGAAAAGTCTTTGTTAACCAAATTGTCTAGCTAGATTTTTTGCTCTGGGTCAGGCAACTTCAGCCTATGGATTAAAGCTAGCAGGCTATTATTTTTTGTGTAGCTTGAGAGCTAAGAATGACACTATATCTTTAAATGGCTATACAAAAATAAAAAGTAGAAAAATACTTTGTGTCACATGAAAATTTTATGAAATTTAATTTCATTGTCAATAAAATTGAGTAATTACCTCAAAGAACATAAAGGTATAAAGATATGCTACCTATCCTTTTGAAGAAAAAATTTTTTAATATATTTTATTGATGTTTTACAAAGAGGAAGGGAGAGGGATAGAGAGTTAGAAACATTGATGAGAGAGAGAGACATCGATCAGCTGCCTCCTGCATGACCCCCTACTGAGGATGTGCCCACAACCAAGGTACATGCCCTTTACCAGAATCAAACCTGGGACCCTTCAGTTTGTAGGCTGACGCTCTATCCACTGAACCAAACTGGTTGCAGCCTGTTGAAGAAATTTTGCTCATCCCTGCTCTAGAACATTCTGAGATCCTGTCTGAGCATCAGATAATCAGCACTCACTTGGTAGTTGTCACAGGACACCCCTCTGGTACCTTTAGCCTTGCCCATGGCTTGGGATTATGACTTATTTCACCTGGAAAGAGGATAGTGCAGAATGAAGTCTTCTCCAAACCAATATACGTAACAAAAGTGATACCCTTTCCAGTAAACATCTTAATATATAAAGAAGTAATATGCAAATTAGGCCCAGATGCCATAACAGGAAGACCAGACAAGAGGAAGAGCCAGGCACAGCTTGAGCCTGAGAGAACAACATACAGGGGTGCCTGTTCCTAGCCTCTGTGGCATGGCTGGGGACAGGCCCCCAGAACACACACACACACACACACACACACACACACACTTAGGGTGCCTGCTCTGAGCTTCTGCAGCACGGCTGGGGGCAAGTCCCGAGCGGACACACACACACACACACACACACACACACACACACACGACACCTGCTCTGAGCCTCTGCAGCCAGTCTGCAGCTTCAGTAGGCTATCCCCTAAGGGCTCCCAGACTGTGAAAGGGGTTAGGCTGGGCTTAGGGGTGCCCACCCCTTCAGTACACAAATTTTATGCACTGGGCCTCTAGTAATAATATAAATATCCTAATGCAGGATCAATCACTGGTGCCACTTAATCATATATTTAAGAATAACCAAACAAAATAATCACTTTGAAAGAATATCTGTCAGTATTTATTAAATTTACACCATCCAAATATCTACTAAAAACAATTCCACTCCTAGGTGTATGCCAAGATTAATAAAATACAAATTTTGACCAAAAGACATATACAATAAAGTTCTCAGGAGCTTTATTTTACTAGGAGACAAATATTGGAATAACCCAAATGTCCACCAATAATTGAATATATACAGAATTATGCAATACTACAAGTGAATAACATGGAATAAAAACTATTATATGTTATACTATAATTAATGAAAGAATCTAGACAAAATGGCTAAGGGCATTTCCCCAAACCTGAAAAGGATGTGTAAATGATTGCTTGCTGCCAGTCAGCTAAGGACATTTTAATCTATATGTTATTGCCTCCTACTGGCCAAACACCTCAACAGCCAAATGCAGTACCCTAATCTGTCAGTGGATTCTGTATACTAGACCTTGCCTTTGATGTATATCTACTTTGCCTTAGGACAATTTGTGTGAATAAAACGCAAGAGGTCCAGAGAGACAGAGACTTGGTTTCTTTAGCTAAGTCTCCTCTGCCCCCAAAATACCTTCCAAATTTATATTTTGTCTCCGAACTCTTTTATAATTTACATGCAGCCCTTCTCCAGATTCCTGAACCCTTCAGGATGCTGGACAAGACCCCCAGCAAAGTATGTCTATGATGGGTGTTGCAAATGTTCCATATGTTATCTACCAGTGCTTTTATAAAGACATACCATATTTCTATCACTATCTCTACCTCTATTTTTATCTCTATGTACATAGACAAATTCATAAACAAATATGCATATGTAAATATTTATTGGGGTATTTATTTAATATTTTGTGTATTTTACTGGTTATTTGTTGTTCCACAATTTAAAACTAAAAAAAAAAAAAAAACAAACAAACAAACAAAAAAAAACTCAGCACAGTACAACTGAGAAGTCTTTGGTAGTCCAGAATTGTTTAAAGAGACTTTGAATTGAAAAACAACTAACAAAAAAAAAACACCCAGACCCCTCAAAAATTCTTAGATATTTGGTTTAAATTTTCTGGGATACATTTTGAATATTGATTAATTTGTTTCACTTCTTTTTAAAAATGCAATACCATGTAAAGAGAGTAACTCTATTCATTGGGCAAATCTGAGAACTTAAAATATCAAGCGTGAATTTAGAAGGTGTATGAAATATGAATTGCTAAATATATGAATTAATTAAATGAATTAGATAGTCCTCATCTTCTGAAATTACACAATAATTTTGATGTTGAAATCAGTATATAAATACAAATATATTTAGAAAAGTGATCAAGACTTATAAAAAGCTCTTTTTAAAAAATATATATTTTTAATTTCAATTTCCTTAGCCTCAAACATACAACTTATCAGCATTATTCTTATAAATCAAAAGAGATTGCAAAATTCAGTATAACTGTTATACTAAAAACACATTTCTGAAAGAATACTTTTCTGTTCTATGTTCTATTCCTTTTACTCAAGGGATCAGTTTAGGACAATACCGATATATAAATGAATTGAAGCATTTTTTTCAGTGCCATATTACTGACATTTGCTCTGTAATGTTTCCCCAAAAAGAAGATTATGCTTGGTTTTCTAGAACTCCTTATGCTCTAATCTAGTTTAATGAAGACTCAGAGTAGCTGAAGTACATATTTTCACATAGTTTAGGAAAGCTTCCTAATCAAATCCATATCAAATTTTGAAAATGATCCCTTTATAGTAAAAACAATAAAATGGTCTGGAGCTCAGGCTTACTGGTAAAATGTACAAAGTGAGCTCTCTAAGAAATCTATACAATATGTAATCATTCCTTCTGAATTGCTCTTGTGAATTAAAACCAAAACAATAAAAATAACACTGTATGAAGTGCAAATGTTAACTTGACAGGTTTAAATTACTGGAAGACCAAGACTAGATCTTATTATCAAAACAAATACTGTGCATAAAATATCATTAAGATAACATCTTAGAAGATATTTTATAACTATTTTAGTGTTTTATTTTTCTCAACTTTGATTTATAGAGAAAATTAACCTTTGCATTTAGGAGTTCACAATGAGCAAAATTTCTTTTCCTTTTTCTTTTTTTAAATCTAGTTTTTCTGCTACAGGCAGAGCTGTTTCTGGAGGAAGGCATTAAATCATGCTTCTAGCTCTGCTCTATTATTTTATACACTTCAGGATGGAACTAGAAGTACCTTCAAATAGAAATTTATATGGTAGCATTAAATAACTTCAAATTCTATGTGCTTCTTCAAGGATGAACTAAGTGTTTTGTGCAGCTGTACTAAACAGTCAAGCAGAAGCACACTGAAGATCTTTCAAGAGTAGAAAAAGACTGAGACTTTCTAAACTTTTCAATATTTGAACGTTTTAATGGTGTCAGAAATATTCCTAGCAACCATTGGTTTTTATGGCCTATTTTTTTTCTGGAAGTTCCATTGACCAAAATTACTTTGGCAGCTAAACCTCTAAGCAACAAAATAATACTGATATCAACAATAGACAATGTATTTGAGTGAAATCAAGACAAAAGGGCCCTATGAGAGAACATAAAATGCAATATTATATAATATAAAATCTACTGCAGCCAGCCAGTAGCAACTGTTCAAAATTAAAATGATCAGGTTAATACTCCAGGCTGAGACACATTCATGTAGCTCCTACTAATGATCCCCTAATGGACATCTTCAATTCATGATGGCATTCTTTTTCACATAATTTTATTTTGCCACAAGCTGACTTTCTTGCCTGATTCAGTTTTTATAAGGAATAACAATGCTTGAACTGAGAATCTTAGAGGAAAGTACAACTTCGTGTAAAGACATTCTGAAAAATACCATCACAAAGTAGTCTAATCTTCCAGAATGATTAACTTTTTCACTCAATTATTGCATGTTAAATGATATCATCTACGGATGACATACCAAAATGTAAGTAACTTAAAGATTATGAAATGATGCCAGTACTTGGTGGACTCTGTGATCCTTTTTTCAGGACAGAAGTTGGTAGTGCAAGTCCAAGTTCTGAAAGTAAACATACCTCCTAGAGGGCAGTACAAGAGCAATGTAGAGTACCTCCTCATGGGACCTGGAGTTTTAAAACTAACTTCTTTGTACTGATAGGAGAGATCATCCTAATGGAAGACCCCAGGGAAGGATGGGGACACTGTGCCTGATTGTCAGGACTAACCATAAGATAATTTCTTGATTTGAAGTGAAAGAGTGTGAAGTAAAGTATTTTTGTTTACTAAGGTTTGGAAGGAAGTTGTAAATCTTTAGTTAATAAGTATATATGAAGGAACTGCTTGTCCTAGTCTCCATGCAGGACTGTACACCGCAGGCATATTTGTAATGTTGAAGCACATATATAAAGAGAAAAACGTTCAGAATTACAAAGAATTACCTTCTCATTTGTCTTTCAAATTCAGGAAGCATCAGGTTGAAACTATCTGCTGTAGCTCTATGAATATTAACGCACTTTTGGCAATCTGTGCTTTCCAGAAGTTTCATCTGCCTTCCAGAGGTAGAGTTTCCAGGATTGATAGTAATAAAATATATACTGCCTGCTCTTGTGCCACTTAAGGGTCCCCAATGGTCCAAAAATATGCCGGATAACTTTAGGTTGAGTAACAAATGTCCTAGAAAAGGTGTAGGACTAAACTATAGCAATGATTTTTTGTTGATACCTTCAACCCTAATCATTGTGGAGGTTTTCATGTCACATTTTTCTATGCGACTCTCAGTAGAACATACCTACTAAACACTCATGAGTAATACATCATTACAATAAAAAATTCAATATATATTTATTGTGCCCTGCCTTATGCCAAGTGCTAGAGATACAAAAATAGAGGCACAGCTCATCCCTATTGTCATGGGGCTTGCAGTGGATCACTCAAGGACCACACAACAGCAAAATGCAATTCATGACACCTTCCTAAAACCCAACAAGCAGAAGTAATCTCACATGGTGTATAGTTCTTCATGTGCACCTTTATTAAATATTTAATGATCTGACTTGCTGTTGATGTACTTACATGTCAACTGTTCCTCACAGGTGTGCACTATTGAATAGCTATACAAGACATTGATAGATGTCATTTAAAATTCAATAAAACTCATATTTTATTTCATAAAATAAACTATGCTGTATTTATAAATCACTAAGAGACTAACAGAAATATTCCAGTAAAAGCAGCCTCCTAACTATTCAGGCAGTAGATTTGTAGTATAATGTTGCTTGCTATATCACAATTTTGACCACAAAGGGACATAAATAAAAGACCTTAATAATACCCTTATCTTACATTGGGTTAATCATAAACAAGTAGGAAACTGTTAAATTCTGGTAGCATTTCATGTCAGGAATATCATCCCTAAGACTTGAAGGAAGTGTTTTGTGAGTGACTCATATTTAAGTATCAGGCTCATTTAGAGTGGTACATTTCACCCATTTGGCAGTAATTATCAAATGACATATTTTTACTCTTAGGGAACATAGTGACATAATCTTGCCACTTACAAATCACAGCTCATTCCTGAGAGAGTTACCCATATTCTTTAATAATTTAACTCTATCTTATAAAGTTGTCTGAGAATAAGTTTATGTATTAGATTGTAGGATTACATTGGGCAAGGAGGTTTGAATAACTATTATATCTATTGTTCTTATGCAGAATTTTTAGTTCCATCAGTTTAGTCACAGGAATATGGGATCATTTTGGTTACATAGATTTAACAGGTTGTTAAAAATAATTCTTCCTATTTTCTCAGTGTTGGCAGAGACTCCAAAATGGAAAGCAAAGTGATAGATTGCAAGGAATTTCACATTATAAAGTGAGACGAGTGTTTATCCTATCCATTAAGAACAGATGAAGGAGGTGACTCAAACTGGATTCTACTAGGCTTGGCTAATTGCCATTTTGAGTTTATGCAAAAGGGTGAAGGGGCCAGGAGAGGGTTCGGATTAATGTGGTGCATTCTAGTCCTCCAAGGGGCAAGGAAAAGATGGCTCCACCTTTCTCTTCATCAAGTTAGACATGTTTATCCTAGAGTTTGAAGAACAACTGTTAAATGTTTGATTTAAATATGAATGGTTAGAAGGCCAGAAACTCTGCCTGGAGGTAGAGCAAAAGGAAGTACCTGCAGTTGCCTTGTCATTCATTGGGCAAGGAGCAGGACTCTTGGCTCTGATCCTCAAAGAGAGACTGACAATAGTGGCTCATCTTCACATGATCTCACCCGAGAGAATACACAAAGTTTTTCTAATGGGATGGCGAATAAGGAAGCCAAGAAAAGAACTGAAAGTGGCTATAGTACAGGGCAAAGAAGCCTTATCAGCTATAAAGAAAATTAATTTAGACATTTTCACCTGAAATGAATCTCCAAAAGTAACCCACAAAAAGTGGGGCACAGCCCCTGGATAGGAACATGAGACTAGATTTCTGCCTTTAATTCCCTCCTTAACCTCACCAGACAACTGGCAGTTAAAAATAGTAGTCAATGAGTGAGGAAGTAAGCACAATGAGAAAAAAGGCCAGCCAATGTTTTTGTTACAATTTCCCAAGCAAGTGTGCTAGCTGTGTGGAAAGGAAAGGTTTACAATGGAAAGGAGTTGGCTGTTCTGACATTAATCTGACTCAATTAATTACTGATATATGAATATTTATATGACTTAAAGTACTGAAAGTTTACAGAAATATTTTGTCATTAAATCCAGTGACAGGAAAGGAGAAGTACAGAGAGAAGACTAAATATTTATTGGTATATTCATTGGAAGGATTAAAAAAAAAGTTGTCTGCATCCTGCTGAGTCCAATTTATGAATAAAGCAGCTAGAAGATTTCAAAGTGATCATCACTTTTTCAGAAGATACAACTCACAATAAGTATCAGGATTTAGTATTTATGATCCCACTTTTCAAAATATCACTTTTCTAAATCATTTTGTAATGGGTTTTTAAAATAAAAATAGACAACCAAGTTGAGTAATTGACATATTTGGCTAAACCACACATTTTTCAAAACTACATAGGAGAAAATGGTAGTAGATTTAACTTATAGATTCTGAAATTTTATAAATCGCATAGGTAGTTTAAAGTCATTTGATAAATTTATTTAGCATATTTGAAAATAGAGATGTGACAAATTAATATATTCATTGATTTCTATATGGAATTATAATTTACACGTCAAAATTTATGCCTAATATATAATGACATGGGAAAATATACAATATACACAATATATTGTTAATCAAAAAAATCTGGAAACCAACTGTATTAGTCAAGGTTCAATCAGAAGACAGGAACTATGCATTAATTGGAATAAAGATATAATATTGAGAATTATTAACTAGAAAGAAGGAGTTAACTTCAAAGAATACAGTAAAGAGTACATGTATATAGGCAATCGTCACTGTCCTTAGGGCTGAAGGCCTAGCTCCCAAGGAAGGAAAAAATTTGGAAGATGACTTCCCCCAGTTGCTAACCAGGCCACATTGCTGAGGGTACAGGTCTGGCCCTGGATGGTAGAAAAGTTAACTGAGGTGCCACAGACAAAAGCTGGCAAACACCTGCCAGACTGGGAAACTGCTCATAAGATGGTGCTGCTGGATCTGCTGAGGGGACTGCACCAGCTGCCTCATGCAGCTGGTACCTACTTGGTAGAAGAAAGAAGAAAACACAAGTATTCTGGGATCAAGAAAAGTGCTTTTCTCCTCCAGTGTCCTTCTGGCGCCATCTATTGACAAAACTTAAATTTTGTTCCAACTGCCTAGGGAGAAATACTTGGAGAGAAGATGAAAAATGGATTTGCATCTGAGAGGCAATCAATTTTTAACAGGCATGCTAATTTTATTATGGGAAATGTGTAAAATCTGGAATAATAACATATATAATGGTCAATTAATAGATATGTAGATATATAAAAAATATTTTGGCACATAAGAATCTGAAAAATATTTCAGAATGTTATAAATGATATATTTAATATAGGCAATTAATAGGACAGTACACGTATTATTTTTTATTTTCACTACTTAAAAAGAAGTGGCCCTGCCAGTGTGCCTCAGTTGGTTGAGCTGTCATAATTTTAAAAGCATTTCAATTGCAAGGTCCATAGATAGTTTTAAATATTATCACTATAAGAAAGAATCCTGCAAATAACTATCTTGTTAGTTATATTAATTATTTTGTTATATTTTCAGATATAAAGTGAAGAAAACAAATTTCATAAAAATGTTTATGATTTTGTTAAATTATCAAACACCAAATGACTCTCCAAAAAACATTGTTCAGAAGTGCCACAATGTTATTATTAATTATCCATAATCTGTGTAAGCTTTACATTTTCTTCTTGCATTAAAATGGAAAGTTAAGAATATTGTATGTTGAATATTCTCTATTTAGTGTATGCAGACTATATTAATAGATCTAAACACTGTGACCATATTTTCTGAGCTACTTTAGTGGCTGCGTTTAATTTCATTTTTATAAAAATGCATGGCTTAATGAATAAATGAACCATGAAATAATGTTCTCCAAAGGATGGACAATTTGTATCATGATTCATCACATATAAATTAATTTTTATAGGAAAGGATAACATTATCCTAGAATTGCATGATGACAGGTTGATTTACATTTGTTTTCTTTGTACTTGATGCACAGACTTTTTAATGGCAATACATTCATTAATTTGACAAGGTATACATCTTATGTGCATGACACCATGGTGATGCTAGGGTTATATGTAACTGAATAAAATACAGCCTCTACCCTCAAGAATTTTAAAAACTGGTAGGGAAGAGACATGAAAATAAGTAGCTATGATACAGGATGAAAGGAACCCAGAGAAGCATGAAGGTTGATGGCATAATACTGATGGATACAGTTGCTTCTAAGAGAACCAGGTAAGTTGGCATCTATGGGGAATAAATGTTGAGTGGAATTTTACTCTTCTTCAGAAAGGTCATTCTTTTTGAAGCTATAAAAATAATGCAAGAACATAAAAATTCTATTATATTTATTAAAATATCAATGCTGTAAGGAATTTAAATTTACATATATACTAGAGGCTCAGTGCACGAAATTCTTTCATGGAGTGGGGAGTGTTCTTCAACCCAGCCTGCTCCTTCTCCAATTTGGGACCCCTTGAGGGATGTCTGACTACCCATTTAGGCCTTCTCACAATCAGGGCTGCTGGCTCTCAACTGCTCACCTGCCTGCCAGCCTGATCACTCCCTAACCACGCCCCTGCCAGCCTGATTGATGCCTAACTACTCCCCTGCCAGCCTGTTTGCCCCTAACTGCACTCCCCTGTAGGACTGGTCACACCTAACTGCCCATCCCTGCAGGCTTGATCACCCACAACTGCCCTTCCTTGTAGTCCTGGTCCCTCCCAATTGCCCTCCCCTGCTGGTCATCTTGTGGTGGCTATCTTGTGTCCACATGGGGGCAGGATCTTTTGACCACATGGGGGCAGTCATCTTGTGTGTTGGAGTGATGGTCAATTTGCACATTACTCTTTTATTAGATAGAATAGAAACCTCGTGTACAGATGGGGGCCAGCTGGTTTGTGCTGAAGGGTGTCCTGGATCAGGGTGGGTGTTTCCTTAGGGCGTAGGGTGGCCTGGGTGAGGGGCCTGTGATGGTTTGCAGGCTGGCCACACCCCCGTGGCTATCCAAGCTAAGACCTTGGTATCTGGGATTTATTTATCTTCTACAATTGAAACTTTGTAACCTGGAGCGGAGCCAAGCCTTTTGCTTGCACAGACATTGAAACTTTGTTGCCTTAAATGGAGGCCTGGCCTGCCAGGGTTTGTGGCTTGGCTTCCTCCCTCCTGCTCTCTGTGTAGCCGTAGCCATCTTGGTTGGGTTAATTTCCATACCCGCTCTGATTGGCTGGCGGGCGTGGCTGGTGGGTGTGGCTGGTGGGTATAGTAGAAGTACAGTCAATTTGCATATTACTCTTTTAATAGATAGGATTTTATCAAGACATATATAAAATATTTGGGACATCAGGCAATTTAACAACCAAACTTCAGTAACCCACAACTATGGATTAAGTCTATGAGATCTCTAATTTTGACCATTACTTTTCTCTAATTTTTAGATTATTCTAGGCAAGAGACTTAGCTCTTTAAGACGTGCTGTGGGGGTGTAGGGAAGAATCCTTCAGTGAAAGTACTTAGGTCTGTTGATTTGGGCCAAACAAGAATATATTGGATACAAGAAACATTACCACCAAATATTGTCAGAAAAATCCATTGCCATAAACATAGCAATTTCTCTATTTGTAATTGGTACTTAAATTAAAATGCATTTAAGAGACTGGACTTAAAAGTAAGAATGTATGTATGTATGTATGTATGTATTTATTTATTTATTTAAATATCTGGCCTGTGTTTTATTATTTTTCCTTTCTGTTTGAAAATCTATTTTTATTGATAAAGTATTACAGAAGTCTCCCTTTATCCCCATTAATCCTGTCCACCTTTATCCTACCCCCAACCTATAAGCCTTCACCTCAATATTGTCTATGTACATGACTTATACATACATACATATAAGTTCTTTGGCTAATTACTTCCCACTCACCCTCCTTCACTCTTAGATTCATCAGTCTATTGCATGCTTCAATGTTCCTCGATCTGTTTTATTCCTCAGTTTGTTTAATTCATTAGATTCCACATATAAGTGAGATCTCCTGGAGCTTCTTTCTCTGACTGGCTAATTTCACTCAGTATAATACTCTCTAGGTTCCTCCATGCTGTTTCAAAGGGTAAGAGATCCTTCTTTTTATAGATGCCTAGCATTCCGCTATATAAATGTACACAGATTTTTAAAAATATATTTATCTTGATTTCAGAAAGGAGCGAAGAGGGAAAGATAGATAGAAACATCAATGATGAGAAAGAATCATTGATTGGCTGCCTTCTGCATGCCCCCTACTGGGGATTGAGCCAGCAACCCGGGCATGTGCTCTTAATCAGTATCAAACCTGGGACCCTTCAGTCCGAAGGCCAAGGCTTTATCTACTGAGTCAAACCAGGTACACAGCTTTTTTATCCATTCATCTACTGATGGGCACTTTGGCTGTTTTTCCAGGCTGCACCAGTCTGCATTCAAACCAGCATGTACCAGTTTCCCTTTTCTCCACATCTCTCTAGCACTTGTCATTGTTAATTTTCTGATAGTAGCCATTCTGGCAGGTATGAAGTGTTACCTCATTGACATTTTAATTTGCATTTCTCTGATGCTTAGTAACTTTGAGCATTTTTTCATGTCTCTTGCCCTCTGTATGTCTACTACAAAGAAATGTCTAATATTAAGGTACCTATTTTTATTGGATTGTATGTCTTCCTTTTGTTATGTTGTATAAATTCTTTATGTTTTTTTGGGGAAAAAACACCTTATCAGATGTATCATGGTCCTCCCATAAAGTGTTCATTTTGTTGTTGGCTCCTTTCACTGTTCAGAAGCTTTTTGTTTTGATGTAGTCTCCTTTGTTTATTTTCTTCTTTATTCTCTTTGCCCTAGGAGATTTTTCAGCAAACACATTGCTATGATATGGCTGAAATTTTGCTGCCTATAGTTCCTTCTTGGATTTTTATTGATTTACAACTTACATTTAAGTCTTTTATCCACTTTGAGATTATTTTTGTGTATGGTATAACTTGGTGGTCTAGTTTCACTTTTTTCCATGTATCTGTCCAGTTTCCCCAACACTATTTATTGAAGAGACTGTCTTGACTCCATTGTATGCTATTGCCTCTTTGTTAAATATTAATTGAGAATAATGGCTTGGGTCAGTTTCTGGGTTCTCTGTTCTGTTCCATTGATCTATTTGCCTATTCTTGTGCCAATACCAGGCTGTTATGATTAAAATACCTTTGTAGTATAATTTGGTATCAGGTATTGTGATCCTTCCTGCTTTGTTCTTCTTTTTTCAAGAATACTTTGTCTTTGTGGTGTCTTTTGGGTTCCATATACATTTTTAGTGTATTTGTTCTAGATCTGTGAAATATGCTGTTGGTATTTTAATGGGGATTGCATTGAATCAATAGATTTCTTTGGGTAGTATGGACATTTCAATGATGTTAATTCTTCCAATCTATAAAAACAACTATTTGTTTATATCTCCCTCTATTTTTTTTCAGTGTTCTGTAGTTTTCAGACTACAGGTTTTGTTTGTTTGTTTGCTCTTACTTCCTTGGTTAAGTTTATTCCAAGGTATCTTATTTTTAGTTGTTGCAAAGGTAAGTGGGATTGTTTTTTAGTTTATCTTTCTGAGAGTTCATTATTGGTATATAAAAATGTCATTGATTTCTGGTTGTTAATTTTTTATCCTGCTATTTTGCAAATTTATTTATTAAATCTATTAGCTTTTTGTTGGAGTCTTTAGATTGATATCTAACTGCTCCCCTGCCAGCATGATTGCACCCAAAAGCCTTCCCTTGTGGGGCTGAGGGCATGGGGGGACTCTGGTTGGATGAGGCTGAATGCTATTGGGACTGGATGAGGCAAAGCTGAGGGAACTTGGGGACTTCGGCTGGATGGAAGTGAGGCTGGGGGGACTGGAAGACAAGGCTGGATGAGGTGGGCTGAGGGAACTGGGCACCACCATCTTGTGGCTGTGGGCACCGCCATCTTGTGAGGGCATGGCATATTCCCTCTTTATTGGCCGTGGGTGCCACCATCATGTGAGGATGTGATTATCAATTAATGTTCCTCTTTATTAAATAAGATTTTTCTGTCTGATTGCCATGGCTATGAATAAGAGTGGTGAAAAGGGACATCTCTGTCTTGTTCCTGTTCCTAAGAGAAATACTTTTAATTTTTGTCCATTGAGTTTGATGTGGATTGTAGGTTATGGACTTTATTGTGCTGAGGTATGATCCCGCTATTTCCACTTTACTGAGAGTTTTTCTCTAAAATGGGTGCTGAAATTTGTTGAATGCATTTTCTCCATCCATTGATATGGTTACATAATTTGTCTTTTATTTTGTTTATGTGATGTATCATTTATTGATTTTTGAATATTTTTTCAGCCTTGCTTCATGATAAATCTCACTTTGTCATGGTGAACTTTTTAAATATACTGCTGGATCTGATTTGCTAATATTTTGTTGAGGATTTTGGCATCTACATTCATTAGGGATTTATTATCCTGTAATTTTTTTTCTTTGTATATAAATAACTCATACAACATTACAAAAGAAAGACATGCAATCTAATTTTTAAAAACGGGCAAAGGACCTAAATAGACACTTCTCCAAAGTCTACATATAGGTGGCCAAGAGACATATGAAAAAAATGTGTGGTTACTAAACATCAGGGAGATGCAAAATAAAATGATAATGAGATATCATCTCACACCTGTCAGAATGCCTACCATTGTCAAACCAACATTTATGACAGGTGCTGATGAGGATGTGGACTAAAGAGAACCCTAATACACTGCTGGTAGGAATGCAAACGGGTGCAGCCAGTCTAGAAAACAGTGTGGAATGTCCTCAAACAATTAAAACTGCCATTTGACTCAGTGATCCCACTTCTAGGAATATAGCTAAGAAACCTGAAACACCATTTAACTGCATCTTAAACTTCCAGTAGCATTTAGGATGAATTTCCTTTGTTCAAAGCTGATTGTGGCTGAAAAGAAAGAAACACCAATTGAATTATCAGCTATTAAAGTGTGTATACATTTTTTGGGACATCCTGTGTATACAAATGTTGTATTATTATACCTGAAATGAAGATAATGTTATATATAAATTATACCACATTTAAAATGTATTTTTTTAAGATTTATATTTTTAATTAGAGAGCATTTTCAGTTGAGAATGATGAGCTGGGGTTTAGTCTTTACTCTGTAAACCATGCAAATAATTAATGGTATAAACTTGGTACAGTCTTCTGACATTTCTTGACATAGCTTTCCTTATTGGTAAAAATAGGTGACATCTTCCCCTCATGATTTCCAAGTCCCTTTTAACAGTGTCTAGAATTATCTTTGCTTTTTTCTTTGTTAATTCCAAAATTCAATATGCATCTTATTATTAACTTTACTAAACAGAAAGGCCATGGAGTTAGCTTCTGGAAATTTTCATTCTAAATTGTAATATTATCAACCATCAATTTCCTCAATGACACTGCATTCTTTTATTAAAACCTTTTCCCCTACTCCCACAGATAACTCCATTCTGCAAGTTGTCTTCCATTTCTATTTGATGCATTGTTAAAATTCAAGTCCAACTTCAACACTTATTGTAAATTATGTTTTAAAGTTATAATTACATGCTCTCATTGTCTTTTAAATGCATCTACAAAATTACTATATTTATTCTGGTTTGAATGCAGGTGGGACGCAATATAAAGTATACATTTTCTGGACAAAGGGATAAAATTGTGCAAATCAGCTATAATTGCTAGGCACAGGTATATAGAAAAATAATTTTATAAGCACTATTCTTTCATCTTATTTTGAGTAGATAATTATAGTTTTTCTATTTGGAAAAAAAAATTGTCACTTAAATTTGCTAAGCACTTGATTGGATGAATAATATCACATAGTTCTACTTTTGTGTGAAATGGCCTGCTATGGGGTTGCTTTCCACAAAATGTTGAAAGGTTGTTTCTTTTTATATTTTGTTTGCTTGCTTGTTCATTTGTTTGTTTGTTTTTGTATGACTTGCTACTATGTTGGAAGCTATCAAAGAGGAGAAAGTAAGTATTAAACTAAAACTCTGAAAAGTAAACACTAAAATATAAATTGTATTATGGTAAGCAGGTAATTCTTGTTATGCTACCAGTATAGGTGATTATGAGCATAATTAATAATTGACTTCTGGTCTAAATTTTAATTTTAGCACTCCTAAACTAAGCAAATATGTCAGAATAAAAAATAAAAAAAATAATAATCAACTCTTACCAAAACTGGTTAAGTAATATTCAATAATTATCTACAAAAGGAATGTATAAATTTTGTGAAGTTCATGTTCAGAAATGAAAGTGCAAGTTCTTCAAACATTCAGATGATGCTTGTATGGTTTAAAACTTAATACCTAATAATTCTGGAAACTTAAAGGACTCTTGAATTAGTCTTTAAAAAGGATATTATTAACAGCTATTACTTTGACATGTTGAAAGTAATAAGGCCTAGCATCAAGGCTAATTTAGTAAGATAATTATAGATATAATGTGTTTAATTGAGATTATGAATAATATTGCCTACACATAGCATTCACACAATGAAGAGTGAGCTTATTCCGTTGTTGAAAATGTTGGCTTCCTAATAAAAACACAAGCTATCTTGTCATTTTAATCTAAAATTAATTTGTACAATTGTTTCCATTAGCTATAATTTTCTGTTATCAATTCTTCAGTAAATTAACAATGGTTCTTTTTCATATGCAATTATTAGTAGTTAGGGTTGACATCATATTTAAAGTGGTTATTAACATAAATATATCTTATTAGAGATGTCAAATTTAATCATTTGAATTAATTTAAGAATCATGCATGCACTCTACATGTAATAATCAAGACATAAACTTTAGAAGATATATTACTTAAATACCATTCTATCTATATTAATAATAGAGGAATATGAAAATTGTCCAAATTCTGTCACAGAAATGACTGAACAGCAGACTGCAGGCTGCATGAGGAGATCAGACCAGCAGGGAGGGTAGTGATGAACAACCAAACGACTGAACAGCAGGCTGTATTGGGCAACCAGGCTGGCAGAGGTGGGGGGAGATGGGGTGACCCGGCCAGCAGGGAAGCAGTTGGGGGTGACCAGGCCAGTGGGGTGGGTAGTTAGGGCAACTAGACTGGAGAGGGAACAGTTAAGGGTGGTCAGGTCAGCAGGCAGAGGCGATTAGTGGTGATCAGGCTGGTGTGGGAGGGGGGAAGTTAGGAGAGACTAGGCAGGCAGGCAGGCAAGTGAGCAGTTAGGAGCCAGCAGTTCTG